>OZ035852.1:7643764-7869909 GCA_964034905.1 Itoplectis maculator | reverse complement strand
CCCCCCCCCCGCGGTATACAGAGAGTATAATACGTACGACACACCGCGTGGTCCATTGTCTCCGCCTCAACTACCGCGGGCCCTGCGCGCCTATATATATCTGCCGCCGCTGCTCTCTTCGTTCTCTTTTTCGCTCGGCACTCGCTCACCCGTTGCGCAATCCTCGGCGTTGGAGAATCATAAATAATGAACGAAAGAAAAGACGCGAGAGAGAGAGAAGGAAGGAGAAAAAAAGGAACACAATCTTCATACATATGCAAACACATAAGGAAAGCGAGGTTTACATATTTATTCATTATCTATATTCAGCAGCGTTCACTCCCTTCGCGTGTGTCTGGCGACGTGGCAAGGGGAATATCTGATTTTGTCTCGGGTCTAAGTTGATCGGGGAAAAAAATTGTCGGTGCAAAAAAAAACGTTGCGGTCTACCGATCGTGTACCTGTTTTGCGGATTACTATCGGATGAATGTGGGAGATGTCCGATAGAATTGCGCGGGAGACGCGAAAAATTGTCCGCGAGTGATTTCCTCTCGTGGTCCACTGAGAAAAATCCGTGAGATAACGATGCCAAATATAGCGAATTTTACTAGAAAAATTGGTCACAGAGACCATAATATACTGCCCGTTGCATTAATTATCACTATATTGAAGTTTGCATCGTTGGGAATCAACGAAAATAAAAAATATATATCCTGACGATTCCAAAATTGTTCTAGTGATTCTAAAAAGCTGTTATAACGTTATTATTATAGCAATTGATCGTTATAATAAGTTTTTTGGATCGCTAGAATCATTTTGGAATCGTTAGAATACATATATATATTTTTTTTTTCTATTGTATTCTAACGATGCGTTGTTCTCTCAGGCAACTATGTCGTATGGCAAAGTCTACCACACTTTTTTTTTGAGTGTGTGCGCGGAATCGAATTTACGTGCGTCCATACAGGCGCGACGCGAACATGGGGGGGAGGAGGTAGCGGGGGTGGAGGGGGGAAGGAAGAGAGAAAAGGGGTAGGATGGCTGAACGACGGAGAGAAGAAGAAGAAGGTCCGTAGGTGGATCGAGAGACGTTTCGTTCTTTCGTCTCGTGGTTCTGGCGGACGTGTTAAGGGCGTGTGCGAGAACGGAGAGAGAGAGAGAGAGAGAGAGAGAGAGAGAGAGCGCGCGAGGCAGTGGATGACAGTACAAAGGAATCGTGAAGAGGCGTGGGCAACGTTCTCTTCGCGTGCAAAAGATAGCGCGCGCAAAGACGGACCTGCGGCACTCAGGCGACCGGGGTGTACGTGTTGATACTCCGATCGGAGCGAGAGGAAAGGAAAACGAGATGATTGAACGCGCTGCCCATAATGTTGTTAATGACGATGACCAAATTGAGTGATTCGCGAGGAGAAAGGCGCGTTTCCTCGGATTATTTGCCTCGCCTCAGCCTGAACGATTGAGCGATGGGAACAATTGCAGTGAAAAAATCCAAAATCGTGTCTCTGAGGATGAAGAAAATTGTTGATAAATAAAAATCGATGGTGTCCTCTTGGCCCGAATGAATGAGGTCATCAGTCTGAATAATTGCAGTGAAAAATCATTCCTGAAAAACGAAAAAAACCTGTTATCTTAAATGAAATCGATGTTTCCACTTTCCTTGAACAAGGCAGGATTTTTTTTTCTTACACAGTGCAGAAAATGTCTCGACCCAGCTTGGAAATAAATAGCAAGGATGACTGAATCCACATCGAGACGGAATGAAATGACTGAACGCATTTCCCGCAAATAATGTTAATGACGATGACCAACGGACGTTGAGCGATTCCGAGTAGAAAGGTGCACTTAGCTCCTTCACCTCATTCATCAACCGAATAATTGCAGTGCAAACGGTCACGTGACTTCAAGTAAAAAAAAAATCAAAAGAAAAAGAAGGTTTAATTGAAATCGATGGTCCCACTCGCCTTGAATGAATCGCGTCGATAAAGCACAGAAAAATGCACGAAAGTATTTCAGGGTTTCTTAACAGGCGGCTTGGGGAAAAATAAATAATAGAGAATCATGAAACGATTTAATTAACTACCAGGATGTGGTGCGTGCTGGCAGCGGCGGCGAGCGAGGCTCGGCAATCGGGAAATATCTCAATGGCGCATTACTACGCGGCTCTATGCCTGCTGCGTCGCGTATTATACGTTGCTCCGGTACATAGAACTACAGATAGGGTTGGGAGGAGGGGGGGAGGGTATCTATGCACCGAGGAATGGCTCGCACAGTGCAGTGTGCTCCACTCGGATCCATTAAATCACGTCGATCTCATTACACCGAGGATGTATTTATCACTAGGCCTCTCTATAGCACCTCCCCCTCTCTCTCTCCCCCTCGGTATCTTCGGTTAGTCGTTGCCCGACGATATCCTATTCGTGGTGCTGGATGACCGGCGAAATCTATTTCCGTCGACGCTCAGGCAAGGTCTGATGTTTTTTTCTGCCGGTCACCGGACCTTGATAATAATCGTTAGAAATATATTAAAAGCCCGATAAAAAAATATATATGTGTACCAGGAGAAGCAAGCGAGGCGCGATTCGGTTTCGGAATAAGACCTTAATCACGTCTCATTCTAATACACTTTTTTTTTTTTTTCGCTTCTCATCAAACGTTTTTTTATTCGATGTATCTTCTCGCCTCGAACACTCAGAAAAATGTGTGGTAGCCTTTGCCATACGACATGGTTGCCTGAGAGGACAACAATGTTTTTATAATTCTCGCGACAATAATTAAAGTAACCGTCAGAGATCATGCCTGCAGCTTCCACTTGACCAAAAATAATACTGACACATCTGTGTCTCAGTAATTGTCGCATCAAGCTAGAGTCCAGGGACAATGATGCGAATATTCGTTGTGTCGCTCGCGTCGCGCGGTGTGACGGTATTCGACATCGCAAAAGTAACGCATATACGCGCAGGGAGCACGTGTAAAGTGGTTTGCGAAGCGGAGAACACGGGTTGGATGGCGAGAGTTACCAGAGTAGCTCGGATAACTTTGAATTTCGAGTAGTGGTTAAGGTGGGGGGTTCGCCGTGTTCGTCGGCGAGAATGAGAGGCTGAGAGAGCGAGAGAGAAAGAGCTCGGCCCGAAGCGTCCGTAAACTTCACGACCACCACCAGCATCGCTGCAGCGTCGATGCAGCTACCGCCGGTGGCTGCAACCTCTACCTGTACTATACTGTACCTATTCCCCACACCGGAACATCAGCCAGGCTGCTGCTCCTCACCTTCAACCTTCCTCCTTTTCTCCTCCACCTTCAACCCTCCTCCTCTTCCTCCTCCTCCCGTTCGCCTACCAAATCTCCAGTGTCTCTAAGACTTCGTGATAATCCACTTTCCCGGGTGAGCTCCGATCCACGAGAAAGAGAGAGACAGAGCGAGAGACAACGAGAGAGTTGAGAGAGCGAGTAAGTCGCACGAACGAGCGAACCGTCGGGTGTACGTAACTCGGCTAAGCGGCGAACGAGATTTTAATCGAAATTTAATCGTAATATAAAGATGGGACTCACCCCTCCGGGTCTCTCGATATAATATTCTCGGGATATACCCGAAGCTTCTGCGAATTATTCGACACCGATTCTCATCTCGTGCTCCGGGTCCCGCCAAGTATATAAATACATATACCTATATAGTTGTATTAAATAATACATAATTTAAATTCATCGATATCATTTTGTTTGTTTGTTTATTAATTTACGGGACGAGCCCTTTTACATATTAGTATACAGTTGAAAATAAAATGGTTTATAGAGGCTTATATACAAGTCGGTGATGGTCCCTAACATCATTCTCGTTTTAGGCAGTAATCTATTACAGTCTCTTGTTTTTTTTTATATAAAATATAATTCTTTATTTTTTTAATTTTATATAAAATAAGTACATAATATTTCTATTAAATAATATATAATTAAAATTTATCGATATAATTTTATTAAACAAAATAAATACATACTCCGTATCTGTGAATAAATATATATATATATATAGTCACGAATGGACACGAATTTTCATTCATCTCTCGAATTCAATGAATCACCCGAGTGAGAAATACAAAAAAGAAAAGGCAGGAGAAAAAGAGACGTATCTCGATGGCAAGAGAGTGAGGGAGATGAGAAACCGAGCGAGGAGCCGAATCGTTAAACGGCCATTGAGCGTTATCCCCCCGGCAATACCGAGGGAGATATTGCGGCTAGCGCGTTCGATGACTGAACGAAAAGAGCGAAGCCGCCGCGAGGAGGACGAGCGTCTCCCGAAGAGAGAAACGGGAGATGCGGGAACAGTTAGCGGTATATCGGAGTCCCAGTGTCCGGCAGACTCAACCAGCGAAGCTCGCTCGCCTCTCTTTCTCTCTCGAAGCGACGGCCAGCGGAGACCGAAGCGCTGCTGACCGGAGAATCGCCGCGGCCCGTCGGGGCCCCTCGAGCGAGTAGCCGGCAACGTCGCCACCGCCGCCGCGACCAGTGCGGCCCTTTACCTGGAACCAGCTCCACGCTCGGAGCAAGCGAAGAGTTGGTCCGAAGTGACCAAGTGAGCAAAGCGCGCACGATATACACGGAGTCGCGTTTGGCCGGGCTCCACGCACACGCAACCTGTCGGAGGGGAGTGGAGGTGGCGGTGGGGGGGGGGGGAGGAAGAGGGGCGCTACACGTGAGGATTTGAATAAAGGAAAAAACGACGAACGGCGAGATGAGAGATAGGAGGGGAGACAGAGACACCGTAGGCAGAGCGGAGAGTCACCAAGAGGAGAGAGAGAGACTCATCGGACGTTCCCCAGGTGCTGCGGAAATTTCGTACGACGTCACAGAAGTTTGATCGATCGCGACAAAAACTTCGCGAATCGACTGCATCGGTTTGCGAACTTTTTGGTATCCATAAAAAAAAAAATGAGCGCGAAATGAATTTTTTCACGCTTGAATTAAAGCGTCGGATTAATTTTTCCGGGTTTTGATACCGCTGGAATTTTCGGGTATCCGTCGCCGGAAATTTTGTATTACGTCACAGAATTTTGTTGATGAAATTAATTTTTCACGCTTGAATCAAGGTGTCCGATTAATTTTACCGCATTTTGATATACGGCTGGAATTTTCGCGTAAATTTTCGCGCACATTTTCGCGTATCCGCCGTTACGTTTGCCGCGCGCGCAGTCATCGCGGATTTTCCCGCGAAGACGAGCTGACGGGGCGAGGGTAACCCCCGCGAGCACGTAGAAGTTGCGGGGCACGCAAATAGACACCGCAACCGCGGCGCACGGGTGTGTATAGCACACGGAAGGTGTGCACTGTAATTTAGTGCATCTACAGTGTACGCTGCATAAGAGCCGCCTGGGTCTCGGCGTAGTCGTGACGACGGTGAGTCACCGTGTGACATTTGACCCCCACCAGAAGTGCCTCACCGCCGTCGCCGCGCCGCGCGTGTCGCTCTCACTCGAATCTCTTATCTCGCTCTATCTCCCTTTCGGTGTTCCCGTCTCGCGCCTGGCGCGGCGCGGTGGTGGTTGCGCTCTCAGTGATACTCAACCGGTTCACCGACTTATCGGCTCGTTTCTCGCTCGCCGCTGCCGCTACGCCGGCGCTGCTGCTCGGTAATTTTGCGTGAATAATAATATAAACGTCGCGCACGTTTTTCTTCCACCTCTCTTTTCATTTTATTTTCTTTTTTCTTCCTATATGGGAGCGAATGCGATCTATTCCATTTTTCTTTTTTTTTGTAATGCGTGATTTGATCACCGAGAAAAAACATTTCATTGATTCAATGATATAGGTCTATTGAATTTTTTTTCATTGATTCCAAGGAAATGTTTTCTTTGAATTTCCAAGAGACATTTCATTGACGTCAAAGAAACATTTCATTAATCCCCACAATCAAGGAGACGTTATCATTAACTCAATGAAAAGATTATATTATCATAAGTATATTATTTCATTTATTTCAAAGAAATGTTTCATAGGTTTGGATTTCAATGAAATTTCGTTGAATCATTAAAACGTTTTCTCTTGGTTTACGAAGGCACTCTTAGGGTTTTTAAAAACTCAGAGTACGAAAGAAACATCTTTCTCTCTCTCTCTCTCTTTCCCCTCTCCCGAGGATGAAACGACGGATTTTCCGTCGATAAAACCCCGCTGTTCAATGCGCTCTACGATAAACCGTATGAATTTAACGTCTGAATTACCGCGGGAAATGCACGACGAGAGAAATGTAACGAGTCGCGGTGGGTGAGTTAAACTCCGAAGCGTCCGGGACCACCGCCGCCGAGAGCAAGCGGAACACAGCGGAGCGAAGTGAAAGGGGGTAGGTTACAGCGGCGGTTTACGTGGCTTATATTAATTAGCGACGGTGAAGTCGTCTGGTTAGTGGGTTATGCAAACACGAGCGCGAGGTATATTGCACGTATCCGAGCTGCTGCTGCTGCAGCCGCGCGTCCACGTTGCACCTGTGCGACGCCCGCTCTGCTCCTCTCGCCGCGCGTCGAGGCAGCAGCAACCACGCGCACGATTCGTTCTTCGCGTCAGACGAGATCTGTGCACAGCGCGCCTGGCACGTGCATTCGCAGACGCTTCGATTGGTTCGCCCGGCGGTGTGCCGGGGGCGACTCTACGTGCGCGCAACCCACGTGCCTCATATTTGTCACGTGCAACCCGGTCGAACTTCGGCGGCTGCACATGACGTTCGTGCTGCGTTTTAGAGCCCTCGGTGTGTCTCGTATAATTGCGCGTTGAATGTACAATTTGATTTGGATACCTCGTTCTCATTCTTTTGATACTTTTTTTTACGGGCAGTTGAAGTGATTGTTGATGTGAGGCAAAATGTTTTGCCTGTCATTTGTATAGCTTGACCTTCGGCTGCATCGTTTGACGTTTGATACCGCGTTATTATTATGATGTTGAAGTTTGCATCGTTGGAATGCAACGAAAATAAAATAATTATTCCAACGAGTCTAAAAAAAGTTATTATGACGATTAATCATTACAATAACATTTTATATCCAGTATTATTTTTTGGGTTTGTTTAAATAATTGTTTTTTTTATATTCGTTGCATTCCAACGACGCAATCTTCTACATAATTTCTTATTCGAGTTAGAGTCATTTTCGATGTAAGGAAAAATGTTTCGCCTGTCATTTGTACAATTTGACCTTCGGCTGCCACCGTTTGGCGTTTGTACCGATTGTGAGAAAAATGTAGTTTCCGGTTACGATTAAATTTCCTCGAGACTTGTTTTGTCAATTGGTGCCTGGCGATGCCGTCGAAAATACAGATGACAGAGATCCTGACGTTTTTATTTGTCCGCCAGTTTATTTCCCAAGGTCCGAGTAATTGGTAACGCAATAATGCAAAGTTTTTATCGAGTTGAAGTAGAAAACTCGGATGTTCTCGGAGGGGTGAAGGGGGGGGGGGGGGGGGCAAGATGGAATTTTCCCGAGCGTTGGAAGTCAAACTCAAAGCCCTTTATATACCGGAACCAACGGGCGCGGCAAGATGAAACGGCGGACGAGTCGAAAACGTCGCGTTGTCGTCGTTGTCGACGACGACCCTCGGTACATAACCTCCAACCCCCGTGGCGGCGACTCGCGCGCACCTCGAGTCGAGGGACAGAGCGAGACTTAACGACCTCGCTCGTTGGCCGCGAGCCACTGAACGACCAACTTTGCCTCTGTCGCAGCTCTCGGACCGCGGCTTCGGTCTCCTTAGATATCTCCGCGGGCTTCGGGGCCTTCGACTTATCCAGTTTTAAAGAACTTCGCCGGGCGTTCGGCTCTTTTGCGAGCCGACCTTCGGCCAACCGCGACCCCGTAGAGTTTCTTCGATCAGAATCTAGGAAAAAAGGGTCGAGGAAAAAAGGGCCGTGTCCCACACACACAAATATGCAATTTAAACGCGGCCATTATTTCAAACGGCCATTTTTACCTAGATTCTTCTCCGATCCACACATATATATTCATCATATCCCGACTCCCCCCTGAAAAAAATCACGGATCAGAAAGTCAAAATCCGCTAATCCAATTTCCAACTGATCGTCTGACCTCTGAAATTTTATTGGCCCCTCTCGCAGCGTTTGGCGCCCAACTGCTCATCTCGCTTACGCAACAAAAAAAAATCCAAAAAGAAGGGATAATACTCTGTAGTCGAAGAAAAAAATCATCTCTCCAATTGCACAATCAATTACGGTCCCGCGATCGTGCATTCATCGCAGAAGAGATTCCCCCCCCCCCCCCCCGAGACTCAATTATCCCGGACGAAAAAGTTCAATGAGATTTCGCTTCGCCCTTTTCACTCGGCGAAAGCCACCGGGCATCTTCGTTACTCGTCGCTCTTTCTGTTTTCTCTTTTTCCCTTCTTCCTTTTTTTTTTCAACCCGGCTTTCGGCGCCGCGGCTACAGGTACAGAGAGCCATGGCTACTATATAGCCGAGCGAGAGATATACACGAACCCCGACGAACGGGCTCGCTGCCGCTGGGCTGCTGCTCTCGCGAAGCCTCGGAGCCATTTCCACGAAGTGGATTCTAATTACGGCTGAGGATGATACCCTCTCCTCCGCCTTTCGTTCCCCCCCCCCCCTCCCCCTCCTTCCCCTCGCCGCAGCAGCTCATCGCCCTCCGCTCCTCTATATCGCGCCGGGCTCGCGCTTTTACTCATCTCCTGACGCTACTTCTCTCCCCCCCCACCCTCCCCCCTCCCACCTCTCTCGCATCTCCCTTGCGTCTCCTCGTTCCTCTCCCGTTTCTCTTACTCCCCCTCGCGTCTCCCGTCTCCGTCTCGCCGCCGTCGTCGTCGTCGTCGTTGTCGTCGTCGTCGTCTGCGTCGTCGCAGTCGTCGGATAGAGGAGCCGTGTAGCAGAGGGATTAAGTTCCGGTCGATTTTATTTTTCGCCCCGTCGGGTGCGTCGACCTCCCGCGGAAATCTAATTTCACGTCGGCCCGTCGAGCCCGCGGAGCACCAAAAGCCTCGCGCCTCGTGGCTCGGAGATGATTTTGCGCTCTGTTCCTCATCTTGCTTTCTCTCTGCTTCGAGCTTCCTCTGGGCGAGTTGTCTGTTGCCTATGACGCGACGAACGACACACGAGGGGGGCGACTTAAATGCAACCCTGTGCACATTTTCACGTTTCACGGTTTCAGCGCGAATTTTGACCGTGGGTCGCTGAAAAAAATAATTACGAAACCTCAGCGTCGGTATAGCGAGACTGGGAGATACGACGCTAATTCGACGGTGAAAAGGCGTGAAGCGAGGGAAGCCGGAGCTGTGAAGTGGAGAGAATTCAAGCGGAGCGCCGCCGGTCGCTTCGATTGCGAAGCGCGAGAGAAAAAAAAACATGAGAAGGAATACAAAAAAAAAAAAAAAATGAATGCGAAACAAAATACTTGCTTCTCGCTGTGCTCTCGATTTCAAAATAAAAAAAAAACAAACACATCAGAAGGAAGACGAAACGAAAAAAAAAAAAAAAAAAAAAAATAAATAAATAAATAAAATAAATGGAGTGCGAAACAAAATACTTGGTTCCCGCTGTGCTCTCGATATTAATTCGTTTTCGAGCCAGGACAAAAAAAAATTGGGAGGAGAGGAAATCGGCGTCGCGCGAACCGATCGCGCATGATTCACGCGACTCGAACGTTTTCTTTTTTTTTTTTTCTTTTGCTTCGTCTCGATCGGTGTATAATTGGCGAGCGACGAAGGAAGCGGCAGAATGCTGCTGCTGTGTCGCGCCGTCGCTAATAAGAAAGGAAGCAAAAGAAGCGAGAGCGGACGACGAAAAAGTAATTGAACTCGATGTATCGCCGCTCGGATAAAAAGTGTTTGGGGGAGGGTTGAAGCGCGAAGGGCGAGAGGCGAGCGAGAGGGAAGTGAAAAACGAGAGTAGGAGCCGCGAGTGACGAAGACTGAGAGTGGAAAGAGCGAGAGAGAGGGAGAGGAGAAAAAAGTGAGACGGAGTGAGAGAGAGAGAGAAAAGTGCAGAAACGGACGAACGTGGAGATGCTATTTATATGCGAACGCCCGGCGGACGTTCAACCCGTTGGCACCCCCGCCGCCTTCGCGCTCTTCCTCTCTTCCTCCTTGTCCGTCAGTCCATCCTTCTCCCCCTCCCCTCTCTCTCTCCCCCTCCCATACCCACTCCCCTCTCTCTCCTCCCCGGCGCCGTCGATCTCCTTCCCTCTTCTTTTCCCCATCCGTTTCCATTCGTTCGTATTTCCACTTCGGATCCAAAGTGATAACACACAAATAAATCTTCTCCCTCTCTCTTTCTCTCTCTTCGCCTCGAGCCAGCTTTGTGTCTCTGGGTCTGCTCCATATTCCGGCCCGCGGTTAGACATCCACGAGAGTCGAGATCGCGCGCCGCGAATTTTTCCTGCCGAATTTCCCGACTGAAATACTCGTCACAATTATTATCGCGAAATTAGACTGAGGAATATTCGGCAAGGATATTTTCGCTTCGAGGAATACCGGATGTCGGAATCGATAAATCAGGTGGAAAATCTATAACTAATTTATGCAACCGGACGAGGTCGGAATATTTTGAGTCTGATATACTAATAATCTAATAATCCATTTGAGTGCTAATGAATTTCGCTGTTTTTCATTCAACGAGCGATGAATTTAGTCTGCGTTTATATTCAGCTTTCATCCTTTGCTCGAATTTCTTGTATATTTTTAATTCCTCGTTATCAAAATTATTGTCGAAATATTTTTAAAAAGTCCTCAAAATTCCGTGCTCGAATTGATAAATTACAACTACTCATCATTATTCCACCAGCTCGTCGTGGTGCTCCACGAGAAATTTCCCGCGCTCGTCCATCGTGAGGCTGGAGCGCGCCTCGGTCTGGTTGCAAAAACTGCTCGATAATAATGCTTCCATCATCTTCGAGTGTCGGGAGTAATGTGCTCCGGCAGCGCCTATAATGCTGCCCCCCTCCGACGATTTATGCCACTCGTCCTTTTTGCCCCGCCGTCTTTTATGCGTGTACGAATTACTCTGCTCTGCTGCTGGCGCAGCAACGGAGCAGCAATAGTTGCGCAGTGCTAAAGAAAATCTGCAGGAGTCGAGGATGAAGAGCGATGAGAGAAAGACAGACAAGCAGAGTCCAGTCTTTCGCGTGGTGCTCGCTCGCGCGTGTATACAACATCGTTTCACGACGTTTCTTCCTTCCCCTCTCCCCCCCCCCCCCCCCCCCCCCTTCTCCTCCTTCTCCTCCTCCTCCTCAACCCCATCGTCTTTTCGATGCTGCTGCACAGCATAGAGCGACACAAGCCACTTGCGCCTCGCCGTGTCTCGAACGCATTATCACTGCATGCGCCTCACAACAGAAGCGCAGGGAGCAGCGCAGCAAACTCGCAGCAGCAGCTCTTACGCGCTCGTTAGCTGCCGGAGCGACGAGAGGTGAGAGAGCGCGGCTGCCGCGGTAACGAGCCACCCCTTTTTTCCGCCTTCCTCTTCTCCTCTTTACTTTCCTTCTTCCCTCTGACCGAGGCGCGAAAGAAGTGGCCGTTGCCGCTGCCGCCTCGCGCTGACGCGCTCCGCAATGAGAGACTCAAGTGGCGGAGAATATGGCGAAGCCGCGAGGAGAGAGATTGCACGCTCATTTGCAAGCCCAACGCGCGCGGTTGTAGCTCTCTCGACGGAGAAATAAGAGCGAAGTGCCCGGCGTTTTGTGGACGTGTCGCTCGAAAGCACGTTTTTTGTTCCCAACGACGCTGAATAAAGTGGCGAGGATGCGGGAATGAAGGACGTGTTTATACACAACGAGGAGGGGAAGGAGGCGGAGGGGGATGTAATGAACAATCTACGTCTCAAAAATGACAACTGTTTTCCTGTTCATCCTAATGTTAACATTATCAAGATTTTCAGAAGAAATTGTGAAATATTTTTTTCCGGTCAAAGACGGAGAGTATAACAAGGAGCAAAAGAACCCGAGCAGAAAATCTGTAGCGTTACATCGAGCCCTGGCCAGGCCCTGGTCAGGGCCATATTAGCCAGGTCAGGGCCTGACCAGGGCATGATTTATGCTTAATGTAACGCTACAGATTTTTTACTCAGTGAGGAAAAAAGGATCCAATACAAAAAGCTTCATATAAAAAATGACAACTGTTTTTCGATTCATCCGAAAGTTAACATTATCAACATTTCCAGAAGAAATGATAAAACATATTTCCTGTCAAAATTCTGGAAATAGGAGCGACTGCTCAACACTTCCTAAATATGTCGCGTCAAGAGGACGTTTTTCTTACTTCAGCAACTGCTGAATAAAGTGGAAAACGGAAGTGTCGAGGACGCGAGAATGAGAGACGTATATACACAGAGAGTCGGAGGAGGAGAAGGAGAAGGTGGAGGAGAAGAAGAAGGACAAGGCGGTAAGAACGAAGACGTCGGACGGAAACGTGAAACGCGCAGCGTCTCGTTCAAAGGATTCTCGGGTGTTCTCCTCCTATAACAGGTTCGCCGCTTCCATACGAATCCTCCTCTCGCCACTCGGTCTTTCGCCGCCGGAGCTTCCGCGACCGTGAACACGCGTCTCCGCCTCTGTGCTGCGATCTAACGAGGTCCGAGCGGGAGGAAAGCTCGCGCGTGGGCGTCTAACGAACGAGGAGCCGAGACCCGGGACGAACACGTGCGCACTCTGCGATTTCGCCGTCGTGGGATGCTGCTGCTGCTGCTGCTGTTGCTGTTGGTGCTGCAGCCCGAGGATCTGGCACACGACTGTTGGCCGGCTCCTTTTCCCCCTCGCAATATATTTCACCGCGCTGCAATGCATAATATATAACCGGGGCATATGCGGAGCGTGCGGTAATGAGACCGACCGATACACACCGGGAAATCGCGCATGGAAACCTGAGACTTCCGGGCTGGGCGTAAGGTACACCGAGCCGCTGCTGCTGCAGTCCGGCGGATCAGTAGCAGCGCCCCGACGCTGTCTCCGCCGCCAGAGATAAAGGGCGTTATTTATGTTTACAGCTTATCATCGACGCGCTTCTCGCTCCCAACCCACATATTTGACATTGAAGCCGGGAAGACGTCAGCGAACTCTTCGAGGAAGTCTGCGTCTTCTCTAGGTGAATTCGTTGTCGATTTTCTATATTGTAACGGATATTGAGATCCAGAATTATAAGAACACAGTATATGACATTTGACGAACGAATAGATTACCGGACTTCGCAGCGATCTTGACAGACGACAGTCTTGACGGGACTTCGACAGAGCGCAGACGTGCACGATACAAATTGATCGGAATATCCCGAAACTTTTATAATTAATAATATCCGCCCCAACAACAAAGATACACATCATAAAATGATGTCGATGATGATGAGACCCTGATCAGGGCCTGGTACGGGCCATGTTAGCCGAGTCAGGGCCTGAGCAGGGCAGGATATGCAGGGGCAGATGCAACGCTACAGCTTTTCTATTCGGTGATTGATTGTCGATCACGGCGTGGTTTCGCATAGTTCCGGCGAGGGTGATTATCAGTTGTTAAACCGAGATGCAGAAAGTTCGTCCCGAGTCCCGTGATTTCGCAGAGAACGTTGCGACCCAAATTTACGACGGCGGAAGCCGCGGGCTTCCGCTCGCCGTGCGGAAGCAACTAACCGAGCGCGCGGATACCTTCATAATCTTGCCGCGAATAATATATCCACCCCTTTCTCTCTCCCCTCGCCCGCCTCTCCTAGGAAGAGGAAGGCACAGGTGTGGGCTACCGCGCCGCAGGTTACCCCCCTCCCCTTGCCTCATCCCCGGCGCCGCTCGAAAGTTTGAGCAACTTAGTAAGTCAAGGGTCGCCGGTGCTGCGGGCTCCCCCCTCCCTCCCTCCCTCCCTCCTCGTCCCCTCCCTGTGCGACCACCACCGAAACCGACTACGACAACGTCAAGAGTCGGCGAATTATCGCCAAGAAAGCAGAAGCGCTGCGCGCGCGTGTCTGGTATGCCGAGATCGATAGCGCGCAAGCTTCCGCTTCGGGCCTATCGCTACTATCGCTCTTCCTCGCCGTCTATTTACGATTTCGTTCGGTAAAACTTCCTCCCCCTCCTTCGCCCGAAAGTTCGTACGACGTGAATGTAGGTCTTTCGACTTGCAGGGACTTTCATACGTTCATGGATCCTGTCGGATGTCGGATCTATGATTTTTCGACAAAACGAAAATCGAAAAAAAAAATAATTCAGAATCAACGAAAAGAAGGTTGGGTGAAATACTTTTGAGAGTCGATATTTCGAAAAAAAAAAAATCTGAGGGCCAATTATACGAGACGTTTTTGACCCAGCGCACAGATCTAAGGATTTCGAGACGATCGACGGGCAAACCGATGCAGCGCTTAAACCGAACAACGACGCATTTATCATTAAGTCGTTGACGTTATTTTTTACTTATAATTCCCTCTTCGTCTCCGTCATTTTCCGTTCAATTTATCATCGAGTCTTCCGGTAGTCACGGCAAGTATACTTACACGCGGCGCGCGCTCGTACGTGCGCAATGCATACTCGCGGGACTGGGACGCGAAACGCGAGCCGGTGTTTTAAGGACGACTCGGCGTCACGAAGGGTCGCGTGCGTCGCGTTTCATCCCTCTCTTTCCTCGAGGAACTGGGTTGCTGCGCCCGGCATCTCCTTAATCGTACCTCGTCCCCTCCACCCTTTTTCGCTTGCCTCCCTCCCACCACCGAGTACAGTCAACGCAATCAAAGTTTAATTTGCAGTCGTTGAAACGCGCGTTGAAAGCTTTGCATACATTTCGTTTCTTTTGTTATCGAGATTCAAACGTTCCGCTTTGTAGCCATGAATTTTGACTTTGCGGTTATCCCCCCCCCCCTCCCCCGGCATCTTTTTCTTGTTCATCCGTGGATTACAACTATAAATTTAGAGTCACATAAATGTACACTGCGTATACGCGCCGCGTTTGGACGTGTTTCATGCAACAGCTCATACCCGTTTGGCTCAGTCGATTATTCCGCCGTAGCTGCAGGCTTTCTCGGTGAATACGCACGGTCAATATATCCGAGAGTCCGCGCGCCGCACCTGTGTCTCGCGCGTATCCGGAGAGCGGCGACAAAAAACGTTTATGCATACGTAATAAGCTGGCGAGGGCAAAATTTAAAAAAAAACAAAAAAAAATACGTCGGAATTGAAGGGAGCACGTGAGCTCCGGATAACACGCGTTTGACTTTACGCTCGTTTATTCCTCTTAATTGGACGTAATATGCACTTCGAGCTTCGAGCTACGCGCCCCGAGCTCTGACCGCGTAAGTTACGACCATTTGCAGTTAAAATGAAAAGAAAAAAAAAGTTCCAATTAATTAGATGGATTTTTGCCTTCTTGAACCATCGATGACTCCAACAATTTTGATTTACTTGTCTGAACAAAATTTTGATTAGTAAATAAAATTTGCTTCCGAAACTGTCGATGCCTCCGGCAATATTTTGTCCCACCTGAGAAAGTGGTACAAAAATAAAACGAAAGATCAACGTTATGTAATTTAATAATATGACTAACCAGCGACGAACCAGCCACGGGAGGGGGGGGGGGGGAGATGGGGCGACGGAGGGAGTCGAGCTTTAAACCAATTCAGTGGCAATGATAATTTCTCTCTCGCGCTCTATCGCTCTCCTCATTCGTCGCGCGCGCGCGTCTCGCGTCCGGAGCGAAAAGCAGAAGCCGCTGGGTTGCTGCGAGCCAAGAAAGAGAAGCGGCAACAGAGCGGCACCTTGACCCCTAGTGCTCCCTCGCTCTTCCTCCCCCCTTTTCCTCTTCCCTCTCTCCCGTCGCGTCACTCCCTCCCTCCTTGCGGCCCCCGCGAGTCTGGGCCGCAGCGAGAGCGAGCGAATAAAGCGATCGGCAGCGGGTGAGGGCGACGAGGGGGGGGGGGGGGGGGGAGAGATGGACAGAGGCGAACGAGTCGCGGGGACGGCGAGAACGAGAAAGCTCGACTCTTCTCTCGTCGTCGTCGTCTCTGCTTCTTTGCTGCCTCCTGTTCGTCGTATTCTTGTTTTTCTTCTTCTACTTCGCCTCCTTCCTCTTCTTCTTTTTCTTTTTCTTCTTCTTCTTCCTCCTCGCCGATTCGCGCTCGCGACTCCGCGGCCTCCGTTGGCGATCGCGACTACGGAGACGGACGGAAGCACCGTGGTTCTCAATCTTCGCCACGGATCTGCGCCCGCACCGGCGAATTAACCCTCCGCCGCGTGTCGCGTCGTCGCGTTTTATCGAACGCGGTAACCCGACACCCGGGAGACCACGGATGGCCACTAAATCGCAGATAAACGCGATTTTCACAAACGATCTCGCCTGTTTCACGTTTCCAAAAATAGTCATTCTCTATTAAAAATTTCATGATCAACCATTATTGTAGATTTATCCAGCATCTGATTGGTCGTTGGGAAACCAGCAGCAGTTTGATGTTTAATATCGCGATATTTGGCAGTTTGTCAGAAAAAAATCGTTTTTCGCGTTTTTCTCCTCGAATTTTCGATTTTTCGGGCAGACACCTGTCGTTTTTGGAATCAGCGGGAAATTTGCCATCGGATAGGGTTTTTTAACTTGACGAAATCGAAAATTTTTTTTTTTCGCAAAAAACGAAACCCCCCCTTCAAAAAATTTGCGATTTTTGAGGGTCAACTTTAAAAATCTGCAGAAAATCGGAAGATCGAGATATCGCGTTCCGCCTAGCGGCATTCTCTTCATTGAAAAGTCTTCTTTCAGGTGCAAAAAGAAAATCCCGATTATATTGATTTAAAGAAAAATTACACCGATTTTAGTAAAGTGCCAAAATTGGGAAAAATTGAAAAATGGTTTTTCACGTTTTTCTCCTCAATTTTTTTATTTTCTGGGCAAAAACCGGTTATATTTGGAATCAGCGAGAAATTTCCCATCGGATAGGGTTTTAAAACTTCGTTAAATCGAAAAATTTTTTTTTGCCGAAAACCGCAAGGTTCTTCCCTACGCTGGCTAACCCCGGACCGCGCGCGTAAGCGCGCGTCATTGTTTCTAGTTGCTTAAAAAAAGAAGAAGAAAAAGAAAAAATCGTATACAAGAGTCTGTCTTGAATCAACGCGATAACGAAGCCTCGGCTCGCGTCTACATCCCAAAGTGAGGCACAATTACCGCTCGCATTGTCCTCCCCTCACCCATTAAACGCAAAAACTTCGCGTCGACGTTTACAAAAATCGTAGTTTCATTATCCAGAAGAGACACAAAAACGCTGTTCATCCGGAATTGTCGTTCAAAGTTTAAAGGTTGAACGAGATTATACGAAACGAGGAAGGCAAGACGAAGAAAATAAAATAGAGAAACAGCAGCGACAAAACAGCTGGCGAGGGGTGCATTATCTGCATGCACAACCGGGGGATGCGTCGAGTGGCGCTCTTCGCGCTCGCGCTCATCATCTCCTCTGTTCGTCGATTAATCGCGCGCGAATATATACAATAAGGGCGCGAGGGAGCGCGGCCGACGGTAAAAGGGGTGGGGGGTGGATATTATGCGCATTCATTCGTAGCGGAGAAGAAGTGGGCGGCGGGGGTGAGTCTCGCGTGGACTATATATACAGTCCGGGGGTTGGTTTGAGAGGGACGCGAATCGCGTGCGAGCGAGAGAGAGAGAAAGACTGGGGATGAAAAGAGACGGAGTGAATCGGCCCGAAGGCCGTGCACAGAGTTCGCATTCGAGTCCGCGAAGTCCGGGGGCATCGAGGGAAGGGGGGGACGGGGGGGGGGGGGGGTAAATGAGAGCAAGTGGAGAGGATAGAAGTGAAAAGGAGAGAGAGAGAGCGCGCGAGGCGATCGCTGTGGCTCGAGGGCTGGATAAGAGCGAGAGAGAGAGAGAGAGAGAGAGGGTGGGGGAGGGAAGGAGACAGAGAGGGAAAAACGGCTGGCGCTGGGGATGAGTACAGGTCCGTGTGCCGGTTCAGCTGCATTAATTAAACTAGCGGAGGACAATGAGCCTGTCTGCCGGTTCGCTTGCCCCGCCTGTGTAATTCACGCCTCTCTCTTCTCCTCCCACCGCCACCCCCCCTCCCCCCGCCGCCCCGTGGACGAGTGAAGAGGGAACGAGAAAAGGGAACGAGAAAGAGCGAGCGAGGTCGTCGTTAGTTTCTCGCTCGCTCGCACGCTCTTTTGACTTTGTTTTGCAGCTTAAACCCCATTTCACCGGGTTCCTGTCGCCTTAATTACCCCGAGACACTGAGCGCTATTTTACATTTGGATAGTTCTCTCTATTCGCGCGCTATACTCTCCATCCCTCCCCTCCCCTCCTCCCGCCCAGTCCAGAGGAAAATCAGAAAGAGTTATGAGACTTCTCAACGATAAACGGCCCCGGGGGACGGGCAGACTTTTTTTAATTGAAATTTAATTAGTTATTCAACTGCAGCGGAGTTCGAAGTCGATTCGGTATGTAATTATGGTCGGTGTCGCGGGGGGGGGGGGGGGGGGGGGGTGACTGCGTCGATATCTGCCGCGGCGATTATCGAAGGAGCTGTGGATTAAGAAATAATTCGCGACGGAGTTGAATTATATTTTTGAGTCGACTGGTTAAATTCGTAACTCGACAATGTTTTATGTTAAAGAGTGCATCGATAGAGTGCAACGAGAAAAAATATAATAATTATTCTAACCATTCTAAAATGATGCTAGCGATTTTTTTAATTTATTATAACGATCAATCGTTATAATAAATTTTCATACCCAGTATGAATCCTTTGGGTCCACTAGAACATTTGTTTATTGTTTATTTTCGTTGCTTTCCAACGATGCAAACTTCGACATAATAATGTTTCTCGATTTCCCGACGGAAACGCGAGACATCGTTACGCAGGTATTTTCGTGGCGAACGCGGTGCGCCCGATCGCCTTTTTTTTGGCTTGGCGAGCAAGCGCACCTCGGGGAGGAATATTTTCGCGAGAGGCTCTCGCGAGGTCCAAAGATAGCGCGAGTCCATAGCCATCAGCCAGGGATCGTCACTCGGCGTCTCAGCCCGATATATGTTACCGGGTATACCCGACGTGGAATCCGTTTCTTTGGGTAATGTCGGCGCGTGTCTACCAATTAAAGAGGAAAAAGGAAGGCGAGCGAGGCTCGCCGGATCGCGGGCACGAAAGGACGAGAGTAGTCCGAGCCGCACGAGAAGCAAGAAAAAGCTCGGAGCGCGCGCGAGCTTTTTCGAGCGAGCCGCGAAACGCGAGCGACGAGCGGTTCGCGCAATCCGAAGCACGTCGCGGGGCCCCCGTCGGTCATCTCTTTATCGCGACCGCTGCGCGGTCTCGGATCGACGATCCTTCGAGAAAAGGGCTAAAAAGGGGGCCGATCGCTATGTATGTATCAGTGTCAATGTATGTGTGTCTGGATTCGCGTACGTGTATGTATGTTACACGGGCAGCGAGAGCGAGATTGCGGGTGAAGTATGCACCGGAAAGTCGGTATATGCGCACGACCGAGCGGCGAGTTTATAGAACGAGATAAAAATCCGAGGCACATGTAAGAACTCACTTACATTATATATAGAGAAGAATGGGAGGAGCTCTCGCGATCGCCTCGCGTGTGCCAAGCGGGCTCGCGCTATTGCGGCATAATATAATCGCAGTTCGGGGTGGGAAAATAAATTCTGATCCGCAATGAAAAAAATGGCTTCCGAGAAGAAAAACGCTAATTTTAATTTTTTTTTTACTTGGATGGCAAATACGTTCGGCGTGGGAAAATAAATTTTAATCCGCAATAAAAAATGACTTCCAAGAAAAATAGCTAATTTTTATATATATATATTTTTTTTACTTGGATAGCAAATAAAGTTGATAATTTTGTACTAAAAGTAAGGGAAACATTTTTGGCGTCTGCACTTTCGCTCGTCACTAATTGCCCATATCTCCCTGGGCTCATTTCCGAATTTTCCTAACAGAGCTGACCGGGCGGGATTAATTTTTCTGAGATTCGGCGGCTGCGTCGAATCAAATCGCGATGTTATTATGTCCCCGAGGCGCCCGAGTTACGCGCTGTGTAAGCGAGGAAGAAGCCGCTTACGCGCGTATTGTTATCGATCTTCCGTCTTCGCCGGCGCGATTCCGTCTTGCTCTTTCGGGGCCCTCCGGGTTTCAGCGTCGAAGGCGAGCAGCGAGGAAGTGTATTACACGCGCGGGGGGAGGGGGGGGGGGGGGCGTTCGTCGGTGCACAAGTGCCGAGCTTCCACACTGACACCGATACTTTGGGTTGCACACCGTCGATGTGTTCTCCGGCACCGCCCGGTTCGTACAGTGGAGCCAGTCACGCGAGCGCTTACAAATTGAAGTCGCTAATTTACACACGGGTTCGCACTCGAGGCTGGTTATTAACTCTCTCGCTCGCGCGTTGCCCGCGTTGCTCGCAACGCGCGTAGCACCCGAGTTTACCAGTCAGCTACCGACTAACAAGGTAAACAATGTTTGGCAATTATCTCGGTTAAATGATCCTCGGGAGATACATGCGGACGCAGTGTGCAACGTCTCTGTGTACAGGTGTCTGGCGAACCTTATATATACCCTCCTGCGAGCACCTGTGTGCGAGCAACAGGGCTTACCGGGGCCAAACGGCGCGTCCGGGGCAAAACGCGTCACCGTGGTTTGCGGGCGCCTCTAAAAATTCGGGTAAAACGTGTTAGCTGGCCAAATAAATTTAATTGTTTCCTCAAATTTTTTTCACATTTTTTTTCTGCGATCGTGGGTTTAATTTAATTTAATTTTCGAAGGACTTCACAAATTAAATTCACGCTTTGGGTATCCAATTTGTCGTCTAGTTGATCCATTTTCGCCCCGGTCTCCGCGAAATATACATGTATACACGTATCTCCGCAGTTTAACTACAACGATCTATATATCCCGCGCGAGGAAGACTCCTCTGTCTCCTTCGAACGGGTCTGTAGAGTAGTTTGTACACGTTATTCGTGTGTGTACAAAACTTCCCAGTCGCGAAGCGCCGCGCCGCAATATCGCAGACTTGCACTTCCCGATCTCGCGAGCGAGGAGAAGGGGGGATGAAGGGAAGAGGGAGGAGGTGGGGGGTTGCCACGGCCACTTGAATCGCAGCGAGCGAAGGGCTGGAATAATTGCGACGGACACAGACACCGCGTGGTGAAGCTGCCTCGACGTCTCGACGATCGTTTCCGTCGCCGAACTGGAACACCGAGACGTGATTTATAATTGGCCATATTCTTAATGTGACCTCCTCCTCCTCCTCCTCCTCCTCCTCCTCCCCCCCCCCCCCCCCCCCCCCCCTCCTTCTCCTCAGGCACCGCGAATTCATGCAGAACGAAAGGTAAACAGAAGTGACTCATTGACGTCAATACAGAAACAGGAATAAAGATCATAATGCGAAAATTATAATGCGAAGCGAAAGATGCGACTGTGTTAACGATTCACGTCGCGTCGTCACTGAGATTGAATGGTTAACTCGCGGTAAGCAAACGTGAGTCACGAGACGATGACTCGATGACTGCGCTGAGGTATAACGAGGACGATAATAAAAATGCAGAGCGAGAGGAAAAAAACGAAAAAAAAAAAATCAAGTGGTATTACGACCGTGACGACAATGCTACCATTATTCCCGTAACGAGATCAATAACGACAGAGGGAGATGGAGAAACGATTTGTTTGAATTATTTGCAGGCACAATTCATTCGACGTGGCTGCCGGCGATGTAACGGATGTTACACAGCAGCAGCCAGTAACTCCGCAGCCGCGGCTGCACGAACCCAGCAGCCAGCGGCTCCTCTCGGCTTCGCGTGTTAGTTTTCTTCCTCGCTGCCGCGTGAACACCATAGTCCCCGCGCCGATGGTTCGTGTATCGCTGTTACCTCGGTGCAGCTACACTCGCGGCGGCGGAGGCTCGGGTCGTCTTTTTGTTGCCCCCCCTTGTCTACTGTCACTAGAGGGAGAGGATGGGAGTGCGCACTCGGCCTCCTCTCGGAGCCACCAGGGAAACCGGTTGCCCTTCGGCGCAGCAGAAGCAGCAGCAGCTGTGTGTCGGCGTTCGGCGAGGAGATCAACCGAGCGCAAGCGCGATGAGGCACTCAACCTACTCCTCGTCTTCCTCTTCTTCCCTCTGGCTTTATCGGCCACTTCAGCGCGAGTGTGGCGACAATCGCCAGACGACCAGCCGCGTGGTGAGGCGAAAGGATACGCCGCGAATCTGGGATCTTTTCCGGTGATCCAATAACGGAGAGGGAGAAAGGTTTCGTTGAAAGGAACGGAATTATCGGTTACCACGTCTTCTTGCTGGATTGAGATATTTATTATTATTAATTTATATTTATTTATTTATTTAATTACTATATTTATTTACTAGACTTGTAGATATTCTTGCGAGGGTCATACAAAAAAATTGTACCGTCTCCGTATGCCGGGTAAAAAATCTTCAACTACGTCCAAATCAGGCCTGGCAGATGTAGGACCAGGACAGTATACCTGACTTGCGTCTGTCGCAATGCTACAGATTATCAGGGATATTGGAACATTATCTGCTCTCCTAATGAAGCTATTTCGATGCAACTGGAGGTTGCATCGAAATAGCTTCATCCAATAACATCTCTGGAAACGCATCGCAGCGAGTCTGCGAATTATTGCCACATTTTTTTCCTGTTCTCCTGCAGTGCACACGCGGTTCCGCTGCGGTGCGCGCCTCCGTCGCGGCATCATCGGCCCTTTTTACACGCCCGGACGCACATCTCCGATCTCTCCCTTTTGGCCCCACGAAGAACATCGCGCCGCAGTCATCGACGATAGGCCGCCGCCGCCGCGGACCCGATGTATCTGCGGTCTACCGCGTCAATCTCAGTTCCTTACCGTTTCTGGTCGGGTGCGTCGCTGCGGCGGCCGCCCCGGCGAAGATCGAAGAGGCGAATCATTGAGAAAATTGGCGCACCGCAAATTTTTCGTCCCACAACGAAAATTGAAGATAAATCGGGGCACCGCGTGTTATTCGAAAACGCTGCGCCAATTCACCAACAGCGAAGACACAACGTCGACGACGAGACAAGAGCGCAATTAGGGAATGAATGAGCGGAGTGGAATGAAGAAATTATCGCTGCGGCTGTTTTGTCGGGGGGGGGGGGGGGCCCTCATTGAGAGATTATCTCGCAATGAAGATGTAGACGGATAAGGCACGGAGACTTTGCGCAATTTAGCGAAAACTCGCTGCTGTGTGTGTACATTGTGTTCCGTTCGCGGTGATGGAAGGCAGGAAGGGGGGGGGGGGGGGGGGGGGGCGATTTATCGCGCTATGTACAGACGCGACAAGGCGACGCGGTTGTATTCAACACGCCCTTCCTGCCATCGTCCCGCTCGTCGCCCTTCCGCTTCCTTGGGACCGGCCCGAGGAGCATTCAATTATTGACTTTAATTCGAGCCACGAGCCTCGGTCGGCGTTGCCCCTCCTCCCCCGTACCTGCCATTAGCATAGCCCCTGAATAATGCATGGGAGAACGGTTAATCCGACGGTATGTAAATTAATCCCTCTAATTGCGAGCGACAAAACTTCATGAAGCCGGATCGCGCACTCCCGAGTGGATGAAACGCGAAGGGGTGGGCGGGTGGGGGAAGCCGCTCCGCTTCGTTGCTCGTTCGCGTTACACACTCCGTGCATCTCTCGCGTCCTCCGGTCTTCTCTTCCACGATGAAGACCGAGTCCGGAGATACGGACACGTACGTCATTTGCTCGTATGAAAAGTCTCGCGGATGAGTGCAACGACGAATGCCCAGACGAGACGGTATTCGAAATTTAATTTTAATTCGCAAGGGCCATTCGTTAGCTTGCCGCGCGTTCGCGCCGTATTTATCGTGTTCTTCTCGCCTCTCCTCAAGGACCACTTTAATGGTTCCGCTGCCGGAAATAACAGTCGTGGACACTGTGGAAATAAAACAAATTCTGCCAGCTGTTTCACTTTGCTGTCTATTTTTTTCTATTATATCTGCGATAATTCATAGATATGTGACAATCAACATGAGTCGATTAATAATTGTCACTTGTGCAATTACGGCATCGTTATCCGGAGCTTCTTGTGGTAAGTGAATCGCGCGAGCAAAAGCATTAAGCGAAACAAAAAAAAATGTGTGAAAAGGAAACGACAAAAAGCCAGAAAAGCTTCTTTCAAATATCGCACAACCTGTTAAGTTTCAGCCCAGCGTTAATGACGCGGGCGCCACGGTCGTCGGCCGCCCGCGCTATAGTGCCGGATTAATTTCGCTTGATTCGCCGGAGCCGCGTACGTGGCGCCAAAAGCTCCCGGTGTCTGAAGCGCAATTTCCACAATTCGCGCTCACGGCTTACAACTCGTGAATTAACGGCGTTAAAACCCTCGGCTGTAAAGGCGAATAAAAGCGCCCGTGGGGGGGTCGAAAAGCAGCCTCGCCTCGTACCTCGACTACGCGAATAAGAGTATCCCGGCATTATCCGTGTGTTCCAGTCGCGGGCCACGGCGACGAATTATCACTTCGCAGGCTCGATGTATATATGCGATGCCTCGATGAGTCGCAGCAGCCGAGAAGATGAATTATTGCTCATTGTTTATATAGAATCGTCGGCGCGTGCGCGGTGTGATTCGCACGACAATTAATTTAATCACGATGAATCCACGCGCACTCGGGGCGCTTCTACCACCTCCCCCGCCCCTCCCCCCATCCCTGTCTCGCTCTCCCTCAACCCTTTTTCAATTCATCCACTTTTCAGCATCCAAGCAGATGCTTTTTTTCGCGACACACACAATTAGTCTCCTTTCAATGAGACGACGACGACGACGTCGACTCCGACTCATCTCGCCTCTCTCATCGAGTCAGTAGAGTCGCGTGTGTCGAGTGCATCCGTTCATCTCTGAAACTGCGGCTATTTTTTTATTTCATTTCCTTCTCTGTGTTTTTTTTCTTTTTTTTCCGAAGCACAGAAAAGGCGAAGTGGTGGGTATAGAGGAAACGTGAAATTGAGTCGTACGAGTGGCAGAGAATGAAAAGAGGCAACCTTTTCCATGCGACTGCCGACTTCTCCATTCGTCCCTGGCGCCGCGAGTGTAACACAGAGAGCGAGGGGCGCAGTGAGGAGAGCCAGAGTGGAACGTCGAGTCGCTGAGATTAATTGCGTCAGGCTGACGCGCTCGCGTCCCGCACCGCGTCACAGCGGCAGCAGCGTTAACCAACCGACGCCGCTCGGCTCTTTCTCGATTTTCCGCGACGCGCGTTTACTTCCTTTTGCACGATGTTTCCCTTCGCCTCTCTTCCGCCTTTCCACCGGCTTCTCTCATTCACACGCGGCTCCGGCGTCTCTCGTTTTTTTTATTTCCCCGCCTTTTTTTCGCCCCCCTGGCACTCTCGCTCCGTTTTCATCCAAATGGACTCGCGAGCCCGCGAAAATTCTCGACGATTTTCACTTGGTTAGCTACTGCGACTATTCGCACATTCGCGCGGCGCTATTTCCGCAATGGCCGCGTCTTTCTCCGCGCGCATCTTCGTCGTCGTATTCGCGGGGCGCGTTTCGCTCGATGGTCCCTCGTTACTCGTCGTTGCATTTCCGCCTGAATCGTCGCTTTTTTTTTTTGTTCCTCTTTATTCCGCTCACAATGATCCCGTTAACTAGTTGGAGAAGGCATCGTGAAAAAACGGTGACATCGAGTAATTGAATAGATCCACATTTCGTGAGTTCAATTGGATCACGTGACCCGCCGGAGATAAAACCACAAAACGAGTTCCTGAAACCCCTTCGCCCCCTCCGACTCGTTTATTCGTATCCAGATATATTCACTCCGTCGATTAGAAAGATAAAACCACTAAACAGGATAAAACTTGATTCGAAGAATCGAGGTTTACGGCGAGATTGTGATAATAAAAAGGGACGCGAGGCTGATAAAACGAGTTTTAATTTATGTCCCTGTGGAGAAAGTGGAAACGGAAGAGTGAAGTAAAAAATAAAAAAGGGTTATCATCTCGAGATGTTAGCCCGATAACTCGCGGCCTGCAAGAGCAACACTCTGGACGCTGTAGCAAAGATCGCGTCGATCAATTAATCGCCGTGATTCATCCGCGAAGACTGTGGATCTTCGGTCATACTTCTCACTCTCTCTGTTGAAGGCATCTCTCACCTCGGTTGCTGTAGGATAAAGAGGCCTCCATTTGCTCCGCCGGCTCACGGGGTCTCCACTGCTCTCGCAGGGGGCCTGTTGGCCTTTCCGTGATCGCTCCTAATTACGGTCTACCTCTCCCTTGTCACGGCTAATTGGCACCTCGCTCGCGGCCGCCGTGTCACGTACACGTGCAAAACGACCCGACGAAGCCGAGTGAAGAGCGCGAGGCGTCGCTGCCGAGTGTCCGCTGAATTTTGCGATTAGTCATATGCAGTCTACCAACGCTACAGTGTTAAGCTTTTTTTTTTATTTCAGTCGACCAGTTACATCACGATCATTGGATCCAGTCGTTGATGGCGCGATATAATTGATGATGTGCGGCGAAGGCGTCGCCGTTCAGTGCAACGAGCTTTACGATCATTGCAGGGAGAAAAGTGGTTTCATTTGAGTAACGAGAAAGTTGGTCGTAAATGAGTTAATATTTTTCGAATCTTGAATTAGAAAATTTATTCAGCAAGAAATCGGCGTCAGCTGTCGCTTTTTTTACCCCAAAAAAATTTTGTTCAAACAGCCCACTTCCGTCATCCTGCAGCACCGCAATTTTTTTCGGCGACGAGCTTTATGATCATTGCAGGGAGAAAAGTGGTTTCATTTGAGTAACGTGAAATTCGGTCGTAAATGAGTTAATTTTTTTCGAATCTTGAATTAGAAAATTTATTCAGCGGGGCTTCAGTTGTCACCTTTTTTTTGGCCCAACAAATTTTGCTCAAACAGCCCACCTCCGTCTCCTGCAGTACCACACATTTTTCTGGTCCAACTGCACCGGCGCGCCGCTCATTGATCCAGTGACACCCCCGCGCGCGTTAATCGCCACCGAATTAATACCGACGTCTCGTTAATACACGACTACGCCGTGGCAATATCTCGAAAATTGAACAGCGTTGTAACGCACACGCCCTGCTATATTCCCAGTGCGATATCCTCGCACCCCGTCGCAACGAGTGTGTGTGTCGACGAAGCTTATCGTCCCCTCACGTGTGCGGTGTGTGACCCACGAGTCGTCGGCGGCTGGGGGATGACGGGGGAGGATCCCCATCCCCCGGAGGTCGAGGGTGGCGTACAGTGCGGCGCGCGAAGCACAGAAGTGAAGCGGAGCCTCGAATAGGGGAGTAGGTTGGCGGGGGGGGGGGGGGGGGGGGGGGAGGAGGGAGGGCGACACGGGTAACGCAGGGACAAGAGCCAAGCGATATATAATGTTCCGCGATATTAAACGGGACGCATTCCACCGAAGCCACCCTCTGGCCTCTGCTATGAATGCTTCTGCGTCCTACGCGACCTACACCCCCGCTCCCTCCCCCCTCGTCGCGTCCCTTATTCGTCCTCCTCTCCCCCAGGGCTGATGCGGAGCCTGGAACCCTCCGCGCTTCTGCTTCACGGCGACGAAGCGAGCTCGGCGCCCCCCACGCACCGTTAGACACCGTCGTCGTCGTCCGCCTCGTCGTCCTCGACGCCAGCAGGACTCTCGGCCTCTCCGCCTCACTCCTGGGTAGCCCCGGACCAGCGACCATCCACCTCTCTACTCTCTCTCCGTCTCTGCACGATTTTCCCTAATTCTCTCTCTGCGTCTTCTCGCACCCTCAGCTTTCGGCGCTCCCTTCGACCCTCCCCCCCCCCCCCTTACCCAATCGTTATACACCAAATTTACAGCTCACCTAGCTACTACAACGCCCCCCCCCCCCCCCCCCCCTCCTCCCACCTCCTGGCACATCATACACACACACACACCCACACGCAACCGTTTATAACACGAGCGGCCCGACACAAATTCCCTCTCCACCGTCGGGCAAAATAGCCCGGGCGAAAGTCTTCGAGGGCACATGGGGTCGGGAAGGGAGGGGGGAGGGGCTGAAGGGGGGACGATGGGGTTTGGGGCGCGGAAACTCGCGCGCCAAAAGCTCTGCGGTGAATATTCTCCTGAAATATCCGCTCACCGTTAACGGCCTTGAAGGGGTTGCCCCGAGAGTGGAAGGAGAAGGGGAGGGAGCGGGGGGGGGGGGGAAGGGAGGGAACGACACGCAATATCCGGGGGGCGGCCTCGAGGAGCTTAAGCGAAACTTTATTCCGGAATTACCGCGGAAAATTGAATATGTAAAAGGATGCGCCGGGCCACGTTGAGGGCTTTGATCGCTTCGTCGGTTATTCTCCTTTTTTTATTTCTCTCTCCCGCGTCTTTTGATTAACGTACCGAGTGATCATTAGGCGGATGATCAATGCACCCCTCCCCTGATTGCGTATATGCTTCGTGCTGTCGCGATTAGACGCGCACAGGTAGCGGAGACGCGGACGTGGGTATAATTCAGCAGCAAGATGAATTGCTTAATTCCGCATTCTCCCTTCCTCTCCCCGTCCCTCCCATCCCCCTCCCAACCTCCTCACTCGCGCGTACATAAACTGCATGCACGTAGCCATTCAGCAGAATTTCTCTCTGATTTCTGGAGAACCTCCGGACGTTAGCTAGTTGCGGGTACCGCGACGACGACGACGACGAGGAGCAGCTCCAAGGCTCTAGCGGGTACGACGGGAAGGGGAAGGGAAGGAGAGGGGACGGCGGCCGCGGAAGCCGTGCGGAGCTTTCGTGAATTTAACGAAGTCATGAGAGTTCCAGTTGCACCGAGAGAGCGAGGAGCAAGAGAGAGAGAGAGAGAGAGAGAGGGAGAGCGACGGCAGCAGCAACGACGACGACGGCGGCGGCTCGCGCACCGCCAGCAATGTTATGCGGGTCCGTAACAGGGTGTTGTGCACTCCTAGCCTCGGTCGTTCCGCGCGCGTCCGTAGTTAGACGGTTGCGGTCTTGGCCTGACATTCCGAGCAACGCCCCCTTTACCTCCCTATCGCTGCTCGCTCGACCATTCCCTATCCATCATCCGTACATTTCCACCCACCCTGCTTTTCGTCCTCTCTGTTCCTCCCTCTCCCCCCTCCTCTGTGTGTGTGTGTCTCTCTCTCTTCCTCTCTCGCTCTCCTTCCTTCCGTCTCTGACTCTGTGTCTCGTTCTCTCTCCGCTACTGTCTCTCACTCACTCGCCGTGCGCGCCACCCTTCGCCGACGTCGACGCGCGGCGACCCCGCCGACGCCGAATGCAACCATGCGTCGTCCGCCATGATCTATGCATCCTGTGGCCCGGCGTCGCCGTCGCTACACTAGATTGCGAGTAACACGCACGCGTTCGCCTCCTGTAGCCGCACGTCGCTGCTGCACTCTGTCCCCCCCACCCACTGGTCCCGAACCTGCGATGCATATGCGCGGCCCGGACGGACTGACGGACAGACTCACGTATACACCGGGTTATAAGGACTGCACGCGAATCTCTCGTTGCAATGTGTAGCGCAATATCGCCGCAGCTCCGCGCGTGTGCGTCACCCCGACTCTCGCGTCTCTATTAAGCCACGCTCATTTTCAGTAGCGACCACCGCACCGCTCGCTTCCCCTAACCCCTTTCCCCCCTTTTGCGATTCCTCGTCCCTTTCCTTCCTTCTCATCCGCGCTGCTCCCTCCACTCATGCATGCATGCACACATTATATTTGGATGCACTCACCTCTGCGTCGTCCGCATGCACTCCCCCCCCCCCCCCCCCCCTACCCCGACCCCTCCATCCCGGGATTTTCAGAGTGGTGAGGAGAGGCGATGCGAAAATGCAAACGAAACCGACGGAACACATCCGACCGGAACCGATGCAGCACGCGGCGCGGTTGTTTTATTTCCAATTTAATTCCATTAACAGCGCGTTCCATTATGCCCGACGGCGCGGTGGAAATTGACGAGAAAGGCTCCGGTCACCGGCGGATAATCGGATTTCGATGTAATAACTTTTGCGTCAATTATTCAGATCCCGCGGCCGATTGCACGGTGGGACTTTTTCGCCGGTCGTGCGGCGATGTTTACGTCGTGTTTGTCTAGTCGTGAGGAAAAATAATGCGGCAATGTTCGAGTATATTGATAGGGGGTATGTATTGAGTGGGTGAACCGGCTTCCGCGTTCCCCGATGATGCGTTTTTGGACTGGAGAGAAGCTGGGATGCGACATTTGTGTCTCGTGGATTCGCCGAAGGTTGGATGATTCCGAGGTACGGATGGCCATCAGGTTCGACCTCGCGATCAAGGTTCACGCGTCTGGTGACTTCTCCGAGGCGCATCCGGCATTATGAGTCACGGCGCGTGTCGATCAATTAGCGCTATCGGCGGGGAATTGTTGGCACTAGTCATTCGTACTGGCATTAATCTTTGTCCAATGTCAAATATCAGTGGTGAACCAGAGTTCGGATTTAGTAGCCAATACATTTTTGTGGGTCAAGCCCCAATAGCTTCTATATCCAGTAAACGGAGTGAAAAAAAAAAAAAAAACAGCGACCGAGTGTCATCCATTCCAAACATAAATAATAACAATAAATGCGCGCTTACTGCACGAGTTTGGGAATCACCGGTACATTTTAATCCGGGACATTAATCTTCGTCCAATGTCAAATATCAGTGCTGCACTAGAGTTCGGATTCAGTAGCGAATCCCAAACAAAATTTTCTGGGTCAAATCCCACTAGCTTTTATATCCAGTAAACGGAGTGAAAAAAAAAATTTTTAATCCGGCGTCCTTTGCTTTGACAGCAACTGAGTGTCATCCATCCGAATCATAAATAACAATAATAAATACGCGCTTACCGCGCAAATCTGTGAATTACTGGTAAATTTTTGTCTCCCCCGTCCGTCGCACCGATGATGCGTTATTTAGTAGTCGTATTTCCGCAACGAGCTGTACAGTCGGCACATCCGAGTGCTATTCCGAGCGGGGAGGGAAGTTCGATAGGACACGGTAGATTACGTTCGTACTGGATTACAGGAGTATTGCGGAGGCGGCAACTGGATCCCAGGGTCGGTGGAGTTGCGGCCGAAGCGCGAACAGACCCAAAGCCACGTAGCTCGTTGCACGTGGGTACGGGGGGTGGATTTCCGCGGGAGTGAGAGAGAGATTCGCTGAGAGCGAATGAGCGAGAGAGAGAGAGAGAAGGAGTACGAGCGAGGTGGACCTCGGGTTGCTGGATGGGCTGGTGTTAATCCAACGAGCTGTTTCTCGAGGGGTTGCGCAGTAGTAACAGCATCCAGTGTCTAGAGGGCGAGAGAGACAGAGAGCGAGGGAAATGCGTGTATACAAGACAGGGAGGGATGCAACACGGCGCCGAGGGGTTCGGCGCGTCAACTCCACCCTCCGGGGGCGGGGCAACCGCCGACGGTCTGCCCCCCACCTCGCGACTGAGCACTGATACGTGATATCAGCGACCACTTGTTGAACGCGAGCCCCTTCTCTATTTTTCACACGCTCGTTTCGCCCTCTCTCTCTCTCACTCTCTTCCACGAACGTTTCTCTCTCTTTCTCTCTTTCTCGTCTCGCTAGTTTCTTTGACTGCACTTCGAGTCCGCATAAGCGCCCGAGCTTTTTCCAGGCGCGCGAGGGGGAGGACGACGAGGCCGCGTCGTCCTCCCCCCTCCCCGGCAGGAAACGCTTTCCGCCCTTCCGTCTCAATAATAACACTCGAGCACCGTGCGAGAAGCCCCGACGAGCCTGAATATTCCGAATTCCCGCGGCCGAGTCTTCGCATGGTAAACTTTGCCAGCTGCGGCTGCGAGGCTTGAAGCGTTTTGGCTTCGAGTAACTTTGGGGATAATTTTGATTTTTTTTTTTTTACGGGTGGTTATGGGTGATTGTCATCGGCGATCGATAGGCGAATAACTCGCTGAGAGATCATTGGGAATGCTGGGTGGAATTTCTTTTTACTGGAGAGAGAGTACGAATATACTTTTGATTATTATTGATAAGTTGGTTCTTATTGTATTGTAGTTAAGGTTGAGGTTGATCGTGAAACTAATTTCGGAATTTTTTTCTGTCTGTTTATTGTAGGCAGTGCGGTGGCTGCAGCCGACACCATTTCCTCGCCGTGGACCCCCGCGAGTTCCGGGCCGCCGCCCGACGCCAACGGCTCCGGCTCGGATACGAAAAATCTCGACGTTGGCGAAATCAGCGATGTAAGTATATACGATAGACGGATCGGGAAAGGTCACGAAATTTGATTTGCTCAAGAACCAATTCCAACTTATTTTTCTAAATTATTTCCTCCATATCCCAGCCCAAAAATGGTCTGACATGTTACTGGATTTATCTACTTGGCAGCCACATCCAAACCGTTTGCGAAAATGTTCCAGTTGCCAGCAATTTTTTCAAATTCTTCGATCCCCAAATGACCAACGCTCGCTCTATCTGACACTTCAAACAGACAGATTTAATCTCGATCATACAGAGTAGAACCATTTTTTTTTTTTTTTTTTTTTTTTTTTTTTTTTCGTTAACATCGTTTTTTTAAGAATCAATTTTGTTTAATTCTTCGCAGTACAAACGAGCGAGACTCGTTATCTGATATCTGACACCTCGAGCAAGCAGATTTTATCTCAGATTACTAGAGTGGAACCGACGATTTTTTTTCGCACTAACCGCTGTTTTTCGGAATCACCAAAGAAGTCACTTTCCCCTCAAGCCCGAAGCGTACCGATTTCTGTTATTTTCGTCGGTCACCCATTTACCACCTTTCCGTGTCAAAGACGCTCTCGACCGCGGCTTCGCGGTCTGCATCCCACTGATTTCGCACTTTTCTGCGGGAGAGATCCCTTGACCGATTATCCACGAGGTAAACCTCGCTTCCCGCTTTCGTTCCCGATGTCCTTGCCGCGAGCGCGTTGCCGTGAGCTCACCGAGAGAGACCGAAGAGAGTCGCGTGCTCGACGATATTATATCGAGCTAACGAACGTGACTCGAATTCCGGGAAGCCTCGCTCCTCTCCCTCGTACCTTCCCCTCGCTTCCTCTCTTCCTCTCCCTCCATCCCTCTATCCGTCTCTCTCTCACCCTTTTACACTCACGCGGTGTCTAATGTCTCGAGCGATCGTTTGTTTCTCGCCTTTCGTGCAACACGAACTCTCACTCTTTCCCTTCTTACGGCCTCGTCCCGTCTCCCTCGCACTTTCCTCATTCCTCGCGAAACGAGGAATTCCAGGATATGTCCTCGTCGACTACCAGCAGACTCGGTTTCAGTTCGCCGTTTGCTTGGATGGCGAAGACCTGGTAGCAGTCCGGCGAAGAAACCGCGAGGAGGAATAGAGCGGGAAAGACCCCGGCACGGTCACCACCGAGAGATCTTGGCGATTGGCACATGTTGCGAAAAACTCAAGACTTCACCGTTCCCCTTCCCCCTCATTGCTCTCTGCCTCCTTCGACACACTCAAACCCGGCCCATATACAGACACGGGATTTCGCTTCCCCGCTGATGTCTTCGCGCTCTCTCACTCGGCTTCGTCGCTCTTCGACGATTCCGCCCTCTCGGCCTCTTCGGGCGGGTGGCGTGCCAAGAATGTTCGCCCGGTTCCTTTGTTCCTATCCAAAGGCACCCGCGACTCTGTACGTTCCCCGGGATCGGGAACACACCTTGCGCGTTCCAGTGTTTTTAAATCAGAGACAAAAGGATACGCGCTATCCTCTCGCCGGGTTTACCGTCAGCAACCTGCATTCCCTCTCTCCTTCCTTTCGTGTCTCTGCATCTTTGTTTCTCTATACCCGCGGCTCGAATCCCTATGGTATTTTGCAAGAGGCGTAGGCCTGGATGATATTAAATCGAGAAAGCATTTAGAGGCCTGGGGATTTTTTAACCTCTATATATTTTTTGTGACTCTTTTGTGACTCTGATGATATTAAACCGAGGAAGCATTTAGAGGCTACATTTTTTAACCTCATCCACTTTTTTTCTTACTCCTTCGGGTTGACTAATTTGTTGTGTGACTTTTCCAGGACGAGAAGGACCTCTCGGCGGCGGATGCGGAAGGCGTCTGGTCGCCGGATATCGAGCAGAGCTTCCAAGAAGCTCTCACTATATATCCGCCATGTGGTCGTCGGAAGATCATACTGTCCGACGAGGGAAAGATGTATGGTAAGTCGTAAACGAGAATCGATTCCTCATCATTCCACGGGGACAAGTGCACCGGTAGTCTGGCTTTTCAGATCAACATCGAGCAATTTTCTTCTTTTAAAGATAACGAAAGAGAACAACTATTATGGTCATAATCACAGATCAAAATATATTTCATAACTCCCAATTTAAAAAAAAATGATATTTGTCTAACTTACACTGAACGATGACTGGAACTCCACGACAAGTCGTAAGATGGACTTCGGTAGTCTGACTTTTGACTTGAACGTCAATCAATTTTTATTTGTGGAGATTACGAAAAGTGAATGACTATCACGGTCGCAATCACAGATCAAAAACATTATTATTCGCAAGAAAAAAAAAATATTGTTTAACTTACAATGAACGTGATGATTGGAACTCCACAAGTCGTAAGATTGACTTCGTTATGAGGTAATAAATTCGCCAGCCGTTGCATCTGTCCTGAATATTGCGTCGACCACGAAGAAGAAACCCGGAAGATATTCGTCGTGCTGCGATAACTCGTCGTGGGTTTTCCTCGATCCGGAGACAACGCGGAAAATGAGAGGCTCGCTCACTGCTTCTGCTGCTGCTGCCACTGCGGCTGCTGCTGCTGCTGCTGATGGCTGTGCATAGGACATGGAAGCGACCGAGACCAGTGGCCAGCGTCGCGCGCTGAGGAAGCGCCGAGCCGACCACGCCGAGCGTCGTTATTGCTCGGTGCTGAGGTCAGTCTACGTGACCGCTTCGATATTGCCTCCTACACCACCGGCGTTCACCATCACCACCTTATAACCACCGCGTGGACCTCGCCGCCGAAGCAATAACGCTGCTGCTGCGGCGCGCCACGCCTCACACAGGCTGCCCTCTGCTCTCGCAGACCGCGTCCTCCTAGCTTTCGATTCCTCCGCCGCCGCTTCTCCGACGTTCGCGAAGAGCTTTTCCTTCGACTCCGGAGAAACCTCTGTTGGCTCGCGCGCCTCGATTCCAACTTTCCCCGATCCGACTGTCATTCTTTTGCCCTCCCTTTTATCCCTCAGCCTGGCCGATACGTATCGAATGGTCACTTATCCAAAGTTCGTTTCACCGGGGAATTCGACGTTTCTCGGGAGGGTTTCACGTTTCCTTGGGGGGAGGGGGGAATGAATCCCACGGAGTTTAACGAGAAATCTAAGGAAAACAGAGGGAAGCCGACAAAAATTCAGATGGACGAAGTCGTTAATAATTGCGTTATAATAAAAGTTCGATTTTTATCTGTCTTTGACCTGCGAGATGCTGTATAAATGATTTTCTTTTTCGAGAAGACGACGGACATCAGCGAGGAGAAACAAAGAATTCCTGGCAGTGACTGTCGATGATTATTTCAAAACAAATCGGGAAAAGTTCCACTTTCCTCTATCTTTGACCTGCAAGCTGCTGTATAAATGATTTTCTTCTTCAGGAAGTCGACGGACATCAGCGTAAGAAACCAGAAAATTCCTGCAGTCACGATGATTATTTCCAAACAAATCGGGGAAAACTTCGATTCCCGCTTCAAATGTCCGAGCTGCGAGTAGTCGCAGGATCCTTCGAGTCCCTCACCTCCTTTATTCCACTAAGGGTCGAGATGTATAGTATCGATATCCACACATCACCGATCCGTCTCAACGGGAATTCCCAGACCTCGAGTCTCGCTTTTTTTTTCTCGCTGCACGAATCTCCCGTTACGCCGTGTGCAATGTCGGTTCGACAACGAGCGGAGCGAGTCTGGCATTCGATCTTTCAGCGCGAACTTTAAATGGCAATAAAGCTTCCGGGGGGCGGGGAGAGGGAGGAGAGATTCAGGAGTGAGAGTAGCAGAGCTAATACGTCGAACGCGACGTCGCCGTCGGTCGTGCTTCTCTCGTTTCCTCTCCTCTCCGCTTCGCTCATTTTTTAGCAGCCGCCGCTGCTTTGCTCCCGCCGAGCGAGACAAAGGATAACGAGGCGCGAAAAGACCGTTTAACCCGATTGCCCATCGATCCTCTCGCGCGCGAGAAACTTATTTCGTCACCAACGCCACTTCTCGTCGTCCTGGTGGAACCAATAAAGCCTCGAGAGACTTTGCCTCCTCCCCCAGATGTCTTACGGGGCTTCGAATGTCTCAGCTGGTTCGCCGGGCGTCGTCGCCTGCGCTTCCAGCTCCCGGAAAATTCCAGCTAGAATTGCTTCTAACTTCTGTCTTCTCTCTGTTACAGTGTGTGTCCGCGTAACAAACATCAGCAGCAGCAAGCCAGTTGTCGTTCTTTTTTACGAGGCCCCCGTCGGATGCGCCGCCCTCGATTGACGTCCCAAAAGTCGTCCGTCGTTCGACCGAATTATCTCTCGGCTTGCGAAATCATCGGGAGGCTCTTTAGACGGCCATCAAAATCCTCGGTGGACGTCGTCGTTCAGCCTCGACGACGTTTTCCCACACAATTTCGCTCGGGGCTCGCTTCTTCGAGTTACCGCCACGGCACGGCCGATAAACCTCGCCGCGCGGTGGGCCGATGCTCGCCTCGACGGTGCGTTAAAAATAAACGCACGCGCTCCGCGAAGCGCGACGAGAGGAGAGCGCTGCGCGCGCGTTCGCTCTCTCTTGCCCGGATAAGCGTTTAGGCTTCCGTGTACAGCGGAATGAGAGAGCGAATGGGAACACGGCACGGGCAACACACCTTCGACCCGTTCTGGTGCGGATGTTACCGGCGGTGTACACCTGCTGTACAACCTGCAGCACGTCCCGCGCTGCGCACGCTTGGCTGTAGAGCCGGGAGGCAACAGCGAGGCCGCTCCCTCGGCTCTCTTTCCTTATGCGCCGCACTCGCCGGCCGTTTTGTTTCCATCGCGATGTTGCGGAACGCGAAGAAGTTTCCTCGAAGCAGCAGCAGCAGCCTATCGCTTTTTCACTCTCCCTCGGAGCTGCTACTGCTGCTGCTGTATCGGAGGCTTCCGAGAGCAGCAGCTCTGGGCGAGAGAGATGGTCGCGGTGAGACCATCTCTGTTTTGCCACGCGATACACACACGGGACGAAAGCGGAGATGGCGTCACAACACGTCTGCTCTTGAACGAGTTTCGATATCGAATTATGTTTCCTCTCGACGTGCGGCGCATTATCAAAACACATTAGCCATTTGAGACCCCTGCGCTGGAATTATCACAGCCCGAGAGCACTCGATGGCTGTGTTCGCGCAATGGCTCGGTGTGATGGGTGCCCGAAAGCTGGAGCGAAATTTGGCTGTCTGTCAGAAAAATAAATTCGATTTTTGCACTTTCCTCCTGGAATTTTCGATTTTTCGGATCAACACCTATGATTTTTGGAATCAGCGGAAAATTTTAGAAAATTTTAATAGGGTTTTTAATTTTTTTTTTTTTTTTTTTTTCGAAAAAAAAGAACGCCAGGGCTACCCCTTCTAAAAATTTGCGATTTTTGAGGGTCAACTTTAAAATTCTGCGAAAATTTGAAAAATCGAAAAAAATAAAAAATCATTTTTCGCAACTTTCTCCTGGAATTTTCGATTTTTCGGATCAACACCTATGATTTTTGGAATCAGCGGGAAATTTCCCATCGGATAGGCTTTTAAAACTTCGTTAAATCGAAAAAAAAAATTCGCCAAAAAAATGCAACCTCCTACGCTGATTAACCTCCATCCGCGCGCGTCATTGTTCCTGGTTATACAAAATAGTTGATAAGTCATTGGCGCTGATTATTAACACCGTCGGTACGTCGTGCCGCGGTTCACTTTCACCATACAAATCGCGAGACTCATAGCCGTGCGTGGTAAACATGATTGGCAAATAAATTCGTAGCTTCGCGTGGATTCCCCAACACCCTGAGAATAGAACGACGAAGAATAGAGCGTCGGCGGCGGCGGCGGCGGCGGCGGATCTCGCGCGAGAGAAAAGAGCAACGTGCGCGTGCGGGGAAGCCACGAGGCTGCTCGTGTTGCTGGAGCGTCTTGGCATTTATCCGATCGCGGCAACACGTCGAGGGCTGCCGCTGCTGCTGGCGTTGCTGCTTCTCTCTGGTTACGAGCGTTTCGTGCTGCTACATTCTCGAGGTCCCGTGACCCGTCCGCGGTCTTCTACGATCGCGAACGACGAGAGCGCGACGTCGTATCCTGGTTTATAGGTCATTCGGCGGAGAGCGACAGACGGACCGGACGGCCAGCAGCAGCGCGTGGCTCACACCCCGGATTGTATAGAGCGACGAGCCTCAGCCTCAGCGAGAAAACCGTGTTTTTCCGCAGCGCCGAAAGTACGTGTCGCGCGTTCTCGCGAGCCTCAATCAACGTAACGCGCCATTCGCGACGGATTCCGTGAAACGCATTGCTCGCCCGAGCTTCCATCGCGTCCCGGAGGTACCCGGAGATCCAGGAATAATAGCCCAGCGCCGAGTCTTCAACGAAACGTACTGAGAAAAATTAATAGTTGCGATTACCAATCGTTGGTCAGAGCTACCAATATTTTAGTAACTGAAACCAATGTTTTGGTAAATCTGATCAATGATTGATAATCGCAATTACAGTAATTTTGATAATTTACTTTAATATTACTTTTCAAAATAATTACTTGAATTTAAAAAAAACTTGAATTGAAAAAATGTTAAAGTACTTAAAATTGTACTCCAAAAGTATTTTTATTTCATTGCAAAGGTACCCCAATTTAATATCACAATCATACACTAAGTATAATCGACGAGTTTGTGGATAAAAATGTCCAGTCTTTTCTGACAGTGAACCAATCGCTCGCATTATTTTCCAATAACGCGAAAATTGAGACACAAGTTTCACACGTGTGTGTGTGTGTTTTTTTTTCTTTCTAAAACACAACAGTAGAAACGAAGCTCGTATTATCGACTCTGTGTGTATTCCATATTTTTCCGGAGCTCCATTTCTCTCCATTTATTTCGCTCCCCCTCCCCTTTCTCCCCCCCACTGGAAAAAGAGGACAATTTCTTTAAAAGGGAAGGTCAATTCCACGCCTTATTCTCCTCGTTCGTCGCTGCGGGAAGAAGGTTATACGCGGATAAGAAGCGAGGAGACCCGAGAGTAGAACCGTCGGACGGGCAGCACAGGGGAAGTAAGGAAGGAGACGAGAAATTCAATATTTGCATGTCCGGTCGGCGACGACGCAGGGAGGGTGGAGAGGTTGAGTCTCCCGGTTGTCCAGCCGCAGTGTGGGCTCTGTAGTCGGTGCAATCTTCCGGACGACAGGGTCGTATCCTGGGGACACTGGCTGCGAGGGTCGCTCGTGCGGAGGCGAGGAGCAGGAGGAGGCGAGGAGGAAGCCGGAGGAGGAAGGAGGAGGAAGAGGAAGAAGAGGAGGATTGCGAGGGTCGAGCGGGGGGGGGGGGGGGTGGCGAGGGTCGGTTGGGGGTGGAAGGAGGAACGCGAGTGTCCAGTTATTGACCGGCGGAAGGAGAGTCGAGGGTGCCGGGCGTCGCGTCGCGCGTCTCGGCGACCGTCGTTCGTCGTCCGGCGAGTCCCGCGCGTCGTCGTCGTCGCGACGACGACGACGACGACGAGCTCTCTTTCCGCTGAAGGACGACGACAGAGACGCAATGAGAGATGGAGAGGCAAAATGCTATTGGCCAGCACGTTGGAACGTCGTTTCCGTGTTAGTCGACGTCGTCGTCGTCTTCGTCGTCTCCCTTCGCTCGTCATTCCCTTGTCTCGCAGCCCTTTCGCAAATCCAACTTCAACTTCGCGCTCACCGTCGTCCGTCCGTCGGTACGTCCGTCCGTCCGGCATGTCTAATAAGTTTTCATCTCCCCTCCAGGCGACTCCTCGCGCCGGATTCATTCGCACGTGTTTCCCAGACGCAAAGGACTCTCGCCGGTTAACCTGGCGAACTATAATTAGAGTTTGGTAATGAAGCGGCGACACGGTCGACTGCACGCCTCGTCCGCACGGGCGCGCGCGTGCTGCTTCGGCGTTGCGCGGAAACGCGCTGATAGCAGCCACAGACAGCGCCGAATCGGGAACCATCGAGTCCCCCGAGGGCACCGCGAGCCCTGAGAACAGCAGCAACAGCAGTAGCGTCGTTTTGCGTGTGTTTCGCGAATCTGACGGCAAACACAACACGCGGCTGGCTCACGTGTTCATTGTTTTCATGTGTACATTTTTCTTACGTCGTCGTCGTCGTTTCGTCGTCTCCCGTCGCTCATCACCCTCTTGTCTCGCAGCCCTTTCGCAAATCCGACTTCAACTTCGCGCTCGCCATCGTCCGTCCGTCCGTCCGGCGTGTCTAATAAGTTTTCATCTTCACTCCCCCTGACAACACCAAAGTGTCCATTTGTGACCATTTAGTGCACTAAAGTCCCCTACTGGGGTTTCCATTTTCACGCGGATGATGTCCAAAAAAGCAATCGTTCTTGAATGCTAATCTTAGCATTACGCCTGTAAAAGCTAGACTAATCATTGAAAAGGGTACTTTTAGAGTCCCACATGGTAACTACTACGTATGACCTTTCATCCGGTGTTATCAGGGTCCAGGTAACTCTCGTACCGGATTCATTCGCACGTGTTTCCCAGATGCAAAGGACTCTCGCCGGTTAACCTGGCGAACTATAATTAGAGTTTGGTAATGAAGCGGCGACACGGTCGACTGCACGCCTCATCCGCACGGGCGCGCGCGCGCTGCTTCGATGCTGCGCGGAAACGCGCTCAGAGCAGCCACAGACAGCGCCGAACCGGGAACCGTCGAGTCCCCCGAGGGCACTGCGAGCCCTGAGAACAGCAGCAACAGCAGTAGCGTCGTTTTGCGTGTGTTTCGCGAGTCTGTCGGCAAACACAACACGCGGCTGTGAACTTCTGTGTACGCGTTGCACACACGCCGCCCTCTTTCCGCTCGTGAATTTTCGACGCCATCGGATCTCGATTGCCATTTCCTTCTACCGCGCCAGCCTCGAGCGTCCCGCGCGTATTCCACTCCGCTCGATCCAATAATCCTGATCTCCCGTCGAAAGTGCGGAGAGAGAGAGTTCTCTCGCTGTCGTTGAAGCGTGAAATTATGGGCGTCCTGCTGCAGCTGAGACTCTGTCGGGAGCATCGGGGACGGGGAGGGGGGGGGGGGGGGGAGAGCGCGCAACCCCCGGGGGCTCGTGGAGTCGGAGATAAAGCGGGACGATTATCCCCCGTGCTCTCTGTGTGATCTCTCTCCGGCGCGAGGGACTCTATTTGCGGAGGCTGGTCCGCGACGAGCGAAGCGGCGGCGATTCGTTCGTCGTCGGGGCCACTCGGCGCGATGAATCCGAGAATCAATTGGAAAACAAAGTTGGATGGAATAAGCGCCGCGAGGAGGTCGAGTCGCTGCGTCGTCTGGTAATTGATGGAAACCTGGCGCAGTGGTCCTTTTTCTTACTGCGAGACAACTTATTTTTTTATCCGCGTCGATTGACGCTGCTGAACAGAGTCTCCACTCCATTTACCTGCTGATAAAAAAATATTGCAATTTCCACTTTTGTCCCGACATTTCGGAATATGCCTTCAAAATTTGTTAAGGAATATAAATTTCATTTGGTCGAAAATTCCAAAAAACTTGAGACGACGAGAAATAAAAAATTAATATTCTTATATTCTCACAAAATAATTTCCAAATAAAAAAAACTCGTCAATAGTAAAAACAAATTGAAATCAAAGTTTCCACTTTTGTTTCCACATTTCGCAATATGCCTTCAAAATTCTTTAAGAAATATAAATTCCGTTTGGCCGAAAATTAAACAAAAAATTAATATTCCTACTATTCTCAAAAAATAATTTCCAAATAAAATACTGGCCAATAGGATTTTTATTCCGACACGCGAAGCGTAACCTCGGGGGTCGGCGGTAAACGCGGATGAGAATCGCTCCTCGCGGGATATATCGAGTTTGCACCCGACAGTTTTGGCGCTGACAAGGGTGGAGAGAAGGAGCGAGGCACCAGCGCTTGCCGCGTACTATATCCGGGCGACATCCGACTGCGAGTTTGCGGGGAGATCCGAGCATACAGAGAGACAAACTCTGTTACAGACGTATCCGAGAGAAAAGCCACGTTCTCGGTGCGAGCGTGTGTGTGTGTTCGCCACGTTCGTTCGGGTAGCTCGCAGTTTAACGTACAGCGAGTAGAAAGTAATACCACTCGGTTATCATGCGCGAAAGGGGGGGGGGGGGGGAGGGGGCACAAATACAGGGAGAGAGCCGACGAAGAGTCACACAGAGACAGAGGGCGAAACGTGTGTGCCAGTTTCATGCGCGAGGCGAGGGACTCCGGTGTTGAGCTTCGTCAGATGAGAGAGGAATATATCCAGAGCACCGCCCCGGATGCTCCGAGAGACGGGGTAGAACGGGCGGCACAATCGCGGTAGACCGTGGCACACGGGCCGCTCTCGCACGGACGGCGAGAGCAGCGCGACGATGTAATAATCTGCGTCTGTGCATTGTCCGTCTTGTCGGCATCGCCCAAGGTCCTTTGACATCTCCCGGCAGTTTAATTAAATTCGAACGTATATAATACGGTGCACACCGCGGGCGCGAGAAGTCTACAACAACGAGGACGCGCGCTCGCGGTGAAGTCATCGCCGTCGTCGTCGGCGTCCTCGTCCTGCCCTCGATATCGAAGAATTATACTCGTCTGGCGGCGAGCGGAGTACATTTGTCCTGGGAAATAAAAAAAGCGTGTCATGTTTTATTATGATTTTATAATTCATTCGGAATCATTGATTTTGAGGACCTTAGATCGGAGGCCAGCCTGACGGGGTCGAGTTTTTTTTTTGTATTTGGTATTAGCTGTGAGGGTCGAAAACACTGGTCAATCCTTTTTTTGTGGATTTAAAAAAAATACATAAATTTTATTATTAATTATTAATTCTTAAGTCGATGAGTTCCTATAATCCAGTCGTGAAAAAAATGTCAAAAAAAGGTTGGGACGTTGGGCCTTATTTTTACACGTGTTCGACACACGTCGCTCGCGAATGTAAACAGGTCTTTGAAGTCCCCCTTCCCTCCGTTCGACGCCCCGTAACAGCACCAATGAATATTAATTTCCGAAGCGGCGGCGCACTCGCACGTACCTCGCAGCTCCTCCTGCGATATTTCATCGCTCCGTTCGCGCCGTCTCAAAGGCGGGCGCGACGAACAAGCGGCAATAATTGCGCATCGCCCTTTGACTCGCGATTATTCCGGCCTAATTTATATTGCCAGCCGAGAGACCTGCCGTGCGAAATATGCCCGCGATTTTGACGAACAAAATCGCGGTCAATTTTACGGAAAATGGCAATATCAGCCAATTCCCCTCTCGATATAATCGATCCCGGTTTACCACGACCAACTTTACCGTTGTTTCTGAGCCTCGCACCGCGTGTACATAGATTTTTTTTTTTTTTTTTTCGTCTTTTTATTCCCGTGGGAGTATTTTCCTCGTGAGAGCCTCCGTCGTCGTCGTATACCGGAAGTTTTCTCGTCGCGCGCGTTTTATATACGCGGTAACGCATGAAAACTACCCCGCAATGGCAAGTTTCTCGCCGAAGGAGGCGGAGACGCCTCTCGTAGGCTTTCTGCGATCCCCGCGCACGATCTCCCCGCCGTGTGCATCGCTGCTCGCGCGCCTCTCGCGACTTTGCTCTCGCTCCATCCCTCGCCGACTATGTACTACGTACTCGAGAGATCGTTCGAGGTTTATGGTACGCATAATCCCGTTTATCGTCCTCGTAAATCCACGAATATAGTGCCGCGCGGGCTCACGCGCTCGCGCGCATGCCGAGGCTTTAATCTCTTTTCGTTTTACGACGCGTTTTACGGTCCAACGAACGCGGCGCGCCCCGCGTTCAGCAGCAGCAGCAGCAGCTCTCGCGGCTTCAGAGCCTCGCGCAGCGAATGCAACGCGGGTCGTGCCCCACTGACGATGCGGTGTCCCGGCTATGCGCTCACCGCTCTCGCACGACGCGCGGTTTTTCGGGAAAACTGCGGCGCGCGATAACGAATTAACGGTCTGACCCGAATCTCGCTCTCGCTCGCTCTCCGAGCGCGCGGAATCGGCGCGTGCGAACGGACGACCGAGCGGCAAACGCGATAAACAATTTTTTTAAATTCATGCGAGAGACGAGAGTCGAGAGACGCAAAAGTGTTTCGACCTACGACCAGACGTGCATTAAAAAAAAATACGATTTTTTTATGTTTGAGAAAAAGTGATTTATTTTTTTTAGACATATTTTATTTCACATTCAGAAAGATGATTCGGCTTTTAATTATTTACTTATTAATTTTCAGGAGAAGTTTATTTATAAACATATAATTTATAACGATTTATACAAAAATTCCCGGGTGTCGCAGGTGTTTCGAAAGATCTGTAAATTAATTTTTCCCGCATTTCTTCGTCCTACGAGAAAATTCGCGGTCGACATCGTCTTCGCGCAGACGTTTTGCATCCAAAGCCGTATAATTTCTTCCACCTTCGACATATATCTATAATACAGCGTTATTCAATGTATACTCTGTGTCTGTAGATAGCAGCGCGAGGGAGTTGCACAAACGTTCGGCGCTCTTCTCGGCGAGGGTGCGGATACACCGCGCACGCCGTCGAGTTAACAGCGATGAGAGAAGCGCTGCGCGACGACGACGAGCGGATATTCCAGTGCTGCTGCTGAGAGTTGGCGGGTGGAAGAAGGAGAAGTCGAATGAAGCGCTGCGAGAGGCGAGAGGGATGCCAGCGGCAGCAGAGGCGGCCTCCTTTCTGCGAGAGGACGAAGCCGGAGAGAGCCCGAGGGTGAGCTCGTCGCGTGGCGTGTGACGAGACGCGCCGAGAGGGGCGAGGAGACACGCTGCTGCAGGCTCTAGACTTCCGGAAGCCGGAGGATCGAGCCCGAGGTACTGCGTATAGCGTAACGCGCCGGGTCGCGCGGCTATATCGCTGCGGCGATGAGCGCGTGGAAAACGGGACGAAGCGACGAACAGGAGAAAGAGGCGAGGTGGGCGAACGGCGGGAGAAAGACAGAAGCGAGAGAGAGAGACGAGAGAGAATAGAGAGAAGAGAGAGAAGAGAGAGCAGAGGGAGCAGAGAGAGCAGAGAGCGAGACGAGACGAGACGAGAGAGAAGAGAGAGACGAGATGAGAGCGCAAGGGGTGCAAAAGCTCGTGGCGGTGTTCTCCAAGTCCTGAGCGGGTGGCAAGCGCCGAGACGACGACGACGACGACGACGACGACGACGACGTCGGCGACGACGGTACCGAAGCGAAAGAGCATTTTGAGAGCGAACGCGAGGAATAAGGACAGGACAGGATGCCCGGGTTGTGTGTATATATACAGAATCCTGCCGCGCGTAAGATAGAAAGAAAAAAGTGCGCAAAGGGGAGGTCGGCGAGAGGGAGAGAGAGACAGAGAAGGAGGGAAAATTGAGAGCGAGAGATAGCGGGCGGATAGGGCTCGGGCTCTGCGCTGCGCGCCTCGCCTCGGAGTCGACAAACCTCCCCACCGACGCCCTCGCTCTCCCCCCCCCCCCCCCCCCCTGGGCACGGAGGGTGGCGAAACTATGCGAAGAATGTGCAATTAGTGAACAGAGCGGCGGTGAGTGGAGAGGAAGAGCGAGAGAGAACGAGTGAGGGAATGGAGTGAGATGGAGACAGGAGGGTGAGAGAGCGAGAGAGACAGGGAGAGAGAGAGAGAGAGGGTGAAGCGAGGGATGAGCCAGTTCTCTGGGTCTCGTCGACGCGAGCGGAGCAAGCTCAGCGTTCAGCTTTCGCCCCCGGAGGTGGAGAAGGACGAAGTGGCGGAGAATCGCGATGAGGAGGAGAGGGGGGAGGGTGGTAGTAGGGGGTTGTCTCGATCCTCGACTCAGGGAGAGGCGAAGGGACGAAACGCTGGAACTCCTCGCTTCTTGGCTGTGTAGCTCTGAGTTTCTCGCTGCTTCTCGATGTATATAACCCCGGACGAGCTTTTCTCTTTCTCTCTCCTCGGCGAAACGAGGAGAGAGAGAGAGAAGCTCTCTCAGTTGGGCCGAGAAAATGGAAAGAAAAGAAGATGGATGGAACGACGACTCTGTGGTGTCCTGAGCTTTCTTTCGCTCGGGCGATGATACGACGCAAAAGCTACGACGTGGCGGAGAAAGTGGGACGGGGAGAGAGACGCGGAAGCGGGTATCGAGAGGGGAACGCCAAGGGTCACCGTGTCAAGGGGCGCGAGACACTTTGTAAGTCGAGAAGCTCAGGCTGCTCGCCGTGGAAAAGTCTTTTCACTTTCTCGCTGTACCTTCGATGCCCTGCGAAAAGGACTGAGACAGTCCTTGTTCTCGACTTCTCTCATCTCGAACACGGTTGACTTTATTTTCCGGACGGATTTGCTAATTTAATCGGTACTTCTGTTTTATAATCGGGGGAAGCTTATTATTTTCATATCGCGGGGACGATATCACGGAAGATGGAATCGACAGAAGGAATAAATCCGATCGGTGCTCACCTCGATTAGTCGAAGCTTATTATTTTTCTATCAGAGTCGTCTGATCATCCGATGAGACAGACAAACTCAATCGGTACTTGCGTTAATTAATCAAAGCTTTTTATATCGATATCAGATAGCAAAGTGAATACAAAAAGAAACGATGCGATAAATTGTAACAAATTGTCAAATCTTTTCCGTTTTTTTTTTTTTTTTTTCGGAAACAGGGAGGAGGGTTAGCCCGGATTATTGTTTTTTTTTTTCAAAGCCGTCAGATGGCAAAGTAGGTAGAAAACGATGCGACGAATTGCAACAAACTGGTCCATTAAAAAAAAAATTGTGAACAGGAAGGAGGGTTAGCCCGGATTATTGTTCTTGCGAAAACCGCCAGCGGTTGATCAGACGCTCTTCGTGGGATCTCCTTGCTCGAGCGTGAAGGGGCCTCGCGGTAGATATACGTCCACTATGTATGCAGAGAGAGTCGAATCTCCGTGTAACGGTCCGTAGGCTACTTGGCTTAGAAGCGCTTATATACTCTCGAGTATAACACCCAGGGTAAGCATCGGCGGGGCCCTTCGCTCGCCTCTCGCTGCCGCCGTTGCTGCTGCTCCTCCTCCTCGTCCGTGGTTGCTAATCGGCTAAACGAGCTCGAACGCACTTCGGTGCCGGTCCGACGGGAAGACCAACCGACCCTCTCTCGTCCCTTCGCCCAAACCCCCCCGCCGACGCGCAACTGTGTTGCGGAACACGTCCGACGAGCAGCTCCGCCCGCCTACTGTTAGTGTACCATCGATTATCACGGCACTTCGCCCGGTGAAGTTCGATGCTCGGCCGAGCTCCAACGTATATATACCATCCACCGCCTCGAGGACTTTGTTGGCCAACAGAGATCGATTAGGAGCCGCTCTCTCGCGCCCCCAGCAGCTTCGGAGTCTGCGAAAAGTATCGCAGTTTGATAATAACCTTCGAGGGATAAAACCCCCTTCGTGACGATGGGATTTCATCACTGAGAAAAAAAATTACTTGAAATTTAATATACATGCACTGAAAGTTTTTATTCATAAACTGGTATAGTAAATTTACTGTACAAGTGCTAGGTCAAGTATTTTTGGTACAGTAATTTTTATAATTTGCTTCAATTTTACTGTCAAAGTAATTTAATTAAAAAAATTTACTCTAATTTAATCGTAAAGGTACCTTAATGTAATATCACAATCGTACGTTAAATTTAATTCACGAGATTATGGATAAAATTTGCAATCTTTTCTGTGATTTTTTTTCACCAAAGGCTGTTTTCTTTTTTCTTCTTCACTCTTCGAAAACACGAATCGACTCGCGTCGATAATCGTGAATCATAGATTGCCAATTTGGCGCGAAAGTTTGTTTTCTATATCGCGATACTTAAAATACCAACGACCGACCCGGAGATGCTTCCAAGGTCCTCGGGGGACGTGCGAACATTTTCGCGCCTTCGATTAAAAGAGCCGCCGCCGGATGGGAAAGAAATGAAAAAGGAGAAATTGAAATAAGAAAAATCTTCGGTGCACTTTGCGCCTGTAACGAAAGACCGTTACCCCAGCGTTGGCGCACACGGCAGCAGCTGCTGCCGCGCGGCGACGGTGGCAGCAGGTTTGGATAAGAATCTCGCTATTCGTACGGTCGTGTTCGAGCCGTAAGAATCTCCGTCGGGAGAACGCGCGGATTGCGCGCGCGCGGCGCAGCAAACGTGCAGTATCGTTTGGCGCGCGCGTTCCACGCGTTGCCGATTCCGAGGGAAAAAGTTTCCCACGACGCCCGGCAAACCCACGCTCTCTCTCTCTCTTTCTCCTTCTCTCTCCGTCTCGGCTCCTTAGTGCGAAATAAACGTCCCTCTCTCTGTCTCCGCGTCCCGCATCGACGCAGGCGGCAACGGCCTCGAACGATTCGACCGGGACGACGATCGATTGCGCCGATTGCGTCCGACTCATCTTCGCTCGGCCGAAGAAAAATTTTCAAAGATTAGTCGGCGGGATTATTAATCTGTCGACCACCGCCGTTTTCTGCTGTTACGTCGATTCCTCTCCTCTTAATTACACGTATCTTTTCCATCGAGTGTGGACAACAATTACGGACAATCAAACGAAAGCCAACATTTTAATATCCCGAAACACAAAGAGGCGCAATTTATTTTCCGCCTTAGCCGATCGAAGAAAAAAAATCGTCGACGCCACTGACAGCGATAAATCGGCGAACATCGGTGAACCGTTGATTAAAGTTACGCGAAAGCTAAACGATGAAAATTATTAACGGCTGCCTTCGAGGATCATTCGAACCGTGAAATATTCTCTTCAACGAGCGGTTAATTAATTATCTCTCTTTGCGAAATGTCGTAGTCAACGATATAGACTCGCGTTTGAGCGTCTAATAATTATTTTTTAATAATTACTACTACTTCCTTTACTTTTATTATTCATTATTTTATTTTATGTTTCTTATTTTCTGCATTTTTGTTATTTATTTATTTATTTTTTTATAATGAAGTCTCCTGCGTAGCCTTAGGATTTACCGCGTTTTTTTGCGGCGATGCAGCAGCTGATAATGGCCAGTCCGCTGAGTAACAATATATAACATCGCCGATATTCAGCGCGTTTTAACGCTCACAGCGGAATGTATACACGGACCCTGCGGGGGCTGCTGGAGATGCGCGGTCGGGTGGCCGTTACGATGGTTCGAGGGTCGGAGCAACACGGGCGTTTCTCCGCTGCCGGTGGCTGTCGCTCTCGTCGTCGTCGTCGTCGTCGTCGTCGTCGTCGGGTCGAGCCGGCGCTCCCTGGCGCTCGTTACTCGAGTCCGCGATCATAATGGCCCTTCTTGTTAAATTGAGCATCAGCCAAGTGATTTACGTTGATTGCCCGTCGCGTCGCATCCACGACGACAACGACGACGAGGCGACGTAGATAGTAGTAATAGTAGTAGTAGTAGTGGTCGTAGTGCGCGCGCGTCTGGTGCTCTCGAGCGTCGCGTTCGCTCCTCGGATCTCGTGGCTCCGGGTTTCTGCAGGACCGCATCGACGACCGTGGAGTGAGAAAGCCCGAACGTCGCGCACGATCCCCTCGATCGACGGGCATCTCTCAATGTGGCTATCGTTGCGAGAGAGAGAGCGAAGGCTCTCCTCATCGATTTTCTCGTCAACAGATGAACATATAGCCCGCGTGCAGTAGTTAGACGAGGCAGAGCCAAACCGGGCACCGTTTACAATCTCTCCCTGACGTCGCATCCTCGACGCAACGTTCCTCGCAGCGTATCGCCAGTGTATATAGTACAGGGTGTCTATGTATGGAGCGCATCGGGTGCACGGTTTATCGCTCGATGCGCGATGTGCGATTCAGACGTCAGCGCAACGTCGAAGACCGGCGAGAGTCCGCTCGTTATGCGCTCGCGCTTTTCTCGTAAATATATTAAAGAGGCGAACATTTGGGACTATTAATTATCTGGAGGTACGCCCAGTATTGGCTCGTCTCTTGTGTACTCAAAAAAAAATTTGCGAAGTGAGACGTTTGCGAAATTGAATCATTATTTTTTATGAAGACATTTAATTGAATTGATATTGAATTTTTACTTTCAAAGAAATTGAATTGAAACCCTGGTAGAAAATATGTAGCATTACATTCCTCCCAAGCCAGGCACTGTCTAGGCCCGGACAAGGTTAACACGGACCCGACCAGGGCCCGACTAGCGCCCATTGTAACGCAGTGAAATTTTCTACCAGGGAGTAGAATTATTATTTTTAAAGAAATTTAATTGAATTGAAGTTGGATTTTTATTTAAAAAAAAATTAATTTCATTTAATTAAAAGTTAAGCATTATTTGTATAAACTCCAATTTATTCTAACATGTATCCGTTGACGTCGCTGCTCTCAAGGAACAAAATAACACAAACGAAATTGTCGGCGTGTAGATGGTGAAGGTGGCGGTAAACGCGATTATCCCGGGACAATAAAGGCGCCGGAGGAGTAACCCACGCGTGGATCCCCGAGGAATCTTTATGCGCAAACGTCTTTGTCGTGAGAGGATCGCAGCAGGAGTCTCAGCAGCAGCAGCAGCAGCAGCAGCATCAACATCAGCGGCAAATGAACACGCGGTAGCATCTGGAAACCGCGGGCCGATGTTTCCGCTGTCGACGCGCGGAATACGACGCGCTATGTTGGTTCACGACTCTCTCTCTCTCCCTCCCCCACCTGTGCCCTCCCGCCCTCTTTCTCTTACCGTCTGCCGGGGGGGCGCGTAACCAACCCCCGAAGAATGTTCAGCCTTCAAAAACAGAGAAGGAACGCGCGCGCCTGACTCTCGACGTTCGACCGTTCGTGAGCGAACGAGCGTGAGCTCTCGCGGGGGTGGGTGGGTTGAGGGAGGGAGGGTGGCGTCCGAGGTTCATGCCGGGCCATTTAACGGTCTTTGCGGAATTGAGTCATCACGCGGTTTCCCCGGAATCTCGGATATTTTCCTTCCAATGCGGGCCCGCAACCATCTCCTCTCGCGGCGGCGACGGTTGCTCCCCTCTTTTCCTCCGCTCCGCTATCTTCGCGATTCCTCTCCCCCCGCAGCCTCCGGGAGGCCCGGGAGGAATCTCCGGGTTCCTCGCATATTGAGACAGCCTCCCGGTTGTTCCCCCCCCCCCCCCCCCCGAATATCTCGTCATCGACGATTTCACCGTCGCGAAATGTAGATTCGTCGCTATTGTTTCGAGGAGACGATCGATTCGTCCTCGATGCTCGAAATGATTCGAAACCGGGAAGGAAAATATTTTTTCTTGGGAAATTCCTAAAAATCTTTGCCTTTATTTCCCAATTAGCTTACAAAATGAATATATTAATAAATTAATCTTTTTTTTTTTTTTTTTGGAAAATTCCTAAAAATATCTTTGACTTAATTTCCTGATTAGCCTACAAAGTTAATAAAATAATATATCAAATTGCACAATGGAAATATGCACGTTTTCCTGCAGTCTTCGAATTTTCCGCTTCGTCCATAAATTCTCACAGCCACCGCAATTTTATTTCCTCCTCGACATTTGATAAGCTTCCAGCTGTTTTTTTTCTCTCACTCCGCGGGAGTCCTGATATTCTCGATCGTCTTATTTCCGCAACGATCTCGCCGCGAGTCTCTAAAAAAAAAAACGTCACGTGAGTCACGCAGTCGGAAACCCTGGCGGGAGAGCCGCCACATTCGAGCAGGAAGGGTCAAGTGATGCTCGGGCCTCGCTGAAAGGCGCCTCACGTATTCCCTAATTAACCCCGGGCGGCGCGAGGCCCATTTAACGCGGGGGTCATTCGAAAATTATTCGTACATCTCGAGCTTCTCGCTTCTCTCTTTACTCCGACGTGTTTCACGTTTTCGCCGCAACCCAACCAAGCGGTCGACTCTCGTCGCGACGCGGTCGGCGGGAGAGTCGAAAGGAGGGGTGAGGTCGAAGGAGCGGAAAAAGTGGAAGGAGAGTCAGAGAGGTGATGGTTGGTCAAGCGAAACTTCACCGAGCGTAATCGCTGAATAAATTGCCGAGTAAATCGACGAATAAATCGCTTTTACGTCAAATTGCTTTTGCACATAACGTATCCGGGGGCAGCTTTTCGCGCAACTGCATAATCCTCGCGGATCTCCGGGCGGCTCTCGCAGTTACATCGACGGCGCCGGCGGACGAAGTAGCGGCTACCCCGGCGCGGCCGGAGAGTCATGAAACTTTTCCACGGCAGCAAACTTCTGCGCCGATCTGGTATCACGCGAGCCCGGCGCGAGGGACTGAGGAGGATAAGGAGGGGAGGGGGACAAGGGGGGAAATAATTTATTCGTGGAGTTTGGCCGCTGCTCGTCGAAGCCGACTCGAGTTTTCCGCGCGCTTAATATCCCTCCGCCGTCGCCGCCGCCGAAGCAGCGGACGAACGGACGCAGCGAACAGCTCTTCTCGCGCTGAGCTCGCTTGCCGCGCTTTGGCGGACGCAACCGAGTGAAATTAAATCGTAGAGAAGAAGAAGAGCGAGAGAGAGCCAATCGATATCGGCGAGGAAGATCCCGCTGCTGCTGCCGACGAACGACGAGGAGCGAAAAGCCGCTCGCCGACGTGGAAGAGGAAGAGAGGGGAGGAAAGAGGGCAGTGAGAGGGGTGGAACGAGGGGGAGGCAACAGCCGCGATTAGACTTTAATGAATTTTCGAGATGCGCTCTGCTCGTCGTGAACCCGTGGAGCGCAGCACGAGCGTCTCCTCGAAATTCATTAAGAGGTTTGCGCGCGCTACGCGTCGTCTGAGACCGAAGTGCGGAGAGGGAGAGAGAGAGAGGCGGGAGGAGGGGGGAGAGCGGGTTTAAGGGGCGACGACGGCGCGTCGAAGAATCGAGAGACGCGAAAAGTGGGGAAAAACAAGGAGACGAAGGCGAAGATCCGGCGTTGTGACGAGTGTTAGCGACCCAAGAGAAGACAAGACGCGAGGACCCTGGCTTCAAAGGAAAAGCCTGCCTGGGACTGAAGGGGAGCGGCGAGACACGATGGGCGGAATATTAAATTTTCGCAGGTTTGAAGCTAAACCGTGTCTCGAAACGCGCGCCGTTCGAGACTTCGTTGGTCTTTTGCCGCGCGTTTAATTACGGGACGCGCCCTGCGCGACACGACGTAAAGCGTCGCGCATGCAGCATTTTGACGGCTAAATGCTGCATAATAATTAGCGTTGCGTATAAAGCGAAAAGGAGTTCACTTTGGAGGGAAAAAATAAATGTTTTAAATCGCTAGAATAATTTTTAAATCGTTGGAATATTTTTTTTTTCGCGTTGCATTTGAACGATGCAAACTTGAACGAACATCACTCGGAGAAATTTCGTGGTAATCGCAAAATGTGCAAGTGAAAATTTGCGATCGATGCGAAACGTTTTGCGTTGCAAATATATTTTCAAATCGGCTACGACGATGGAATAGTAATTTTATGAATACGTCGGCAATGTCAAAGCAACACGATATTTTTCTCCGAGCGATAAAAATCGATAATTCCCACATATCGAGCCGTTGTTCGTCGCGAGAACTTCACCCGCTTCCGTCGCGACGATAAAACCGCGCGACTTTCTCCTCGCCGCCTACCAACGATTTAGGTTATCGCCGCGTAATTTCAATTATGTCAGAAATTGCGGGGGAGTCGAGATAGACGCGTTGCTCGCGTTCAATGTTGGCGCCGGGGTGGGGGGGGGGAGAACTTTATGCGCTCCCGACTATAAACCTCGCCGTCGTCGTCGTCGCCGACCGGCGCGAAATCTAAGCTGCGCGCGATAAGTTGCCACGACGATATATATGATTGCAGAATGCAGTTTATCGATCGTACGAAATCGATTGATCGAGGATACGGGGGGTGGGGGAGGAGGGACCGGGCGGCAGCCTCCGACGGTTTCCGTCGGATTCTTCTGCTCGCGCATTGCAAGCTACGTGTATATTGCAGTATAACTATAACTATAAATGTATATTTTATATTTATAACTGTATATATGCATCGCCTATTCAGACTCAGCGCTGAAATGCAGATCGAGTTAAATCTTTGATTATCGTTGAATTCGCGACGCCACACGCACGTTTATGTACCTCGAGACTCGCGCGCATTATGAGGCACTTCGTCGTCGAAGCGAAATCAGGATTATAAAGTGATGAGGAGACTGCGGGAGGGGGAAGAAGGGGAAGCACCCGGGAATCGCAGACGCGATAAAAGTTCATAGCGCATAAAATTTCGATGCTCGCAGTCGGCGGCGGCGAAATCGTCCGATATACCAGGTGGTCGGTGTGTGTGTGTGTGTATATATGTGTGAGTGTGTGAGTGCGTACCCGAGATTTCTCCGCGCGATACGAATTACCGCGCGATGTATCCATATATTCATCCGTCCGTGCGCGCTCCCGATCTCCACGATCGATCGGTCCATCTCGCACGTGACACACGCGGCTTGTTGTTTCGCGCTCCTCGAGACTCAAGCGCGACGGCTCCTTCTCCCCGATTCGGCGTTACGAGTAACGCGCCGCGGATTTGCTTTCGACACGTGCGACACGTAACTCTCTTGGCGACGGACGTCCCGCGCCGACGGCTACTTATCCATATCGATCGTCACAGAAAAATTCTTCTCGAAATGTAAAAAAAAAATGAAAAGAATTCTGGAGAAAAATTTGTAAAAAATATTTTCGGGACTGAAAAAATTATTATTTTCATGAAATTAAAGATGAAACGAAAAATGCCGATATTCGCCGCTCGGCGGCGGCGGTGAAAAATTCTTCTCGAAACGTGAAAAAAAAAATGCAAAATGAAAAAAATTCCAGAGAAATATTAAAAAAACACACTCATACATTTTCGGGACTAAAAAATGATTATTTTCGAGTAATCAAAGATGAAACGAAAAATTTCGATATTCTCTAGAAATGAGAGGTGAAATTAAAAAATAAAAATCGCTATTCTCGAGAAATAAAAAAAAAACACACAACGAATCATTGAGCCGGGCGCTTCTCGTAAAACTCTCCTCATCTCTTTTTTCTCTCCTTTAACGTGTTACAGGTCGCAACGAGCTGATCGCCCGTTACATCAAACTGAGGACCGGTAAGACGAGAACGCGAAAGCAGGTATCCTCGCACATTCAGGTCCTAGCGAGGAGAAAACTTCGAGAAATTCAGGCGAAACTCAAAGTGGTGAGTGTCAATTGTGTGCGTTGTGTGTGTTTCTTTTCTATCGTCCAACCACCTCTCAAAATCTTCCTCTCTCCATCTCTTTCTCTCTTTCGCTTTTTTCTTTCCCCCTCTTCTCTTCACTTTTCCTCCCCCTAACACGTCTCTACACCTCGGAACGAGCCGCACACCTTTCGAAATTTCTGGAAAACGCGATGAATAAATTCGTGGATTTCCGGGCGCAGCTATAAATAACGTCACGAGTAAATAAAAAAAATATAGCAAAAAAAAAATGTTAACGGAGGGAAAACACACGCGAAACTCGTTCGTGCGCCAATCGTCACGGCCGATCGATCTCCGCGTCGCATAATAATAAATAAATAATAACGATAATAACAATGGTAATAACGGTCGGTGGAGCGCGAGCGAGCTCGTGCGGTCAGCACGCTCGAATAAATTACGCGTAAAAATGAAGTCCGCGGGGCCGCGCGCGTTTAATCAACAGCTGAATTATTAAAGCGTTTCGCCCGACCAATTGCAGAAGAGAGCGCGAGCGGCGCGCGCGTGGGGGGGGGAGGGGGCAAACGCGTGGTCAATAAATCAGAGTCGCGGTGCCTGTTCGCTTCCACCCCCTCCCCTCGCCCTCTCCTCGCGACCCTCTCCCCGATTCGATAGATAGTCCCGATGTTTGCATCTGCAGTACCGGATATAGTCATATAGCGTACCTGGGTGGCTGCGAGAAACGAGTTCTGTGCGCTGTGTACTCGTTGCTGTTACTGCGCACGAACCCGGATCCTTTCTACGCTGAAGCGCAAAATCGAGCCGCAACAGCAGAATTCGCTGAAAAGCCGAATAAACACGACCCCTCTGTACCGCAATAGCGGGGAAAGAGGGTTGAGGGGGAGGGGGTGGTTTAATCATCCAGCGGGAAAATCCGTATAATTGTACCAGCGAGAAGAGTGGAGATAAAAAAAATAAAGCTTCTCACGTACATCGATTAATCCGCATTAGTGGATTACACGTTGTGGCGTCGAGCACGCCGGATGGAGTCCGGTAATGGAGTCGGTGTGAAACGAAAAAATCGGTAACCAGGCTGTCGCGTCGCGAGTGCCAATTTGTCGCACTGGCCGCTGGAATTGGCAGTTCAAACGGCGTTGAAAGTGCGTGACAGGCGCGACCAGGGAAAATTAAAGCGGGACATGGGACGTGATAATTAATTTGGAATTTATTACATATCGACGCGTTACAGCGTCGAGTGGATTTGTTGGGAAGGTTGTCAAAGTATTTGCAAGCTTCTGTTGAATACAGTTTCGCTCATTTATGTTACACAAATGTTCTGCGGTCCGGATTCACCGTTTCGTTGGTCCAAAAAAAAAAATTAACCCCACACTCAAAAGCAGCATCCCAAAAAAAGACTTCACAGAATATTCGCAATTTATTGCACATCGACGCGTTACAGCGTCGACCAGATTTGTCGGGAAGGTTTTCAAAGTATTTGCAAGTCCCTGTTAAACAAATGTCCTTCTGTCCGGAGTAAACATTACATCGTCCAAAAAATGAAAAAAATTAACCCCATACTCAAAAGCAGCAACCCGAAAAATGACTTCGCAGAATTGACCATCCGATAAGGTGCAGGTCACCCAGTTCGTCATCGCTCGAAAACTCGTTATCGCTCCTAAATCCTTTGTAATATGACTGCCTCTTGTTCCCGCGCCTCCTCGCGGGAATACACAGCGTGTCCGGCGAGAGCCGCGCGTTCGCTGGGATACACGAAAATCGGATGAGACTGTCTGTGTGTGTTTGCGTCTGTGTATGTATGTATGGGTACCGGGCACGCGAACGTACGAACGAATAAGCAAGCGGTGGGTGGGGATTGGGGGGTGGGGACGTGCGTGCGTGGCGCACACAGAGCCAGGAGGCGATGCCTGCGCCAAAAGCCAGGGATAACTGGAGGCCCTCCCGTTTCATCGCCGTGCGTTGTGATGCAAAGGGCGCAGCGAGAGAGACGGAGAGAGCGAGCAGAGAGGAAAACAGAGATACTCGTGTGCGTTTCGCCGTTCGACCGCCTCTGTTACCGCAGTGGCGCATGCCACCGACGTTATTCACCGATGCCAGAGCTGAGGGAGAGAGACGAGCAGACGAGAAGTAGGGAAATGGCGTGAGAGAGAAAGAGAAGTTGAGAGAGAGAGAGAGCGAGAGAGTGAGACAGAGATCGGGAGCTCCCGGTGTGTGACGTAATTTGCTGGTTTCCGCTTCCGGCGGCGGTTGTAGCGCCGGCAGAGCCACACCGCACCGGTTCCTCTCTTTCGCCTCTCTCCCGATGTGTCTGTGTGTGTTGAATACGCATTGACGTCGGGCTTTCTGTGCCCCTGTACTGACGCGCTTTGGGTATGGAGAGAGAAAGGGAGGGAGAGGGACCCGCCTAACCGAATCTCCCCTCACCCCCCGCACTCACATCGCCGCCCCCAACAATCACTCGACCACGTTTCAATCGATTCGCCACAGTGCTTTACAGTAATTAAGTACATACAGTAGTACAACCGTACGACAATGGTCAACCGGCGGGGCGATAGATTCACGTGGATTTGTCATATAGGGTAGATCGTTTTTGGCCACCTTAGGGCCGATTGTGGCCATCATATTCAAATGTAAAAAACAATAAATTTAATGGCATAAAAAAAAAACATCCATTAGATCAGTCGGTTAATTTACATGATTTTTTTCGTAACGTCAACGTGCAGTCCTAAGGGAAAAATGATTTGAAGTATAAAATAATAAAAATTGCCACAATAGGTACATCTACCCTAGAGTAGACGTACCGTTTTTGGCCACCTTAGGGCCGATTGTGGCCATCACATTCAGTCGAAATGTTAGGTAGATCATTCAGTGAATTGAAATGAATTTGTGAAAAAGATCAACGTACAATTGTGGGGAAAAAATAATTTGAAGGATAATATAATAAAAATGGCCACAATAGGTACAGTGGCCACTAACGGTACATCTACCCTAGAGTCGAGCGCGTCACCAGGCCACGAGGCAATCGCGCCGGACACGTCGATAGACGAAACGAAAAATGTCCATGGTTTTGCGACATTTTTTTTCCGTGTCCAGTTTTCCTCGTCCGATATGATGAATTGTTTAGGGTTCATCGAAGCATTTGATTGAACGAAAAAAATACGTAGAGAGAGATAGAGAAACAGGAAGAGGAAAAAACACAACAAAAAAAAAGTTTCGAGGACAATTGCAATATATTCCCGACCCCCGAGTGGTGTCGATTCCGCTTCTCTGTCCTCTGCTCCCTCTCTCTTCCCGTCTCTCTCGCCGCATACTGCGCGCCCATTCCGCTCGTGCGCGCGTTTTTTTTTCTCTCCAGAATGTCGATAAACACACCCGTGGCCAAAAAGCTCCACGGTAGTCGAGAGACAGAGAGAGAGAGAGGGAGTCCAGTGTACCAGAATCGACAGACCGCGCGTGCATTTGGCGAAATAAAAAACGAGGCAAAATACCGAACGGAGGGACGAACGAACAAAAAAACGAATCAAAAAAAAAAAAAATTCGTGTACGAGGAGCGAAAAAGCAACAATAAAATCGCGAGGGAGATGAATCAACAACGTGGACTCGGAACGCGCGAGCGTTCCGAGGCACACACGGCGAGCGCGCGAAACCCTCTCAATTAAACGAATCGATTCCCGGTTGGGGTAGCGCGTCGTGTATTCCGGCGTCAGCAACAGCCTCTCGTTGCCCGCTGCCCTCCCCCCTCCCTAACCCTCTTTTTAGCCCCTCGTCTCCACGCAGCGAGAGCCACCGGTATATCGCTCGCTCGTGCGTTTCCCTGTGTTATTTTTCCCTCACTCTCTCACTCACTCTGGCGCGTTCTCTCTCTAAACACCATCTATCTATCTATCTATCTATCTCTTTCTCTCTCTCTCTCACTCTAGCGCGCTCTCTTCCTGTCTCTCCCGGTCGTCGCGGCGCGAGCAATGTACATCCAATAAATATAGACGCCACTCGGTTGCACGAGGTGGAGGGTCGACGGGGATGGGGCAGGGGCCAAGGGGTGAGGGGTTGAGGGGTTGAGGGAGTGAGGAGGAGAAAGGGGAGGATCGCGCTCTGCCTACGCTACGCTCGCACCGTGCAATGCACCACCGACCACGCGAATTTTCATCCCCAGTTGGGAATTTCTGTCCGGGCGGATGATATGCTCTATATAGCGCGGCTAAAGGATACGCGAATTTCTGGCTTGCGCATTGTTACACGGAACACACACGTAGACGACGAACAGTGTTTGTGTGTGTGGGCCGTACGTACCAACACTGGGCCGCCCCACGTGGACACGTCGCGACCCGATGTACGCACCCTCCCCAGCCCCCCCCCCCCCCCTCCCCCCCCCCCCCCTCCATCGAACCCCAAGGCCGTTATTCTCTCTTCATAGGTGTATACGTTGCGCAGGAGGGGGGGGGGGGGGGGGGGGGGGCAAGAGAGGGATGGGGTGGGACGGGGGGAGGGCAGTGCACAAAGCTCTATCGCGCAACAAATATTCCCCGTGATATCACGCGCACGACCCACGAAAACAACAACCCCCTTCCATTACTACCGTCCTGTACTACCCTCGTTATATCAACGGATTCGAACAAAGTGCTTGTGGGCTCTCTTGTAAATTTCCGGATATCGAGTTGTTCCAAATAATGAGGGTCGAACCGGGGGGGGGGGGGGGGGGGTTGTTCGCGGAAATCGCGACGGTTGCGTAACGAGGGAGAACGCACAGTTGGTGGAAACGGTGCTTTTTTTTGGGCAAGAGTAATGAAAAATAATACTTTGATGGGGATGTTTTTGTTTCGATTTTTTTTTCCGAAGTCAAAAGACCAATTCGTGGAATGAATTTTGCAGGTTGGGAATTACATTGTGGTTTGTGCGAAGAGATGCAACGCGTTTTTAGTATTTTTTTATTATTTTTGTAACTTTTTTTTTATTTTTATTATTTTTTTAATAGGATTCTGCGGTAGCGAGATCGTCAATACCGCTAGAGTCGAGATTACTCGCAAAAACGTTAAGCTCCGGGCTCGTAAATCAAATGGAGCGTGGGGGTTGCGCGCCGCAGGTGATCCGACACAGAGCGTCGCGATCGCCGGCGTGACCATTTTATGCTCTCGCCGTGCGGCAAAGCCATTTCGGCTCGCGTCGCTCGACTGTAACTGATACATCGCCGGAACGGATATAAAAAAAATATCCATCGATACAAAAATAAAAGGCGCGGCGGTGGATTCGGGAGAGAAAAAAAAATCGCGTGTGCGCGTCGCTCGGAAAAATCAGCGGAAACGATACCGGACGGGGCAGCAGGGGAGGGAGGGGGGGGGGGGGTCACTCTGTCTCGGTTGACGTTCGATTCGCGCACACAATCGCGCGTCGCGATTCACCCCCGACGCGGCTTCCGCGCGAGCGGTTGTCGATATCAATATTTGAATTCGAGGACTGAAATAAAAACCGGCTCTCCGTTCACGTCGGATACGCATTTTTTGTTTCGTTCAAATCGGATCTATCTATCCGCAGCGATTTTTCACCCGCGATTTTTTATTCCTTTTTCTCGTGAATTTTAATTTTATTGTTGCTGTTGCTTCGTTTCGATTTGCTTAGTCGTTGAATGCACTTTGGGTACTTTTTGCTGATCGACGAGGCAGACGGGGTTAATCATTGCATTGTGACGATTCGGTAGGATCATGTCACGAAGGAGAAGGCGCTGCACACAATGTCGAGCATGTCGAGCGCCCAGATAGTGTCGGCCGGAAGTGCGATACACAACAAGATGCCCCAAGTCCTCGTTGGGCCCCTAGCCCTTCACGCTTCCACCCCCGTCTCCTATTCGGGAGCGGTAAGTCCCAGTTCTCGATGATCCCTCATCGCTAGTGACATCAGAGATGAAAAGAAAAAAAAACATTTAATGCGAGGACAATTTCGTCGCTTGTGCCTCTCACCTTGTGTCTTGTCGTATGCTGCAGATCTAATGCTAACTTTGTTCGAGAATTCCTGTCCGTTTGGCTTCTAATCTATAAATAAGATGGCTTAGGACGTGCGTTTCTCGCGATAACCGTTAATACTATAGCAGGCTCTTTGAGAATCGTTAAAAAAAAAATTACTCCAAACCTTGCACCGTGTAGAATCTATAAAAAAAATTTAGCGACGCGAATTTTTATCAGTGCGACTCGATCGTGCCGTACTCGATACGGAATAATGATCAATTCGTCCGCAAAAACAAATAAACTAATTCCTTCGAAAAATGCCACCCCTTAAGCTAATTCTCGCCCACTTTGAGGCCTCTTGTTGTGTATTATCGAACTGTCCGACGTAATTATATCTTATTTTTATTTTTTTTATAAATACGCGTGAACATTATGTACACCTAGAGAATGCGAACATTATTTACACATTCAATTTACACAGTCAATGTTGTGTGAAACTATTTCAACGTCGATGTGGCTTATAATTATTTTATTTTAATACGTACATCTAACTCCCAGTGCAACTCTTTCGTATTTACCTGTTGTCATTCTATCCTATTTTCTGTACAAAGCACATATTTGTGTGTTGCTATGATTTTTACTGCACAATCGATAACACTTTGTTGCTTTTTTATTCAGAACTTCTGGCAACCGGGACTGCAGCCGGGAACGTCGCAAGATGTCAAACCTTTTCCACAACCGGCGTACACCGGAAAACCGGCGACAGCGGTTTCGAGTGGCGACATGGTACAGGCACAACCACCGCCACCCTGGGAAGGACGCGCGATCGCCACTCACAAACTCAGACTCGTTGAATTTTCGGCCTACATGGAGCAGCACAGAGAACAGGAGATTGTGAGTACTCGACGTGGTCAGTCACGTCTTTCGAATGGTCAATCAATCAATACCGATTAACTAATAATTTTATATAATAATTTCCTAATTTTATAATAATTAAATAACAATTTTTTTTTTATAATCTATAATCTTCCTTTACTTAATTTTTTGGAGCAAAAAGCTATAATTTTTTTCTCATTTTTATTTCAGTACCACAAACACCTATTCGTCCACATAGGAGGTTCCACGACGTACGCGGATCCCCTCCTCGAGGCTGTCGACGTCAGGCAGATATACGACAAGTTCCCGGAGAAGACGGACGGCCTCAAGGAGCTCTACGACAAGGGACCACAGGCGGCCTTCTTCCTCGTGAAATTCTGGGCGGATCTCAACACCAACATCCAGGACGAAGCGAGCGCCTTCTACGGCGTGACGAGCCAGTAAGTTCACTCGCTAAGCTCTACGAAATTGTACAGCACGCCCCCCCCCCCCCCCCCCCCCCGACGATACTAATGTCGCTGCTTGTGATTTCAGATACGAGAGTAACGAGAACATGACGATAACGTGTTCGACGAAAGTCTGCTCGTTCGGGAAACAAGTTGTGGAGAAGAAGGAGACTGAGTATGCCAGGTTCGAGAACGGCAGGTTCGTTTATCGCATCAGCCGTTCGCCGATGTGCGAGTACATGATCAACTTCATTCACAAGCTGAAGCACCTGCCTGAGAAATACATGATGAATAGCGTTCTCGAAAACTTCACTATTCTCCAGGTACGAATCGTCTTCCTTGATTTTTTTTTCTTTTTCTTATGGACAATAGAGTAGAAGTACGGGTTTCGGCCACCTTTGCTCCAGTTGTGGCCACCGATTTCGAAAGGATACAATTGTTTGTATTTTAAAAACGAAACAGAATTGTATAAATAATTCTTATTAACTTGTATGCATACTTTCCAAGTTCCAACATGAAAATACAGGGAAACAAACATTTGAAATAAATTATAGTGAAAATGGCCACAACTGGTACAGTGGCTATAACCGGTGCATCTCCCTGATAAAATACAAGATTGTGGAACAGATGAATACGAGGATTATCTTTTAATGTTCGCAGGTTGTCACGAACAGAGATACGCACGAGACGTTACTATGTACGGCGTACGTCTTCGAGGTATCAACGTCCGAACACGGTGCTCAGCATCACATATACAGACTGGTCAAGGACTAGCCTGCTTAAATCTGCTCGCCATGCAGCCATCCACCCCCCATCAGTGCCTACCACCACATTAAATCATCCATACTTACACGGGCGCGCGTTCCGTGCCCTCGCACACTCGACACTAACGCGACATACACACACACACACTCTAGCAGTTACGGTACACAGAATACATAACAGCGTAAATCCGTGAATACAGATTTCATGTAAACACGGAGCGACATTTTTTTTTCACTTACACACATTACGCGGCGCTGCTTGTTACGAAAATTTCTCGCTAAGGCAGGGTTTTTTTTTCATCGAACTCGTCGGTCTGCCCCGTGATAAAATCATTCAGGGCTTTTGCCGAAAAGCTTTCGCGACAAGCTCCGCACGATCGACATACACGCACGAGCGTACTCGCCGATCCAAGTTGCAGTGTTGTCAATTAAATCGATCGTACTTTATACAAACTTGCGATTTTACGTATCGTACGTAGTTTCTCGCGGATTATCGTTTCGTTTGACGATACTCGGACGTCTGAATGAATTTGTAAATTATGAAAGAAAAAATCACGACGCGAGCGATCTTGGCAAAAAAAGGCATTAAATGTTTTTTCATATTTTTAACTTTTTTATAAAACCTCGGAGGACACTTTCGCAGATGAAAAATTTTTTCGGTGATATGCGAAGTACGACAATAAACGAGGAAGCCTATGGGTATCTTATGTCCTCCGTTTGAAAACCGCGACGAGGACAATGCTGCGATCTTGGAACGGCTCGGTACCGGACACAACTATTAGTATTATAGTTTTATTATTAAACTAGGCAATAGATCAGACAAGACATCCACAACACAGATATACATATATTACGGATAAGAGTATATATGTTAAATATTAACGCAATGATTACGATTTACATTGTTATAAATGATCGTGTATAAAGCTATCTAAGTGATTTTAAGTTTTAACCGAGATGAAAGTTGGAAAAGGATGCCATTACGATTCACGAGTCTCCTGAATTTTTAATTATTTTTTTATTAGCGAACGAGATCAGACCGAGAGAAACGGCGAAAGAAAATGAAAATAACAAAGTAATTTGCGCACGTCTTTGTTTTACGATGTGCAAAAAAAAAACAGTTCTTTTTATCCACTTTGCATCTGGCGCTGAGGGCTTTTACTGTAAAAATTCTCATTCATTTTTTTTTTTTTTTTTTAGTAATTGTTAGTGACAACAAAAAACACCAGAATGCGGCAATGATTGTCTACGGCGATACTAGAACACAATGAAATCTTAATAATTGCATATCATTTTGTGCGTTTACACCCAATTTTTCGGCAGCGACGTGTAGGTTAGTGAGATGTGTTTGTATTTCTTATAATCAACCTTATTTTGTACTCTAAGACACCCCCGCGCTCCCTTTTTTCTATAGTTATTACGTGGATGAATTTCTTACTTAGCGTACTGGTTGTTTTTAACTTTTTATTACGTTTACGATGCGATAAACACCATGAGATTAAAAACCCGTGGCGCGAGGCAAATAAGTAAACCCAATAGATTGATTGATTGTCTTCAGCTTTACAAAATAAAAAAAAAATCGGTATCAAATTATTCTTGCGAGGTTCGGAAGCAGTTTTCAAGAAAAAAAAAAGATGTAACACGGCAGAGTGTAGACTCACTCTTTTTGGAAATAATATTCTCCTTGCGCCTGTCGCCGCAATGTAGTGCATCTCGAAGGTGGCCTCTACATATGCGATTTAATTTAATTATGCCTCCATTCGATCGAGTTTTCCGTACTTAAAGTAGCCCTCGACACGATATCATATACTCATTTTACGTAGGGACCATACATCCATTCTGATTGAGATATTCTTAATTATGCCCTCGCCCTTCGGTGTCTTTTAATTCCGTCGCACCAATCGTACAGGTTGCCGCGCGCGCGTTTTTTGCAAATTTTTTTTACTTCCTAATATTCTGATTTGTCATTATCTGTTTACTTTTATCTCAAACAGAACTTGCCTACCGAGCAGTAAACACTAACATAACTGGAAGGAATACATATACTTTAAGGATACATTAATATTAATTACCGTATTGTTACTGTAACTAACTTTTACGAAACAAGTGGCAATGTATTTTGATCTCTCTTTAGTCAGAAATATGTCCTTTTTTATTCAGGGTGAGAAAGAAAATTTGCTAGATAGGTTGCTTGGATAAAAAAGGAATTTTATTTGTTTGATAATTAATTCAGTTTCGGTTCAAAACAATTGGCAGCTTTTGTACTTCTTGGTTGTTCTTACTTTTGTAATGGGATGTATTTCACAGCGAGCTCGTTTTGAGTCTAGTTGAAAAAGCTATTTTTTAATCAATTCAGATGTCATTGTGGTACACTCAACCATTGAGATGCATCCGGTAATCGCAAGTATATCATGATTATCCGCGCAATATGTTTTGACTAATGCGAATCAAGCAGTTCAAAGATGTGACATCGGTCGCATGGAAATCTTACATCCAGACAAAAAGTTAGCATCTCTCCGGTTGTGCATTCGATCCGACGCGAACAATTTTACACTGGTTTTTCTCATGTCTGGGATAATTTTTATAAAAGATCTTAACAGGAATTTATTTCGATACCGCTAAAGGTTTTTTGTGAGAAATAATTGAGGGAAAGAAAAAAGAAGTACATAAAATTGAAAAGGAGCACCGATACTAAGATTATGAACAGTAATAACTAATGATTATAAAGTAAGCGAATTACATTTATAAGGAAAGATTATGAAAATATATATTTATCTATGTCTTCTGTGAAGATAGAAAATAGTACTCTCTCACTCTATATTGATGATATCGAAATTCGACAACCGGCAAAGATACAAACGGCAGATGTAGATTAAGACGAAAAACAAAAAAAAAATGAAAGGAAGATAAAGCAGCTCGCATTGTACACAATACACACGATGAAATCAACAGCGCATTCGGATTTGTTAAATACCTTTGTACATAACTAATTGAATTCCCAAGGGACGTCGAAAGTTAATCCGATCGACGACCTTGCTATTGGGCTTAATATAAATTTTTCACCACTCAAGAATTACTTGCATGCGAAACAAAATGTTCGTATTTTCGTGAAAAAGAAAAATAACGGAAAAAGAAATTTAAACGAAGATTAGGAATTGGCCTCGTGGTTTTATTTTTAGCTCGCAGGAGAGCACGTGATTATTACGCAGCTTGCTCTTAAATAAACGAACATCCTGATTTATGCAAGCACAACTTTCTAAAGCCGTCTATCAGACCGCAGCAGCTATTAATTTTGGGCAAATTCAACTTGTATTCTTCCATATCCTGGAACTGCCATATCAAAGAATTGAGCTTGATCATAAACATGAATAAAAAAGAGCGGAAAAAAACAAGGGATCCTACCTGTATATTATATTATCATAAATGAAACGAAACGAGGATCAAAGTAGTTGATTTAACGAGTAAATGAAAATAAATGAAATGATATATCATTAAATTAGAGGTTTAAAAATATAATAGAATTCAGTATATGTACAGTATTTGAAAAACATGTTTATAATTTGTATGGAAAAATAAAGAATTGATACAAAATGAGACGTCAGAGATTGCCAATTGATGTAACCCTTCCACTATTCTAATTTTACCTCGCGTTATCAGAAAACATGACAGACCATTCAACTTTCCCGCCAGTCAGCCATCGGACAGGCTAATCGATACCATATCTTTCCTAAATTCCCTAGGTTTAATTATCTCGATGGAATATTAACAGAAGTCTTATTATAATTACAATAAATCTTATTATAATAGTAAAGTAACATTTAGCCGACTGCAGTGCTGCAAATTTTAAATATTTCGTATTGGTTTCCAGCTAACGTTTATCACCATCCGCGCGACCTTGAAAAGAACCCTAGATCCCGAATTCTCTAGACGATCTGCGGTTGGCATTACTGAAATAGAAAGCCAGCTTCTGGTAGACCTCTTATCGTGACCATGCGTGTGTGTGCAGCTGCGATGTTCGCGTTGGTATTCATCGGCTAAGCTTGCCTACACGAAAGTGACAGGCCGAGAAATAGTGTCAACGTGTACTCATCGGGATCCTGATGGAGGCAGAAGACGAAGGTAAGAAAATGTTAAATCGTCCTCGCACCGACATCAACACTGAATTTTCATTTATCATCAAAGCCATAAAATGTATATTTAGCTACAATAAACACATACATCCGGTTTCCTTGTTTTGGCTTTTTTCTTATCTATGCCATTTGTGTACATACCAGCATCGTAAAAGCCTCTCGCTCACAATTTTGTTTCAAATCATGAATTACACGTACCTTCTTTAGAGTAACATTGCGTTTAGAAATACGATTTCTGTACGCTACATAAAAAAAAGTAATCTTCGTATCATTCATAATTGTAGTTTAAACACACGTTAATGTTGATGCAAATTACTGAAATTTTTGACAGAATACATTTTATGGGAAACATGCAAATGAAAGATAAACATATACACCATATATTTCAAGGCCTCAAGACTGAAAGTGACTCTCCCAACATGAATCAACAGACACGTGAGTTATAAATTTTTATTAGATCTATATATAGACGATGATAGTCGAAGCAAGAGGAAGCTAGGATTTTATATGTTTATATTTTTTTCTTCAGGTAATGTGCAAATGCTCAAGTATGTCAGCCTGGTCACTCTTACCCTCCAGAATGCTTTGGTGGGACTCAGCATGCGTTACTCTCGCACCAGAGCCGGCGACATGTTTCTCTCGTCCACAGGTAAATATATATTTATACGCGAATCAATTAATTAACAGATCCGTGCCCAGAAAATAGAAACTAAAATTTTTTCTGTAAATATCGCTTCAAATTGCAGCTGTTGTACTGTCCGAAGTTGTGAAACTGCTGACCTGTTTGGTTCTGGTCTACATGGACGAGAGATCGTTTCCAAAATTCGTCAACGCCCTCCACAGGACAATTGTGAAACAGCCTATAGATACTCTGAAAGTCTGTGTGCCATCGCTTCTTTACATAATACAGAACAATCTGCTATACGTGTCGGCATCTAATTTGGACGCCGCCACGCATCAGGTACAAACGAGTATAACGTATTCCCTCCTCTGCTCTTGAATACTCTAATACAAATTCATTTATTCATGTTTCAAAACTGTTCATTCCAGGTGACGTACCAGTTGAAGATCTTGACGACGGCATTTTTCGCCGTTACGATACTCCGAAGATCTCTGCTCCGAATTCAATGGGGCGCGCTTTGTCTCCTGCTCGTCGGCGTCGTGCTCGTTCAATTGGCGCAGGCTGGTCCGGCGAAGGCGCCATCGGGCATCGTGCAGAATCACTGGCTCGGATTTTCCGCGGCCTTGATCGCCTGTTTTCTGTCCGGTTTCGCTGGTATATATTTCGAGAAGATCCTCAAAGGCTCGGACGTCTCCGTGTGGATGAGAAACGTCCAGCTGAGTCTCTTGTCGCTGCCGTTCGGCTTCGTGACGTGTTTCCTGAACGATGGCGAGACCATCCGGAAAAACGGCTTCCTCTTCGGCTACGACGCGTTTATCTGGTATCTCGTGGTGCTGCAAGCCGGCGGCGGTTTGATCGTCGCGATGGTGGTCAAGTACGCGGACAATATACTCAAAGGCTTCGCCACTTCGCTGGCAATCATCATCTCCTGCGTCGCGTCCATCTATCTCTTCGACTTCAAGCTCACAGCTCAATTCGCTTTCGGCGCGGCTCTTGTTATCTGCTCTATCTTCATGTACAGTCATCAACCGAAACCCGCGATGCCCGATAAGACGCCCACGGAAAAAGTCTGAGCCAACAGACTCTAGGCACCATTTTTTCAATTTAGGAACGAAAGACATTGTATCAGCCGCGACAATCGCGTCGCTTTGTACAGAGCCGAACGGGATAACCGAAGCAATTGCATACAGAAAATATTATTTTCAACTTTCAAGAACGTTTATTACAGATGGAAGTTCGTAATAACTTCGTTATTTTTATACGGTGATGATGATTAAGTTACAGTATTTGTACTTATACTGTACGAGGAAGATAACGACTGAGATTTGCACTGACCAGTTAATTATTGATTGTAGTATCAACGGCGAGTGAGATGTCGATGTGACGATCTTCTCGTTCCGCATCTTCCCGTTATTACTATAGTGTTCCTTACTTAGTTGCAAGCCGACTTATAACTTCGCAAAACGAAATTTGTAGAGAGGTGGTGAATTTTTCCTTTTTATTCTTATGCAGTAATAAATAGCGAAGCTATAAATCTGCCTGCAAGCCTTATTTCTCGTTTTTCAAACGTACATCTAGCGGATAAGAACTATATAAAAAAATCCACGTTGTCTACTTTATTATATATAGTACTTTTTAATAAATACAACTTTTTGAGGATACAGTCTCGAGTGAATTTATAATAAGAAGTAATTAGCAAATTGAGTGTTATTATCTTTCTTCGTATTACATTAAAATAAATACAATTTTTTTAATGACGGTTTCGACATGAGCGGAGCTGCGAAAATACATTGTAACTATTTGACGCCCGAGAACGATATCACGATTCTCGGGAATTCTACGGAATTCAAACGAAAGGATCTGACGATACGTGCGTCATTCGTCACCGTCGGGTTGGCCGGCCTGTCGAGCGCCGAGAGCGGCTCGATCCAGTCGCCCGATAACCATCAGTCGTGCCTCGTCAGTCGTGAGAATTCATAAACGCGTGATCAGAATGAGCGGACCGCAGTGCAAGAAAACAAAGATGACGAGCTCGCTGGACCAGCTGAAGACGATGACGACCGTGGTCGCCGACACCGGCGATTTCGAAGGTTCGTAGAAAATCGATACCCCGAATTATTTATCGTTTATATCGTACTTTTTTCGCGTCCCTTCTCGTGACTAGCCGCGAATCGGGTCGTAGGCGAAGATGATTATCATTGTTGTTCTAGCGAGTGGGGTGATTTCTGGTGGGGGGAAACAGACCTCGAACGATCGCGCGTTTGTAACTTTGCCTCTTGCCTTCCAATCACCGCTGCATTCTATTTTCTTCAATGCCAATGCTCGGCCGTTCGTGTTTGCGTCGACGAAAAAAAAAAAAAAAAAAAAAAAAAAAAAAAACAGCGATGTAAAAGTTCCGAGCGTCGTCCGATGCCATGTGGTGATCAACACGCCGGCCGGCATCTGCGCATCGCGGCGTCCGATCTATTTCGGCGCTGAAACATCTCCAACCGCGAATTTCAAAATATTTTACTGCGCACTTTACGCTGATTTCTTACACTGCTTAATTTATTTGAATTTATTTGAATATATACGTTTATGCGAATTTTAACACTTATATTTATTTGTCGTTTGCCAAGTTCACTATTTCAGTCGCATCGCGGCAATAAAATTAAATGTCGAAACATCGCTCAATTTATTTGAATTTATTCGAATTTATACGTAAATGCGAATTATAACACGTATATTTATTTGTCGTTTGATAAGTTCACTATTTCAGTCGCATCGCGGCAATAGAATTCAATGTCGAAACATCGTCGACCGCCCCGTTGATAATAGATATCAAATATTCTGTAATACTTGACCTCCTGCTGCTGATTATTCTGCAAAAAATTGAGAAATATTATTTTTTTTCTTTATTATCCACAGCGATGCTTCAATTCAAGCCCACGGACGCGACTACCAATCCATCGTTGATTTTGGCCGCGGCGAATCAGAAAAAATATGCGCATCTACTCGACAAGGCCGTTCATCACGGAAAAAAAGTTGGCGCGTGAGTATAACGATCGATTGCTCAATATAATGCAAGACGCGGATTCTGAAGTATCTGTTTTTATTTGAACACTGGTTCTTTAATTTTATTAATTATTTATTTGATTAAGAAGTAAGAATTATTGAATACCTTTTGCAGGAATCTTGCCGATCAAGTCGAGGCAGCTATCGACATGACCTGTGTGCTGTTTGGTCTGGAGATCCTGAAAATAATTCCCGGACGCGTTTCCACCGAGGTCGACGCCCGACTCTCATTCAACAAGGAAGCCAGCATCGAGAAGGCGAAGAAACTTATCACTCTTTACGAGGAAGCCGGGATAAGCAAGGATCGTATTCTTATCAAGCTCGCCTCAACTTGGGAGGGTATCCAAGCGGCAAAGTACGATGGCGCCAAAGATTATCGGATGCAGAAATTTCTTTTGTGGCACTGGTCATTTAACATATATAAATGTATTTTTTTATTAGGGAACTGGAAGAAGAATTCGGCATTCATTGCAATTTGACGCTGCTGTTTTCTTTCGCTCAAGCCGTCGCCTGCGCCGAAGCCGGTGTCACTCTGATTTCTCCATTCGTTGGAAGGATTCTTGATTGGTACATTTTATTCACAAACACATATATATATATTTTTTTTTTTTTTAATTTCCTCGATTGGATACATTTTTTTACTTGCCGTGAGACGTAGATGAGGAATAAAGTCTCGCGATGAACGCTAATGGAAATATTTTTGCAGGTACGTTGCTAATACTGAGAAAAAAACTTACGAGCCAAAGGAAGATCCGGGCGTTGTGTCCGTAACGAAAATATACAACTACTACAAGAAGTTTGGCTACAAAACCGTCGTAATGGGTGCATCGTTCCGTAACATCGGTGGGTTCAAGGCGCATTCCATTTTGTATATTTTCATGTCATCCTACTGAATTCTCATACGTTTTTGTTATGTTGCGTCAGGTGAAATCAAGGAGCTCGGTGGTTGTGACTACTTGACGATCGGCCCGAAGCTTCTGGAGGAGCTCGAGAAGAGCAACGAACCGGTGCGCAAAGTTCTCGACGAGACGACCGCCAAAGCGTCGGATCTTCAGAAAATAAGCCTCGACGAGGCGAAATTCCGGTGGCTTCTGAACGAGGATCAAATGGCGACGGACAAGCTGAGCGACGGAATTCGCAAGTTTGCGGTGGACATGCGAAAGCTCGAGAAACTTTTGACGGAAAAGATCAAGGCTCACCCCAATCCTCTGTAAATAGGAACAGACGGCGTCGATAACACGGTGTATATTTTTGTTAATCATTTTTACTGACATTCAAAGCACTCCAGATTGTTAATGCATAAGCGTATCGTTGACCGAGATGTACAAAACAAAAACGTCGACATCCTGAATACGAATAAATGAGAAATTCAACGACGAAACGAAGACGCAACTATCGCTTTGGCGCAAGTCCACGTTTCATCGGGCAGTCACAACGATGTCGAATCGCGGCGGCGATTGCGTGAATCCATCCACTCCAATTATCGGCACTGGCTTCTGGCCAGGTGGAAGTTGAAATCGGAATTTTTGTAAAAGACAAACGACGAAGAGAAATTGACTGTTTCTCGCGAGATTCTCGCCCAGGCATTTTCTGCGACCTACAAAGTAATGAGTATTTAAATGTAAGCAGAATCGTCGAGTCGAAGTTACCGCTGAATTGATTCAAAGTCAAGCATACGTCATTTCGGAATTCAGTCAATTCTCACTGTTCAAAAATGTTTATCGATTGATGATTATTCAACAATATTCAACGATGATTATTCACAATACGTTCATTTTGACGATTACCTGCACCGAATGGAATGACCCACGGATCGTCCACGAATTCTCCGTTTTCATCTATAAATCTCTCGGGCCGAAAATTGTCAGGATCTCCCCAGTGTTCCTTGTCCATGTGTACACTCATAAGACTCGCCAGTAGAGTGTAATTTTTCTTGATCTTAAAACCCTTCAGGGTTGTCTCTGAAGTAGCTCTATGTGGTATAGAGGTTGGCCCGATATTCCCCAGTCTCATTGATTCTTTGAGGGTAGCGTTCAAGTAAGGCAATCTACTTGAAAATATTTTCTGGAATATCGCAAAACGAAAAACAGGAGTCAACCAAGTTTTTGGCAATTAGTAATCAAGACTCACGATTTCTTCAACGCTACGGTTGGAAGACTCTCTCTGCCAATGACCATATCCAGTTCGGCTTGAACTTTGTCTTGCACCTCCGGATGAACGGTCAAATACGCAATCGTGAAGCCGATTGTGTTTGACGTTGTGTCGGTTCCGGCCATAAATAAATCTTTGATAAGTGCGACCAGTTGATTTTCTGGAATTTATGAGAACGTCGAGACGATGTGAAACTAAATATTTTTTCGGAGCGCAAATAATTTGTAAAAATAAAATGTAAATTATACTGTACCGTCGAACGAAGATGACGGATCGTTCTTGTGTGCCTCGATCTCTTCAAGATATACGTCGATCAAGTCACGATTTAGACCCGGCTGCCAGGACGATTTGTGTCGTCTTACCTCGTCGGCGAAAAATTCCCAATGTTTTGTTAAGCGCTCGTTAAACGATTCGAAACCCGTGAACTTGGGTGCTATGTGTCGTAGAAACGGGAGATGATTGAGAATTCCGCCAGTGACGTCGGCTGCTTTGGTAGCTTGATGCACTGTGATCAGTGCTTCCATCAATTTTTCGTCGCTGTTGTTTAGATCGTTTCTAGAAGGCAATAATTTCTTATTAGGCACGTAATTAGTTCGTGGATTTTTTTTACTCATATATATCTTCATACCTGGATCCACTGACGATGGACCACAAACTGTTGAGAACCGCCAACGACGTCAAAGTATCGAAATTCTTAATGACTCCTCTTCCGCTCTCTCGTTTTATAATTCTCGTCAGATTTACGGCATCGTCGAGAATCATCTCTTCCATCGTTTGCCCTACCCACCCGAATTCCTTTAGGTTCCGCTCGGAAAATCTTCGCCCACCCTTCGATTAGTCACACAGTTGAGTGGCTCAAGATGATATGCTACATTTTTTCGTCTGTCTGTCAGATAAAAAAAAAAATCTTTCGCGTTTTATACATCGGCTCAAAGATAAAAATCAGCGACCCCATAATCGTTTTAATTGTGATGGGAAAAATTCCCTCTACAGTTTTTGTTACCGACCGAGCAAGTAGCACATCATCCCAAGTGTGATTTCGCGTCTAATTAATTAGCGCCTACCTCTTCTGTTCGGTCCAAACTTTTCCGTCCGTGAATATGACACCTCGCTTCACACCTCCGGTTCTGTGAGTGAACGTGAATCCGTTGGGTCTGCCGTCGAATTCCGGACGCTTCAGTACTTCGAGCACGACGTCGTGTCCGGAAACGACAATGACCGGATCGGCCAGACCCATTCGAAGCCCCACGACTGGTCCGTATTTTTCGGCCAGGTACATCCAGGCCTTGGCGTGAGTGGTTGTTTCCCTCAGGATCCCCTTGAAATCCATAATATTTCCCACGAGAGGCAGCCCTCGCGGTCCTGGAACCGTCATTTGTAATTTTTTCACTGAACGATAATTAACACTTGACACGCTTCTCGTTTGTATTTCATTCGAACATTTACCAGGTGGAAATGTCTTTGGTCTGTACAGGTCAGCAGCGACCAATATAGTCAGGAGCACCACCATAATTATCACGAGAACCCACATGATCATAAAATTGTTGTGTTCTTTTGTAACCAAAACCGTAAATCATTAGTTTTTGTGTTTTAGTATTTTTTATTTTTTTTCACAGCTTCACCAGGATAGACGTTAGCTCGACTTCAGAGACGACTACGATCTGTGACGAACTGAGACGAAGTGGTTGGCGAAGCGGTGGTGATTCTCGTACCGAAATCAGTTGCCTTTCACTCGGTTCGAACAGTTAAATGGGAGTTTTTGCGACATCCTAAGCGCAAGCGCGATAATCTTGACGATTAGACCGAGTCTATTGCTCAACAATTCGATACGTAGTTGCACACACTGCGCGTAGTTGCACATACTTCGATATCCTTGGCCATATTCTATCTGTTCATTCCCTCGGTTTGCACTTCGGAGTCTCCGCGCTTCGTCGCGAAGAATGCGGAAATCAAGGAGTCGCGAATTTTCTCGGAAGGGACAGGAATATTTCTGTCCGCTACTCTGGAGACTTTTTGCTAGGCGAGTAGAGATAGGCGATACAATTTCTCGGGACAGTAAAAACGATTCTAAAACCGTACACCTTAGTTAGAAAAAATGTATCGTTAATGAGAGAAAAAAAAAAAATATATAAAAACAGGTAGAGGAAGTGATGGAGTGAGCATCGTCAATGTATTCTGAACACCTTTGCAGCCCAAAGCGATAATAATCGTTCTTGTCACGTATTCGATCGCAATTATCGATCGAGTATTATTGGCTGTAACTAATTACCAAAACGGGTGGATAATTTCGCTGGGCGTATTGAGATGCTTGGACGATCGGATTTTCGACTTCTCGGCGGCTTCGATGACAAGCGGGCCAGAAATCAATCGACTTTCGCATTACGAGCGCGGGACCCCGGGATTAGTGGTTCGGAAGTAACAAGTACGAAACGCGAGAATTGCGAGAGATGGAAGGTGGAGTTCGGCCGGTGCAAGACGCAGAGTGGAGGGGAGACGGTCGGATTGACAATGACACTTGGCGGGTTCGACGGAAACTGTGCGGCGTCGTGATTGCTTCGTCGAAGACCCGCGACACCGGAGTTCGAAGAGTGCGCGTGCTCGTTCAGCGGTCCGCAGCATCTTCGCCATCCTCGGCGAGGACACATCGGCAGTGCCACAGATTATCGAGAGATTATTTTACGCGAAAATAATTTCACTCTTCGAACTACAACGCAGCGATGCAATATTCACGATTTTCACGATGCGGACTACTGATTATTTTCGTAAGCTACAAATTCGAGCAACCTACGAATATTAATTTATTTTTCTTGATTTAATTTTTCATTTTTATTTTTTTTTTATTTTTTGCTATTACTTTAACGGAGATTCGACTGTGACACTTTGGTCTAGTAGTAATCGCGCTTTTTCCGGTTGTCTTTGTGTCGAGTGTGACACGAGTTGGTTCGACGTAGGTCGTTAAGTCACGAGAGGTGCCCGGATAAACGGTAGGAAGATTAATTGTCCGCGAAGCCGGAGACACACGTAGACCTCTCGGTCACCGAGTTGATTGTATCTCTTGCCGTGCGTCAAAGCGAAGCTGCATTTTGGCCCCTATGGAAAGGTAGAACGGGGCAAACGTTCGAGCAATAATAACGAGGAACTTAGGTTTTCTAATTGTAAAAATAGTCGAACAAAAAAAAAATTACATTGTGTGGATTCTGGGTTAACGCGACCAATATTGTTCTTCTTATCGCGTTTGTCGCTTTCGACTGTCAGTGCATAAATATTTTGTGGATCATCGAATTTTTATTTGACTTTATTTGATCATTTTTATCGACGCGAAGCTTAATTGCTGAGCAGAGATTATTTTATTTGGATATGAAAAATAATTTACCAAAAAATTAGAATGAATTCGATTTGCAGTAATAAATTGTTGGTTCGAGAATGAAAAGTATTCGTGACTCGCGTGGCTCGAAATAAAAATCAACAACGTCGATCCGAATGACAATAAAAATATCTAATTGCGCGTCCTTTTAGTGAGGCGAATAATTGAAATTGACGGAGAATATTAGGTCTTTCCAGCTCATTGAATGCGGCCAATAAAATAAAAAATCTATAAGCGCTCGAGGCGAGAGAGTCGTTCGAGCGGACCTCCGGCATCTCTTATCACCGAAAATGTAATTGAATCACGTTATCAGGATTGCAACGATTATCCAACCATCCTGGGCGTCGTATACGGCTCGGCTTCACGATCCGCCGCCGTATTAATGCCGTTTGATCTTTGTGGGCGCGAATTGCGCGCGCCTCACGACCTGATTTTTTTTCGATCCTATTGTAAACGAGATCGCGTGCACTCAGCACGAAAGACACGTATTGAACATAACGATCTGGCGATCGTTGGCTCGACGTCCGATCGAGATTACAGTGGCAGTTCATTTATTTCAATTTTTTATTTTCAACAGGTCTTTTGGCTCAATGTCGACGACGCTGAACCATCAGTCTTGCGCCCTGCAGAAGAGGTAAAAAAATTAAATGACTCTTTAATTATAATTAAAAAAAATATATTTTGAGCCTTTCAATCGCTTTATCTGCACTGTTTTCATCATCGATTTCTATTTCATTTCTTCCATCGTGAGCTCAAATTTTTTCTATTGCGGAATATCATCGAACGTGCGGTACCTTGCTTTTTTTTATTAAACATGATGTTGAAGTTTGCATCGTTTGAATGCAATGGAAAAAAAAGAACAATTATTCCAGTGATTCCAAAAAGTTATTATAACGATCAATCGTTATAATAACTTTTTATACCCAGTATGATCCTTTGGGTTCATCAGAACAATTTTTTTTTTATTTTCGTTGCTTTCCAACGATGCAAACTTCACCATAATTATCAAACCTTTTTTGTGCTGATAAGCAAAGGGGATTTGATGTATAAGAAACATAACTTCCTGTTGATGGGACACGATCGCAATTCAAACAGGTGCAATGGACGACATCGTCGGTGCCAAACGCTAAAAAAATCGACACTCCAGGCCGAGCTTCCAGCAGCGACGTCAACAATTCCGAGGTGGTCGATGATAACAGCCGATCACCCAAAACGAACGATTCGGCAAAGTGGGGTATACCCGAAATCGGAAAGAAGTCGCCTGGAAAATGTGCAAACTATGTCGATCGAGTAAATCAAACCTACACTCGAAGTATACCTAGCGAGTTGTCCAGCGACCCGGCCGATGACTTCAAAATCGCCGGCGAGGCCCAAGCGAAGAAAACGAGCAGCGTTCACGGCGGCGAGGACATCGCGATCTGCTGGATCGAGACGACGACGATAAAAGAGGATCCCAATTCCGATCCCCCCAAACGACTCGTGATAAGAGAATTTACAATCACGTTTGAAAATTCAGCATCCATACCGCGTAGTCATCTCGATTGCGACGAGTTGGAAGGCGAAATTTCACCGGGCGACGAGGCGACGGTCAGAACGTCGACGCTTCGCGAGGTCATCGTCGAAAATTCGAAGAGAAGTCGTGAAATTAATTTCTCGCGCGTGAGTCACATCGACGGCACGATTGTCCGTCAGCGCAAGAAGGTCAAATGCGGTGTGGGCGCCGTGGTGACCAAAGACATTTTCGAATGGCCCGACGGCACCGACAACCCTAAGAAGAGGGTTGAGATCAAAGTTGGACCAACGATACGCAGCCTTGACGACGAAAAACCTGGAGAATGCGATGCAAAAAGTGTCCCAAAATCGGGACAACGAAATCTGTCGGACTGCACTTCCGGAAATTGCAACAAGGCGTCCGAAGCAGACTCATCGTGCAAAAGTGACGATTGTCCGGAGGAAAAGGCACCAGAAGGAAATGCACAGACGACTCGTCCACCCAATAGCGATGAGGTATTGTCGACCGGAGTGACGACCCGACGAACCACCACGATGAAGTCGACCCAAACTAACGTGACGCCGCCGTTGACCAACAGGCCTCAACTAAATGAGGACGTTTTGTGCCAGGATGATGACGTCAATTGCATATCCTCGAAGGCTACGACGATGCAGCCTGAAAGTGAGACTGAAAAGACTGAAAATTGTTCAGGTGTAAACTGCCCAGAAGAATCGACCGATAGATCGTCCAATCGATCGACCGATCTATCGACCCGCAAGGTCACCTGTGACCCTGGGAAGAACGATTCATGTCTGTGTTTGGGAAACAATTGCTCAGATCCAGAAAAGTCAACAAGCGGGACTAAAGATTCCATCGGAATGACTACGAACATCAATGATTTGTGCAAAGATGGCAACGAGTCGTCATCGTGCTCGATAAATCGTGTCGAGAATCCTGCGGTTCCGCAATCTGAAGACAAAAAGATGGACGAGACGTCGATGAGGGATGCCGTCAATGGAACGAGCGAAATGACAACGGAATCCGCGCCAAAATTGTCGACTAGTCGGTCCATGCGTCAGGAGGACTCGCAGTGCGACGAAGACTCCGGCGAATGTTCGGTTTCCTCGCTGTCCGAGTCCGACGAAAAAGCCGACATTGAAAACACCGGAACGACGTCACACAACGAAAATTCGAGTGACGAACCCGCGAGAGAACAAAATGAAGGAACAGAAATCCCGAAGGCTGTTGGAATCACAAATGCGTCCAGATCATTGGATATTGGTGTATCGTGCGATGAATCAGGACTCGAAGGGTGCTCAACGGTGCCACCGGCCATCAAGAACAGCTCTGTGGATCCGTTGTCCGGATCTACCGAACCCAATGGAAGCCGAAGATCTTCGCCTTGCAATGTGGACGACGAAAGCTGTAAATATGCAGACCGCATTGTCGAATCTGTTCCAGGTTCAGAATCTGTTCCGGGATCAGAATCTGTTCCAGGATCAGAATCTGTTCCTTCCGATGCCGTGAGTACCGAATCCACGTCTAAGACACCTGAATTGAAGACAATTCCGCCGATCACCTCAGAAAAATCGGTGATCGATCCTAGCAATTTTATCGATCAAACGACTGGGCCACCGACGACCAGAACTGATCCAAAAACTGGTCCATCAAAACTGGAAACTTCATCAAAACAAGACACAGCTTCATCGGACGATACGTCAGCTACAGATGACGACTCATCGACGCAATGTTCGGAGGATTCCGAAGGTTCTGATTGTAGCCATGATAGTCAAAGCTCAATCGCGTCGTCATCGGGTCTTCCCGAGAGTAAGAAATCTTTACCAACAGAACCAACTTTGCTTCCCCAGTCCTGCGAATCCTCAGGAAGTTGTGGGTCGAATGACGACGCTTTAGGTTCCTACGAAACAAATCCATCGACTGCAACCAGTGCCGGACAAAAAACGAAAATAGCGTCCAACTGCGAAGACGGCAGCGGATCCTGCGACTCTCCGTCGTCATTGAGTAGCATTTCCGACAATTGCGAAGACGGTTCGGCCGATTGTAGAAGCGAGAAGGTCAGTTCGAGGGCCAAACCTTGTGACTCGGGTTCCTGTTCATTGGAAACCAGTGACGCTGCGATACCCTCGAACCCGACAGCCAGAGAGCCTGAAAATTCTACGCTGGTGAATACTTTAGCGAGTACAGTAGCGAGTACAGCGGAGACTCGACGCAGCATCGGACCAACGACGCCTCTGCCGTCACCCGCCAAGAAACCTCACAGGTTGGCCTTGAGAATAAAAGTTCTGCTGGAGCACATCGACGAGAATAAAGAGCACGAGCAAATGGTCCAGGTCGAGCGTCATTTGCTGCTCAACGAGCGACCCAACGATCATGGGAATCACAGTCTCGCGTTGCAACTGCAGACGCTGAACAATTCGATGAATTATCAGACCCTGAAGGACATATTGAATTGCACTGTGATGGAAAATTTGTCGAAGGACGCGATCGATCTGAACAAGTTGGAGAAGGATGTGATCAACGCCAAGGAGAAGGTTGGAGATGAGGCAGAAAAAAAAGTTTCCCTGCCGAGGACAACGACGGAACCAGCCAATGAGGACTTAGTAAGAAAAGCTCACAAAAGGAATTATAAGTCTAATTCGGCACTGCGTCAGAAGAGATCTATTATGAATCCTATCGAGACTGCGATGAATGTGGCGAATGTTACCAAACCAACGACCGAAAATGCGATACTGAAGAGTTTGCCAGGGGTTGAGGATGATTTGAAAAAAGGTGTGGACCAAGTTCTCACCCGAATAGCCAAGGAACTCGACAACCCAGCGGCTGGTGCCCTCAACGCGACCGCGGAATCGTCTTCCTCGAAGATCCTGAAGATACTGTCGGACCCGTCCGACAGCAGAGTCCATTCGAAGAGGCCGAAAAGGGCCTCGAGAGTGGAGCGAATGGTGTCGGTTCGACAGCTGTCGAGCCCTGTTAATGGCGAGGAGATCGAACGTTGGTCCAACGAGAGGTTCGTCGACGCAGCTGACGGCGGCCAAATTCGCAGTTTGACGGAGTTTCGAATACTGCGAGATCACAGTGCGGACTCCTAGGATTCTTCGGGATTCTCGGACAAGCTGTAAAAATTACATAACGTTTGTTATTGTCACAATGAAAAAATGATATCATTGAATAAAATCGGATAATTAGGATTGTGAAATTTAGGCTGCAATTATTAAAATGTTTGAGTTTTTATGCTCGGAAAAAAGTAGTACGTGTCACTTTGAATTGTCGAAGTTGTGTCGCAGTTTCGACACGCGGTACGAGGCGTAAAATCGCTCGTAGCCGTCGTCGTGACGTTTCGTGGCCGCTGACGAAGGGGTCACTGCCAGATCGATTATCTCTGTGCGCTTGGTGGCCCAGACCCACCTCGTGACCCACAGCAGCAGCGGCAGACATTAGGACAATTAGAGACGCCAAATGACTACCCATCATCGTCAGGTGAGAACAGGAAGTGAGCGTCTCGTGCGAGGAATTCTTGCTCCACGGTCTTTCTCGAAGTTCAGTCACTCGGTGCACGGTCACCGAGCGAAATGCCAGCATCAACATAACCTTTATAACAAATATTGAATATTGGGTGTTTTGTGAATTTTTTTTTTTCGATTTAACAAAGTTTTATAACCGTATCCGATGGGAAATTTCCCGCTGAATCTAAAAAACCTGAGTTTTTTCCGAAAAATAAAAAATTCGATGAGAAAAAAGCAAAAATCATTTTTTTTTCTGAAATACTGGCAAATTTCGCGGTATTAAACAACGAACGGCCAGTTTCCCAACGACCAACCAGAGGCTCTATAAATCGACAACAATGGTTGCTCACAAACATGTTAATAGAGTACTATTAGATGCAGCAGCCGTTCAGCAGTAAATAATCAATAGGCAATTAATTAATATCAAGCAGCTCGTGTCACTTTTTCCAGTCGCATATCTACGATTCCCGAGTGCAAACAGTTCCTCACCACCTGTTGCCATATTTGGGGTGAACGCTTGAGTGAATACATGACATTTCTCCGTGACCGTTGACCGCACGCGGCCACTGGCGATACGCGTCTAGTTCGAGCCATCGATGCTGTATCTGCTTGCTCACCGTACGTATGTACAAATAACTCGCATGTAGCATCGGTCGAATAGACACGGAGACGCGTGGCATTCTTACAGTACTCGCTTACGGCCGTTAAACCCGGTCATACGGCGAGACTTTCTCGTCGCTTTCTGCAAGGCCATTTTGTATTCCGGAGATTCACCCTCGATTTCCTCGTTGAAGTCCCCCACGTCGCGTTACATCGCAGCGCGGCCGGAGTCTCTCGCCGATATATGTCGCCGCGGGTATTTGTCGAGTCCGCGAAGTGCAGGTTTCACGTCGAAAATATATGGATTGGCGCACGCGTTTCTCGGCGGCCTCCCGGGGAGGCCGCGAGAGTTCACCTCTGTCCGTCCGCACGTTACGCCTCGTCGAAAAGGAGATTCGCGAAAAAAAAATACTTTTACCGCGACAATTGCGAAACGTCACCCCGAACGCAATTGATATGTCAGCCCCGAAGGCGGAATTTACGGTCTATGCAATTTCTACTCGAGTATTCCAGGATAAAATCGCCGTACAATGCCGAAATCCGTACTGAGAAAAGAATTTGTTGACTGTCAACCGATCTTTCGTAGCGCGTGGCGAAATAGATTTATTTATTTAATGTTACGAAATTCAAGTCACTCCAAAAATAAAATTCAATTGACAAAGAATGAGAAATTAAATAATTTGTTAATAATTTCAAGATATTCTTTGGCATCAATTAATTTTTGTAGAGATGAATAAACATTCGATTTGCCAGATTCTATTAAGGATTTATTGACAGTCAATAGATATATTTATTTGTTGTTACAAAATCAATTCGAGTCAAGTAAGATTCAATTGACCAAGAATGAGAAATAAAATAATTTGTTAATAATTGCAAAATATTGTTTGGCTTCAATTCATTTTTGTGGGGATGAATAAATCTTTTGCCATATTCTATTAAGGATTTATTAACAGTCAACAAAATATTTTCTCAGTGCTTTTGTCTTTTACTGTGAAGAATGAAAACCTTTTCTCGAAGATTTTCTTCGACGTTAAAAAGATTTCGACAGACGTTTAAAAAAATCTCGTTGCCCCCGTAGCGAAGAACCTGCCTCACATATTCCAAGGTATTTTCGTGTAGCTGCTCCGCAGGTCGGTCGTCCCGTGATATTTCCATGGGACTCTCGGCGTGGTTAAAAAAAGGAAAAACGTTAATTTTAAGAAAGACGAATGTCGGGTGGAGGCTCGAAGATTTGAACCCCCGATGAGCGCGCGGGGGCTCCACGCTCAAGGACCACTTTGGAATTCCTTTGTAAATGACGACGGCGCTGCTCCTTCTATTATATAAAATTCGATGCTGCGCTCGTAACGAGATGGAACGATGGAAATGATTTTGCACAAGGAAGTAACGACTATGGGATTCTCTTGCTTTGTGTAGGAAACATCGTAAATTACCCCAAAGTGGGTCCATTCCAGATGTTGATGGTGGTGTTTGGATGCCAGCGCGTCAAAAGGGCCCAAAAAAGGATCGTGCGATGGATTCCTGGAAATGCTCTCGACTCTCTGGGATATTTATTTCACTCCTGGGGGTGGAAAAGTGGAAATCTTCGGCTGAGGGTGGCTGAGGGTTGGACAACAGGTACCAGGTACCCAGCCTGTTAGTACCTGGTGGTCAGGGGCCCCGCGCTCGAGGATCTTCGAATGCCGAAGAGGAAAAATGATCAGCAGGTATAGACGAGGCATCAGGTAAGCGCCAGGAGCGAGCGAACCTTTTGCGATGATGCGCGCGTTGCAACGGAGCGAAAGGTAGCAGCGCGCCCACCTGCATTCACACGAGGCTGACGGCAACGCGGAAAGGCACCGACAAACCGTTCGGCGGGAGGCGCGCCGAGTGCGGGAAGGAAGAGACGAAACGGCGAGGATTGGAGGAGCCAACGGTGGATGTGGTGCGGCTCCGCCGGAGGAGAGAAGAGGCCTCTCGAATATAAGTCACCCGGGCTCACCGTGAGCCCGTGGACTCTCTCTTTGACCCTGGTCAAGTGCGCATCTCCGTCTCGTCCTCTTCCGCGTCCTTTTTGACGTTTTCGTTTTTCGCTCCGATCGGACTGAAAAATATTCAACGGCGGCAACGAAATAATTATCGTGAATAATCGCGGGTGTCAACGAAAAAAAATTGCGATGCGTCGTTTATAAGTTTTGATAAGTTTTTATTTTTTTTTAAATTAGTTATTGTCGGTTAGTTCGATTGGTTCGCTGCAATTTATGCGCCGGCGACTTCGCCCCCTGGGAATACCATCGTGTCGATGAGGTGTGACGTCACGACAGATCGTTGTCGTTTGTTTGTTTGATTATTGACGTGCCGTGCTTCTCCATTGCCAAGCGTCGAGTCGGGTGTGCCATTGACTGTGATGCTACAGAGACGAAAGGACTGAGACATGAACGTTCGACTCGTGAGTACCACTTTTTTTTACATTTTCTGGCGATTTATTTATTGTGTCATTTAACGTTTGCATAAAACTGAGAGATTTTAAATGTAGAGAATTATCTTTTTTTTTATGGCAGTAGAGTTTTTAAACTTCTAACGTTTCATTTTTGGGTGGACATTTCGACGAGTATTTTGCGAATTACAGTATAGAAAAAAAAATCTAATTTCAAACAAATTCTGTCTGACAAAAATCACCCCTACGACAGGTTTTGATGGATCGGAAATCGATATCAAAGGGAGGCAAAAGAATCAACCGCAAATTCATTATTCATGCGACCACGATCGGTTAGTAGAATGAAACCTGATCCGAGAATTTGCGGTTGGCGACTTTTATCGCGTCTCTCCTCGTCAGGAGCGCTGAACTGTTCACTGGCGTTGTCGTAGGTCGCTGGAATCGTTCGGTAGAAAAGAAGGACCCTATTTATTAAGTCTCGTGAATAAAAATCATACATTAAAAAGTATCGATCTGAAGTGAATGAACAAATGTCTTCAAAGTTAAAATGAAATCCTTAAAATTCTGTACTGATTTCAATTTTTTTTATACGAGGCGAAGATCCTTCTCAGTTTTAAACAATAAAGTTTCGCTACATTTTTACATCATTTCGCTGACCTACCACAATATTTTGCCAACCCAACGAGCAAGCGCGTTTGTCGTCATGTTTTTTGCAAGAGCAACAGAACAATTTTTCTTCGCGTTGTTCCGCACGTCGCAAGTGCAGCAAGATGAAAGCTCAACGCGTGCTCTCGTCGTCGGGGCGAGCGTACAACCCAGTGAATGAGTGACACGTGAGAAAAGCTGCACGCGACTCGACATTAACAGCGTATTTTGCGCCGCATCGTTCAGTTCCTCGTCGTCGTTAAGTGCGGAGAAATTATGCGCCAAAGGAAGCCTATATAATGTAATATAAGCCACCGCCGCGACATTGTAACAATTGAAAGACATCTCACACAGGTTAGCCCAGTTATTAAAAAAGTAATTCATATTAATAACAACTTTATTGTCGCGGTGAAAACCTGTCCTTACTTCCCTCTTCCTTTTACTTGTCGCACTTCTTCCGGTTCTGCACAATTGCATTTGTCAATTCTCACTGTGACATCTATAATCCAAGGCCCAATCGGTGGCCACCGAAATTACGTGATAAGGGAATCGCGTAAAAATATCAATAAAAATATATCTCATGTGACATATATTTTTATAAAATTTTTATAAAATCGAAGACCCGTTTTTATTTCTCTCTTTGTCCGATATTTTCCGTACTTTTCCCGTCGTTCTGTTCAGCCGCCTGAATTTCTGATTTTTCTCCGCGAGATCTAATCGGCATTCAAGGCCCAACAGGTCGACTCGCCAAATTTATGCGAAAAGGGTGTTGTCGACGCGAAGGTGAAATTGGCAATGGGCCATCGCAAGGGAAATTCTCTTTCACCTCTGTTGGTCGATGCGAATCGTCAGTGACCCGAATACGTCCAGTCTGCTTGCATATCAATTATCGTGCGGTGCTAATAAATGTTTTGGACATCAGCCTCGTCGTTCGCTTCGCCGCTAATGTCTTCTTCCGTTCTTCACGCTTCGTCTTCTTCGTTCTCCACGCTCCGTCTTTGTCTCTCCTTCGCTCTCGCTCTCGTTTACGCGATTCCCATTGTTTTTTCGGCCCCTCCTCGCGTACAATCGTGTTCGGGTTCGCCGTTAGAAGACCTCTTAACGAAACGTCGGTCGCAACGCGCGGGGGAGACAACGAAAACGACGATGAGGCGAGAGCGAGACGCCTATCCCGCCGATCTCCGTTCCCACGGGACTTGGCCTCGGGCGAAACGGAACTGAGCTGCTCGCTCGAGTCGCTTCGACTTACGCAAGTTTTAAATTCACAAGAGACACCAAGGACCACACAATGAAAATGAAAACTCGAATTAAAATATCTGAAACTAGATTGTATTCTAATTTCATTCTCCTTCTTTTTTTTTTGTTTTCGTCTGACTACGACCGAAAGTGTGGTAGGTCCACATTGTTCCGGTTTTCACTGCAACCTCTCGAACAGTTTCCCTTCTCGTTTCTCTATAAAACAATATTAAAAATATAAAATCGTCCGAAGAAAACAAAAAATAAAAAACGAATAAACGCTTGTATCACCCCTGTAATGAGAAGAAATCGCGCGGACTCAGCGTGAGAGTCGTGTGTGAGTGAGCGTCGTCTCGTTGAGCGCCCGGGACCGATGATAATCTATCCCCTGTCGAGGATGGCTATGCTCGGCCGTCGGCGCCTGGAATCTATACCGATGCAGGCGAGCATCTCGCGCGGATTCTCCGACTTTCTTCGTCGTGATCGATAGAAACTGTGCGAGAGAGTCACGATTCGCAGTTCTCCCATATATTATATATGAAATTGTGAATAAACTATTTATAAAATATATATGAAATTTATTGTTCATAAAGTAGTTTCATTTTCACGTGTCTTCCTTTCGAGACATCCCCTGCATTTTTTATTTTATTCGTTAATACACATTATTATTATTCTTATTATTTTTATTGAGTGCGCAAGTAATATAATATACACATAAGTAAACGTACGTGTTTGCGAACCGCGGTGGTTTTCACGTTTAACTCAATCAGGCGACCATCCGGCGCGACTCGCGCAGATGCATTAAAATTGCATTACGGCGGCGGTGCATCCCGGCGGCAAACACGTGCGACGAAAGCGCCCCACGCACGTGTGAGTGCCGCGCGCGCAGCATCTCCCGCGTGCAGCGAGGACTCTCGAGCCTCGCGAACACGCGGGTCGACTCTCGTAATCCCCACAGCCCACTTACCTACATTATCTGAGTGAGTTCGCTTCTCGCGGTGCCTTACGTGCTCCGCCGCCTCTGCACGTTCGACTCTCGCACAGTCGACCGAGCAGCTCGATTTTTTTTTTCGCGAATTTTGTCGTAGCCACTTCGTTTTCCACGATGGAAAAAAATATTTCGTGAAATTTGTATTAAAAATATATGCGAATACTCTCTCCGTGCAGAAAGTACAAACATTCACATAAAAAATACCACGTTGAATGTTTATTATTATTATTATTATTATTATTATTATTGTTTTATTTGATTATAATTATTATATAATGTATTTTTATTATTATTATCATTATTATATGTTTACACTTTACGAGTAGATTTTTTTATCTAAATATTTGCGTATTATGCTTATAAATTCTGAAAAAAAAAAAAAAAAAAAAAAAAAAAAAAAAAAAAATTGCAAATCCCGGCAGCGTCGATACGTTCCCACCATTAGTCCTTGATTACGGCACACAGCATGTGGAACAATTATATCGTGAAAAAAAGCGACCCGCGTGCCCGAGACCTACAAATTATCCCGCAAGAAACGTCGCAACACACGTGGGGTGTTCGTACGGGTTCCCCAGGTGCCCCTGGGTTCCCCGCCGACGAATGGAAATACGCAATTCATTAGAGAGACGGACCGCGATAAAGGAAAGCGCGGGAGAGAAATGCCGCTCGCGGTAATAATAGGAGTACAAGGGAACGGAAGGAGTACACGCGGATGAGCGAACTCGCAGCTCGACTGCTCGTCGAGCTGCGATGTGTTAAAAATATTTATCGCACACGAGAAATTCCACGGGGGGATTGCTACCGACCGCGTCGTGTCGCGTCTGCCGCGACGCAGACTTTACGGCAGATTAAACTTGTACGCTGAAGCTCCGCGGACGGGGGAATGGGGAGGGGGGGAGCGCGGGAAAAACGCTCTTCACTTTCCTACGACCGCGCGGTAACGGTCGCTTCCGGCTCTCTCGCGTGACGTTCGTTCCCCTCGTTTTCCTCATTTCGCTTCATCCTTCCTCCTCTTCATCTTCCGTACCTGGAAAAGTGTGGAGAGTCAGATACGAGCGTCATACGTTCACAGAGGCCTCGGCACTCTGAAGGGCCGTCCTTCGCTCGAGCCGACTGCGCTCTCATCGAGACGAACTCGCCGACACGTAAATGGCACAGCCGCCAGTCGTTGAGTTCCCGAAGAGATAACACCGAGTCGGGACGACCAGTCGTTAACGATACATCGCGTTATGACTCCGTTTTACGACGCTTCTTTATGTAGTATTTTTCCTCTTTTGCGCCGAGCGTCGATGGCCCACACGCGTGCCGATATTAATGCAACGTCGTCATGTCCTAAAAGTCCACATTGTAAATCATTGAACTATACTTAGCAACGTGTTTTGTACGTTTTTGTACACGGAGAAAATATTCGCAGTAGATACTGATTATTGCAGTAGTCCTGATTACGGGAAGATATTAATTTTTTTTATAAAGTAGTGAAAATTTTAAATTCTTACTTTGTCACATTAATTCGGCCATGCAACATTTTTCATAGACCTGTATAAAAAATATATTAGTCACAACTGTAATGTAAGTTTTGTTAGCTCTAAATTTTAATCAGCTGATTAAAAAAAAAGTTTGACAGGACCACCATGATTTCTCTATGATAACGAGACGTCTAAAAAAACGTGCGGTAATTCCAGTCAAGTGATGTACGACCAGCTTCCGGCAATAATGTTTTTACCGTTTCATTTGCTTCAAGGACAGAGTCGGACATCTCGACGAGAGACTGGAGAGCGCGTTTGTAGGCAGAATCGTCTTCTTCTCGAAATTCATACTGAGCTGGGTTGCCGTATCTAAACCGCAATGAAGCATGTATGCCAAAAGCGTTAGGCTTCTGGCCTTTCTCTCTCTCCCTTCATCTGTTGCCCGCGAGAATTTTACCGAGAATCATGACTTCAAGTGCCACGATGACTGTTTAGAAACCTAGTGCAGCACGTGTGTTGCCAGCGCGAAACTCGTGGCTGGTCCTCGTGCTTCACGCTTCCCAGCCGCTTCTTCCGGCTTCATACATATTTTTTTCTCAAGTCGTATTCTCTTCGTCTCGCGCGCGTCTCTCTTTCTCGCAGATCACCTCGTGAACTGGAGCGCTGGCTCTGCTCGATCGTGGCGCTTCTCTTGACTGCGTTCGCCGCACGGTTCCCGCAGCAGTGAAGACAGCATCGACACTGCGAAATATTTCGCACTACGTAATTTACAGCTTCAGTCGGTTGCAAAGTCGATGCTTTTCGTTCCTAAAAAGTCACATAAAAATAAAAGAAAATATTTGACATTGTCGCGGCCAAGAACGAAAATAAAGAAAAAATCGGGCCACTATAAAAAAATTGACGTTCGTCCATTTTTATTTTTAATTGTCCCTAAAAAGTCAAATAAAAAAAAAAATGAAAATATTTAACATTGTCGACGTCAGGAACAAAAATAAAGCAAACAAATCGTGCCACCATAAAAAAAAAATTGAAATTCGTCCATTTTTATTTTTAATCGTTCTTACAAAGTCACATAAAAATGAAAAACAAATATTTTACATTGTCGAGATCAAGAACGAAAATAAAGAAAAAAAATCGTGACACTATAAAAAAGAGTTGACGTGCATCCATTTTTATTTTTAACCTCCCAAAGTAATTTTCCATATATTCTTCACGACTTCGAAAATATTATTTTACTAGGGATTTCGTGAATCCTAGCATCCTTATATTTTCCGGCTTTCAAGAGCCGCATGGTCACGGCCGACTCGATGCAACGAGCACTTTGTGCACGCTGCATCGAGTCGCGGGAACGACGACGGCGGCGGTGGCGGGTGTACGAGCCGAGGAGACGAGGAGAGCCCGGCGATGAGATACGAAATTATTCTCACGAGTCGACCCACTTAGCAGCGCCCAACGTGCGCCTATTCTCCGCTTCTCGTGCCATTGACTGCGCCTCGTCGTCGTCGTCGTTGCGCCGGTATATGTCGCGGTCGTAACCACTTCACGACGTCTCGGCCCGCGTGGAGCGCAGTCCCGAGTGCCGAGAGTAGATCGTGCGCATGCGCGTGTGTGCGCCGGCGGATCTCGGCATTTACCCGCACAGCTCGATTTACTCTCACAGCCACGCGAAAAATGCGCGCGTACGTGCAATTCCCTCAAACGCATAACGCACGTACGATACTTTGTTGTATCTTCGCGCCTGTCGACGTCGTAAGATTATTTGTTATTTCATTAAAAGAGAGAAAATCTCTTTCCGTTCACACTTCCCGCGTCGCAGCGTGTTCCCTTTGGTTCACGGCGACAGCGACTCGGCATGCGTGATTCCGTATTAAGCGCGCGCAGGACACTCGCGTTAACAATAATCCGCCGGTTATATAGCAGCACCGCTCGAAGAAGAGAAATCGCGCGCTCATTGTGTGTCCTAGTGATGCTTATCGAGTTATCACCGCGCGCGACTGTCGGCACAGTTGTGAGTCTAGAGATTTATTGATTACACCGCTGCGAATGATAAATATCTCATGCTGAATCTTTCGTCTGCGAGAGAGAAAAACATAGGATGAAAGACACAGTAAAAAAAAAAAACAGATCATAATTTTCGAAAATTAAGCTGTCATTTATTTACTATTGTATTTATTTATTGACTGAATCCCTCTTTTAAAAAGTTCATGAGTAACGGAAAGCATTGTTAGCAAACTATTCGAGCTGCGATTGGCTGGGACTCTCAGACCGAGTCCAGGTTCATTTGTTCTTGATAACTTTGACAGTTTGAAAAAGGGTTGTAACCGGTGTTTTCAGGGGTAGAATATGCGACTTGAGAACGATGGTATAGGTTCAAATTCGATATTTTGAAAAAATAAATTTCGTGACCCCGATTTGGGCGGTTTTCGGCCCGGCGGCCAGATCTACGATTTCTGACAATCTGTTCGGCCAAAAAATTTTTTTTTTTCAAAATCAACTAAAAAAGGGTTGTAACCGGTGTTTTCAGGGGTAGAATATGCGACTTGAGAACGATGGTATAGGTTAAAATTCGATATTTTGAAAAAATAAATTTCGTGACCCCGATTTTAGCGGTTTTCGGCCCGGCGGCCAGATCTACGATTTCTGACAAACTGTTCGGCCAAAAAATTTTTTTTTTCAAAATCAACTCAAAAAGGGTTGTAACCGGTGTTTTCAGGGGTAGAATATGCGACTTGAGAACGATGGTATAGGTTAAAATTCGATATTTTGAAAAAATAAATTTGGTGACCCCGATTTTAGCGGTTTTCGGCCCGGCGGCCAGATCTACGATTTCTGACAAACTGTTCGGCCAAAAAATTTTTTGTTTCAAAATCAACTCAAAAAGGGTTGTAACCGGTGTTTTCAGGGGTAGAATATGCGACTTGAAAACGATGGTATAGGTTAAAAGTCGATATTTTGAAAAAATAAATTTCGTGATCCCGATTTAGGCGGTTTTCGGCCCGGCGGCCAGATCTACGATTTCTGATAAAATGTTCGGCCAAAATTTTTTTTTTTTCAAAATCAACTAAAAAGGGTTGTAACCGGTGTTTTCAGGGGTAGAATATGCGACTTGAGAACGATGGTATAGGTTAAAATTCGATATTTTTAAAAAATAAATTTCGTGACCCCGATTTTAGCGGTTTTCGGCCCGGCGGCCAGATCTACGATTTCTGACAAACTGTTCGGCCAAAAAATGTTTTTTTTTCGAAATCAACTCAAAAAGGGTTGTAACCGGTGTTTTCAGGGGTAGAATATGCGACTTGAGAACGATGGTATAGGTTAAAATTCGATATTTTGAAAAAATAAATTTCGTGACCCCGATTTTAGCGGTTTTCGACCCGGCGGCCAGATCTACGATTTCTGACAAGCAAAACGACAAATTTCCTTTTTTTTTTTTTTTTTTTTTTTTTTTTTCAAAAGTAACTGAACAAGGGTTTTTCAATTGCGATTTACCCTTTTAAAACTTTATAAGAGCGCAGCAGCGCAAAAGTATAAGTGTGATTAGCCTAGTGAATTTAAAAAACTGATAATTCTCTTCAGAAAATAAACAGAAAAGGTCATAATTCTCTACAATTAAGTTGTCATTTATTTACTAATGTATTTTTTAATTTTCTGATAAGATGTATAAAAAAATAACTGATGATTCTCTTCAGGGCTTGGCGTGCTTGGCCCTGGTGATCAGCTGCTGGTGCTGCACGACGTCATCGGTATCGGCAGCGAGCAATGGAGTCCGGCCGCGTCGCCAGAGTCGAAGGGCAACGTTGAACGAGTATCTGATACCCCCGGCGCCTCCCAACAATGCCCAGCATGCTTATCGGGGCTCCGGGCCCCCTCGTAACACGGGACATCAGCTGCAGCATCCCGGATCCTCGCGGCCTCAGCCCGGACCTGCCCCATCCTCGATGTTCAGGCACGGCAAGATAATGACGCCACCGACGCTGCAGAGTTCACTTTCGCAGGGTTATTTCTCGAGGCTGATGGGATGGCTTAATCCGTTTGGCGGCGGCGGTGCGCAGGCGCCTCAAAGACCCGCGCAGACTCCGCAGCATCGACCGGACAGCAGTCATCAAGGATCCAATGGGCACAATGCGCCACCATCGGCTTCCTATGGTCAGCCGCAGGTATCTTACGGGCCACCGGCGCCTGCGTATGGTCCACCATCTCATGGACCGCCTTCTCATGGTCCACCATCTCATGGACCACCTTCTCATGGTCCACCATCTCATGGACCACCTTCTCATGGTCCACCATCTCATGGACCACCTTCCCATGGTCCTCCATCTCATGGACCACCTTCCCATGGTCCACCATCTCACGGACCACCTTCCCATGGACCACCCGCACCTTCGTACGGACCACCGGCATCTTCCTACGGACCACCAAAGAATTCCTACGAATCGTAAGCATGGAAATAAATTTTCCAATTTCTCATAAAGTCATGAGCCTTGTCGTAATTTTGAATTAGGAGATATTTGGGTTATAATTATTTGCGTTAATCTAAAAGTGGCACGCTAAGTGGCTTGCAACTCATTGTCGCCCGACGGTCATATCCGACACGAGTGAGCGGGCGAGACTACAAGGCGATTGCGAGTAACAGTCTTATCGAATCGACACTAAACTCCGGCTCGTTAATGCGCCCGTCGTCGTCGAGCAGTTTTCGCTTCCGCGGGTCAATTCAACAGCGTCAACCCGTTTCGGGGGCTTATCGGGAGCACAAAGCTGTCGTTGAGCTGTTACGATTCGTCGCGCCGCTTGTAAACGAAGCGATTCCTCGGTGAGGTAGATCGAATGCGCTTTACCATCAGCAGTCGCATCGGGAGATTCGTGATTTGATGTAGAAATTAAGGAGTGGGGAGTCACGATTAGTCATTGACGATCGACACGATTACTATTAATTATTTCCTGCACGTGTGACAAACTCTGCCGTGTAAATCCGTCACGTGGATAATATTACTTTTATTTTGTTTAGATATGCACCCGGACAGTCCCTGCCTCGTCCACCCTCGCCACAAAACGGCCAAGGCTATCTACCACCGCAGCAGGGAAATAAGAATTGCAACCCCTGCAATCAAGTACCATGGGTGCCACTCTACAACGGCGTCAACATCGTAGACTCGCGTTACGCGTCCGGTTCCGTTGACCTGAAGCCTCCGGAGCCCGTGAAAAATTCGGCAAACCAACACCAAAATGTCGGCGCCAACATTTACCAGGCTCCGTCGCACGAAGTGAAGACACCGGATTTCGGATACGGAGCTCCGTTCTCTCCTTCGTCGTCCCAGCCTAACAATCAGTTCAACCATCAACCCAACAGTCAAAACTTTAATTTCCCTCAAACGGAGTACAGATCGCCTTTCACCGGTCCCATTCCAAATCCACATTTGTATCCGGGCGCTATGCCGCCGTTGTTCAAGGCAAAGCCGTTTGACTCGCTGCCTCAGGGTACCGACAATTCGTTTGATCCACCGTCGATTCCGCAGACGAATCAGGATGTGTCAGGTTCGCTTGGAGGAGGCAACGCAGGCGGTGGTAATAATTCAGGAGGCGGATTGGTTGACTCGTCTCTTGGATCTGCTCATGTTCAGGATCAGTACAATCCATCGTCTGGTCAGGGTTCTCAATTACCTGCGACGAACGACCATCAACAACAACAACAACAACAGCAAGCGCAATACAATCAACAACAACAACAACAACAACAACAACAACAGCAATCGCAATATAACCAACAACAGCAGTCACAATACAATCTACAACAACCTGAATACAACCAACAACAACAATATAATCAACAACAACCTGCGTATAATCAGCAACAATCCCAGAACAGTGGAACCTCATTTATCGATCCTTCGATCGATCACCAACGTAATCAACAAACTCAGATATCAGGATCCTCGGACGAAGGCTACGTGGACGAGTTGCCACCAGGTGCGGAAACTGTTTCGGGTCCCGACGATCAGTTTCCGCCACCCTCCCCCGACGAGCATCGTCAGCATGACAACGGAGCCGCGAATACGGACTTCGCGCAGACTTTCCACGGTTCCACTCAACACGAGGCAACATCGGGTACGTCATCGATAGCGTTTGACACTTCGATAACAGGACAACAAAATGCAAATCCTGGGAATGGAAATCAGGCCACGAGCTACGGATCTCAAGTGTCCTCGGACGGTCAACACGTCATTCACTACGAACAGTCGCCAGTCATTGATCTCAGCAACGACTCCGTCGACGAGAAACGCAAAGAGTCCAACGACTCGAGTGCCTCGTCGTCGACGGCGACGGACGCAGTCGAGGAGCCACCTGTAGTGCTTCAAAATGCCGATGGCACTTACGGCATCAATGCCACCTGGTCCGACGACGACTCGTCGAAGATTCTGTGGCCCGACGATGACGGCATCGACGCCAACGTCGCTCCGGTCACCGCTTCGTCGGTGCCCAACGAATTGACCAGTGAAAGCGGTCAATATGTGCGATTCGAGGATGTTCAAGCTTCGCCCTCGAGTGTCGACGTCTCTGCTGGGTCACCAGGAGGTGGTGGTCAAGATTTTAGAAATCAATTCACGGGGTATTCTGATCAACTTGCTCAGAATGATTCGGCTTCAGGCTTTTCCAGGAATTCCAGGAATGAGAGTCAAGAAAATCAGGAGAATTACAATACCAGGCAGAGTGGGGAAGGTCAAGGGTCGACGAACGATGGTGAAGGGTCGACGAACGATGGTCTTTCAGAAGGTGGGCAAACGCCGCGAAAACAGAATCAACCATTCAGCCCTTATCCCGGTTTGGCCAGCTACGACGACGGCGGAAGCTTCGGCTTCAGACTACCCGATCCACCCTCGGGATCCACGACCGAGCAGCCTTTCCTTCAGGCTCTCATGAAGTCTTACGATAATTTCAAGCAGGATGAGGGAAAGCACGAAGGTCAACGGGGTCGCGATCACAGCAGTGGCAGGAATTGGTTCGACCTTCAGGACATTCATTCGGGTTCTGGATTTCAACCCTCGCGAGTTAATCCAGCGAACTTTGGGGATGTGAATTCCAGGCCAACAAATCGGCAGCAAGGAGCCAAAAGGAACAAACAGGTATTGCGATAATAAAACTTGATTACATCAATGAAGAAGGATATTAATGAATTTTTCTTTCGTCATCTCCAGGTTCAGATAATTATTCCTTACACGTCGCAATACACACCGAAGCCCTTTCATCCTTCGCCCGAGGACTGGAGCGCGAAAACCACGCCGAGCAGGACTCAGGCTCGAAAAGTTCCGATCTACGAAAAAAATCGTGAATACTTGGCGCAGGAGTCGCGGAGGGTCGAGGCCAAAGTTTCGCAGATTCTTCAAGCGCTGGAAAACTCGTCGAGGGCGAAGGAAGTCGCGAAATCGCCGGCTGGAGTCAAAGCCAACACCTCGATAGACGTTTTGAGGCTGCAGAAAAATATCGACAATTGGACGATACAGGTACGAACATTTTAAAAAAATTTTAGTCAGCGTAGAAGGTTACCCCTTGTCGTTTTTTTTGCGAAAAAAAAAAAAAAAAAAAAAAAAAAAGTATTTAACGAAGTTTTAAAACGATATCCGATGGGAAATTTCCCGCTAATTCCAAAAACCCGGGTATTTGCCCGAAAAATCGAAAATTGGAGGAGAAAAACGCAAAATGCAAGTATAGGTTAGGATACGTCAGGATATCGAGTGGTCGGTATGAGAAACCGACGCAGCTCGAAGCCGCGTTCAACAATACCCGATTATTAGCATTGAAACGAAAAATAAAATAATTAACAACGAGCCAAGAGTCGCGGTGCTCTCGGAACTCGGATTGATAATTAATTCCGCGGAGCTAGACGGACGATAATCGCACGGCGTGGAATAATCGTACGGCGCAGCAGCGACGAAATGAAAACCATAATGCGGGGAATGGAGAAATTGAAAGAGTCGGCGCGGATGAGAGTAGTACGAAGAAGTACGGGTGAAACGAGGCACTAAGCACGTACGGAGTCGAGTGTAAACGAGGCATGTGGGACGACTTCGGATTTACGACTTTTACCCGCGGCGCGCAACTGAAGTTTCGCGCCGAAGGAAAGACTTCCGAGTGCCTCGACACATTTTTCCCACCTCGTCCAATCAATTTGTAACGTCTGTATTTTCTTCTCGTTCAAGGAATATTCCCGCGGGACGACGGTCAGCACGGCTATTCCCAAGTCCTCGCGGCCGTATCTGTCGCCGTCGAAACAAATACCCGACGAATATTTAACGACTACCGAGCCGGTCGTCCCGGCCACGGATTCGATTGAGAACACGAGACGCGAAATCAGCAACGTTCTTGCTGGTTTCAGCTTCAACGACCTCGAGCACGAGGCCTCGGCCAGCGACCAAATAGACGTTTCTCACGTTGAGGTAAAAAAAATTAACATAGGAAAATTATCAATAAACAAAAAAATAAAAAATAAAGGTATATGGGTGTATCAGTAATTATAAAAATGTAATTTTTCTTTGTTTTATTCTCACGTTGAGTTAAACAAAAATTCATAGGAAAATTACCAATAAATAAAAAATTAAATACAAAAAAGCAATATCAGTGCTTCTCAGTAATAAAAAAAAATGCCACTCATCTACATCTTATTCTTCAAGGTGTCGCCCCACCTGAACGAGGTGTCCTCGGACCTTCCCGACATCGTGAAGACGACGACAGCCACGAGCGTCGTCACCACCTCGACTACCGAACGAGATTCCTGGAAGCAACTTCCGGTCTCGATTTCCCCATTGAACAAGGAGCGCGTGTACGTCGTCACCCCGCAGACGGTGCCAACAGTGCCGACGAGTCGCAACGAGAGCGACGATAATAAATCTGTGGGAACCGATGGCGCCGCAAGAGATCTGAAGAACGCGACGAACTTGATCCAATTCGAGACTATCGAGAGAGCCTATCAGGTGCTGCCGCAGGCTGTGAACAATCTGGCGGTGGCGTCGACGGGCCCGGCGACGGTTCCTCTGTGGGGCATCATGGAGCACGAGGAGTATGCCTCGACGCTCAACAAAAGTACCACGGACACGAGTCCGATTCTCTATGCGGGACACTCGAAGGTAAAAAATCATGTTTTTTTTTGTTATTCGGTAAATTATTGATCTTTCGTTGAATCTTGAATCAGTTATGATTTTATTTTTGTATTATTTCCTCTGTTCGCAGGTATCTCACACGAGACAATGACAAGTGTCGCCCGACTCCGGCGCAAGACGCTGAGGAACATTAAAGTTCGACGCGCGCGTATAATCCACAGAGACTGCAAAACATATATTTATACGTATCCCACGTGCGCGCGATACACACTGTTCCGGCGTGACATATATGTATATGCGAAACATACGAGTGTACCTGTGTGTTTGTGTGTACCAACTGTGCGGGGTTTATTGAACTTTCGAATTCTGCGCGCAGTGTGTGAATGCAACTTTAGATAGCGTAAGTCAATAATAGGCGGAATAAACGGTCGGTGAGTGCGAACCGACGCAAGTGACACGGCAATTGACTGACTTGGAAGTGGTTATAAGATTTTTTTATTATTCCTGTCTTTTTGCCGTTTTTCTTTATCGCGCAGACGTTTTAGAATTGTTCGTGAATTATCGACGAGGCTTCTAATTGTCGCGACGGAAATTAGTGCCACGCATCCGATTCGCTCAATTGCCCGTCGTCCGGTCCAGTTTCGCGACTCTGCATGGCCAGTAAATGTCGTTTGAAGGCTCAATTGGAAGCGACGGAAACCGCGTACGAATAAGTCAGACTATATTGTATATCGTGTGTGACACTGCGAAGAGATTCGACAATGAAAGTAAGTGAACGTAAAGACGAAAAAATAAAAATGTTTTCCTCAAGAAATCCTTAAGCCAATCCACGTCCCGTCGCTCGTGACCACTTCGCACGTACGTCGGGTGACACACTGAGAATTCTTTTTTACCTCTTTTGACGGGACGAAACGTTATTGATGGTGCATTTTCGAATTTCGACTGTTGCTTTCGCTCCGACGATTTCGCAAACCTGGATCCTCGCCAGCGGTGGATGCCGCGTGAATACGAGCACCGCCCGTTCGTCTCGGAGTGTTGCGGTAGCCGCAGTACGTGCATCGCATATTCGTGCATTTACGGCTATTGTTAGGCCCGGAGAAAACACACCGCGACTAGTCGACTGGAATTCATTACCTCGTCACTTTCTTGTCGACCCGCCGACGATGGAAAGGCCTATTATTCATTTGGCGTCACTTCAATTTCCGCAGTGGACGTTCGTCGTTTCCATTGTTCCATTTTATACATTTTTGGTAATTACACAATTTATTCGATCTCAATTACTCTACAGAAATGCTAAATCCTGCCAGGTCGCATTGATCGACGTCTGCAAAATAATTAGTATCTAGTTTGCTGAGGATTTGTTGTTAAAAAAATACTGGCAAGATGCAAATTACATCCATTATTCATTCAGCGTCACTTCAATTTCCGCATTGGACGTCGTCCTTTCCAATATTTCATTTTATACATTTTTGATAATTACACAATTTATGCGATCTTAATTACTCAACAGAAATCCAAAATACTGCGAAGTTGCATTGGTCAACGTCTGCAAAATAATTTGTATGTTGGCTATGGATTCGTTGTTAAAAAAATGCTGGCAAGATGCAAGATGCAAATTACAACGCGTCCTCATGCATTAGTCAATGATGACCTTGCCGGACTCGCGCGCGAGAGGCACTTTCCATGTCTGGCGAAACTCGTCCACTCTTCGCTAGACGAGGCGTCTGATTTCTCTACTTTTCTCGTCCGTTCGTTTTCTTTCTTCTTCTCTTGTTATATTTCTCTTCCGCGAACGCCTTGGCCTTCGTACGATGCGCGGAGGCATCGAGGCCGCAGAACTCCCGGTGTCATGGAATACACCTCGGGCTGCTGTTACACAGGCCGAGGAAGTCTCCGAAGGGGCAAGAAAAGCAGCGGAGAACCCGTGTGAATCCGTAGCCGGAAGGTTGTTGGAAACCGTTTGCATTGTCTCTCGTCCGATCCGCGGTAGATTACGCGAAAACGCGAACACGGGATTCCGTAACTAGTTCGAGAATTCACTGGCGGTTAATTAGATCCGCTTCATGCGGTAAATGGGATCAAACAAGGACACGACCTTAATGAGGCAGTGACATGTGTCTTGTGTGCCTCCAATGAGAAACGCCGGCGCGAATTGTCAGCCATCATATTTTTTTCATTTTTTAATCTGGGTTCTGCCCAATCGAAAGAAACTCTTGTTTGCATAAAAAATAATGTTTACTATAACGATATTAATTTGTTTACAGTTTACTGTCACTCGCGCACCTCGACTTGCTCGTATTGCAGCTTCCGCTGTCTTCGTTTCGTGTTTCTGCTGACGATGCACATTTCTATCGTCCATATGACGATGGTAATCGCTGTCGTTGAGTTTATGACGATCAGCGAGGGTACGTAAGTGCCGAATTTGTCTCTCGACAGACCTGTTGACAAAATTGTTCAATGGGTTATCAATTTTTTGTTTACGGGGAAGCTCAATTATTTCAATTTAAAAAATAAGAAAATAATATGAAAATGACCTAGAAATGGGCCCAGTATCATCAGAACGACTCCATTGACGACCATCTGAATTCCAGTGGCTGATGCCAGCCTCTCGATGGGAATGTAATTCGGAATTACCAGCGACATGTTGACCGAGCGGATGCCTTTGGCGAATCCTAGTCCGATCGAAATAAGGATCACTGACGCGAAGCTTGTAAAGAATATCAGCACTGCATGGAAAAGAAAAATTGTACATCTCAGTGATCGAATGAAGTCAGTGTCACATTGACAACCGATGAGAAGCAAGGAACGATAGTTTACTGGTTCTGCAGCAGATGAGGAGAAACAAGCTCAGCAAAGCCATGTGTCTTGCTGGCAATCGAAGCCATTCGCCGAGGAACGGCGTCACTCCACGTGACACCAGATCGACACCAGCGAGTGTGCTCATCACAGCCGCGATTTGATCCGTGGTGAATTGCATGTCACCGAGAATGAATGGCGTGAGGGTGGCAAAATTGATCTCGGCGAACAGGGCGATTGACATTCCGAACATCATGTTCACGTAGATTGGATCACGGAGAAGATCGAAGTCGAAAAATTCGACGACTCTCCTCGTCGCGGTGTTCCAATAAGTCGTCACAACTCCCCAACAGGAACAGCTCGATTGTTGGGGAATCCTGCAAATGATTTATGATTATGACGAGAATATACCAAACTGGGTTAATTTGTGGATAGAACTAGGACTAGGCTGGTTCGAGCTGACGTTAAAATATTGGACCAGACAGAGCGCAACTACCGACACTTTTTCCGCAACGGTTGGGATCTCCTGTACCTCCGTCTCCATTGGCTTCTTGTCGGTCATAAGTGGCGCGTCCTTCGCGACGGCTGCGTCGACGTCTCGCAAGGATTTCGCCTCCGTTTCTGGGTCATCGTCCTCGATCACCAGAGGCCCGAAAGTCATGTTCTCGTCGAACATCATCATGCTGCTTCCCAAGTTGACAGTCTCGACGCTCTTTCCTGATCAACAATTGCACTTGATTGGTATAAATCGAGTGCCTTCGTCGACGGATAATTCTGTACGAGCGATTGGAAATATTACCGGAACTCCACCATTTGTAAGGCGGAAGACGTTTTCCAGTGTCTGTGGCACCTGATTCCCATTCGTCGTGAGATATCGTCGATCTTCTGCGAGTTACGCCATTTCTTTTGTCCTGGTTGTTATCGGTGTCTCCGGATGATGTTCTTTTTCTAGCACCGTTCTCGTTTACGATTGTAACAACGTTCGCCAACTCGTTACCCGCATCGATGTCTTTTTTTTCACTAGCTGAAAATTCATCATTCGAAATGATTCAGCCTGTTGCATCGTAAAACGTATTCGAATGATTCAGGCGTCAACATTTATTCACCATTCAACGGATTCGACTCGTTATTTTCGGTGTCCTGGACTTCCCACTTTGCGTGCCATTTTACTGGCTGAAGCAACATCGTCGCGACCAGGGAATGAAGTGTCAGGCCACCAAGTACCAGTATTGTTCCCTGTAAAACGAGGAAAAAATCAAAGAACGGTGAAATAGTAAATTGCGTTGATAAGGGACATATAAGAAACGCATGCAGAGAAATTAGTTCAAATCAGCATGACTTTTGGTTTGTCTTATCATTTTCGTCACAGAACTCAAATAAAAGTGAAGATACGAAGACAGAACCGCGTGTATATTCAGGTGAATCAAAAGCGAATTGCTCGACGCGATAAATCGAGTGCTTAATTTTACTTATTATAATTATAAATCACTATATCATATTGTAACTAAAAAAAAATGTACCTGACGAGTACCTGAGTTCCGTAGAAAGACAGAAGGTGGGATATCAATTGAGGCATTAATATCGGACCTAACCCGGTGACGGTCATAGCCATTCCAACAGCTCGTGCGCGTTTTTCGACAAAGTAAGTGTTGACAGCCAGCGAGAAAGACGACATCGTCAAACCAACACCGAATGCTTAAGAACGTAAAGCTACGTGTTTAATGCAGTCCATTCGTGAATGTTATTCAGTTATTTGACGGATATAACGTAGAGGAAATAACATACGTTATCTCACAAATGATTCTATTGCATTACTCACAAGCCATTAGTCCGTAAGTGATCATGAAATGAGTGAAGGTCGTGTCGAAGGCTGTCAGTGTAATGCCTAACACGAATATCGTCGATCCGAGAAAGGCTACTTTCCTATATCCAAAATTTCTCAGCAATGGACCATGCATAAGCCCGACGGCCATGCCAAAGGCCGAATTCACGCTGATTATGATCGTCGCATCAGTTGCGGCAATGTTGAGCTTCTTGAAAACATCTTTTAGCACAAAACTGAAAGTTTGCAGTATCGGTACCATGATAACCTGCGAAGAATGTGGAAAAAAGAAGTTGTTATCGGTAAGGAAATTTAAAGGTCATGCAAAAATAAAGTGATGCCTCGTGAAAGGGACGATGACTCATGGGTCAAAACTCGAAAAATATAAAGTAACATCACTCCAGCTTGTGTTTCTTATCTGTCTCGTCGAACGCGAGCCTGATTAGGATTCGAAACAACATCGGGTTCGAACATAGTCGTATACATTATCGCGAAAGATTTGGAAGGATTAGGAACGTAATCTATACGTGTCGCAAATGGGTTCAAAGCGCGATCTTAACAACTGCAAAATTAAACTTATACTAGGAAAGACTGATATAATCTGTTGTTTAATACAAAAATACGAGGGAGTAGATGTGAAAAATGATAATTGTAATTTTGTGTGTAAATTTTAAAAATGCTTACGTTATTCAATGCATAAGCTACTGCTACGACCCATCCCCACCCGCCATCGGGGGGTATCATTTTCTTCCCCACTGTATCACTTTTGGCCATCACTTTTAATGTAAAAAACAACAAGTAATTATTGTGCACAAATTCTACTGAATAACACAAAACTGTAACTCTATATTATTTTCTAGCACTGCTCGGTTATCAGAAACACCGACACATCTTCGGAGATTCGTGCTCGTCGATTTTCGTATCGCTACTGCAGTCCATACGCACTCTTTGTACCCAGCTTCCGGCCAATAAAAAGTACTACTGAACCTCTACGAGTCTCGACAAAAGCGACTGACTTGTGAGCCTCGATCTAGCGCGTTAACTTCAGTGACACACAATCATAAACGACCCGCTGCCTCTGCCAGACTGATGCAGCCGTTCCCGCTTGGCCGATATAATCACCGAGACACACGGCTTATCAGTATTTTCTTCTTGATTGACGCTTTGTGTAGGTGGAACTATCACCGGGCCTTGCTTAGCTAGACTAATAAAAGACTCGCTTTACAAAAATTCACAATGACTACTCAAATATTAGCCACTTTTCGGTCTCGTCCTACATTATTATTCGTTATTTTTTTATTTCATCTTATTACAACATTGCAACACTACATTTTTTAAGTACAATCGACTTTCGGTGTTCTTAAATACAGTGTACATGCCATCATGTTTGTTTATAGCAATTATTTATACCAATGTAAAATGTCTTAGTTTAAAAATGTTATTATCGCAGATTAAGTGACAAGCAATTTGTACGGATTATCGCACATTCGCGAGCGGCGGTCATAGGTCATAATACTTCGATGGCATCACTTTTGTTCGATACAATCGTTGCGTGTCCGACAAGGAAAGAGGCCAATGCACTCGTCGCTGAAAACGTCAGACACCCCCCGGCGTCGGATGAAGCAACTGGCTCTTCGAGCCGCGCTAAATGACGTGTTATGCAGTATCTGGTGACCTTGGGCCGGGAAAACAGATAATCGGAATATCGTCTAGTATACACTCCGAGTCTGTAAATATCAGAACGTATAGATAATCTAAAAATTTAACGTGCGGTCAGACACGTGGGTCTTTCATTCGTTGTTGCCGACGTCGCTTGCAGGCTCGGCAGCAGCTCTCGAGGAGCCATGAAATAATAACCAGAATGTTAAAGACATTGAGAAAGTGCAGCATAGCCGTGTTATTGCCGGTGATGTCTCTGATCTGACCGATAATCGGTCCAAGCGCGAGAAATACTATTCCCCTGAACATCAGTGAGAGACCATGAGCACCTGGCATTTTTTCCAACGGCACGTAGTCCGGTAACACGAGGTTCGTGAAAACTAATACCAAAGCTTTTCCAATGCCGCATACAACAACAGTGGCCAGTATCACGTTGAAGGTGCTCACATGCGCGAGTGCTAAAACATGGAAAATGTCTTTTACAGGTTTCTGCTGACTTGTAATTAACAGAGTAAGCGTGGCGAAAATTCGTTCCTGCTGGAATGCTAACCACGTCGGTCAAAAGTGGTGCAGATAACATCGTTACCGACCTCGAGACACGACGAGACCGTTGACAGTGCTAGCGTAGATAAAATTACTTACCGACTCGACCTAGTACCGAAGTTGCAATTCCGATGAGCATAAATGTTCTGTTGCTCCATCCGATCCGGTTGGCAACGAAGGCTGCGACGATCCTAGTGAATACGTCGACTCCTGAGAGTACAGATATTACGGTGGCGACCTCGCTATGGTTAAGCCCAAAATCCAGGAGGACGTACGGCGTTAGAAATATAAAATTTACTTCAGCGAAGACTGTTAAACTACATCCAATCAGTAGGTTGACGAGAACGTAATCTCGGAGAAGATCCAGATCGAACATGACACCCACTGTGTGAAACGCGCGAGTGCACCATGTTGGCTTATTTTCCTCCGGCTACAATACAAATAATGCACTGTTAATTGCGAGAGCGCACGTTAAAATGGTTGGTTCCCCTGTTCGGAGATTCTTGCTGACCATTTTAACCTCTTCATGACCAACAGTCATTTTCTTTTTTAGCAGGTTTGTTGTGGTGTCATCATTTTTCTCAACTATATTGGCGAGTTTGTCCCATTGCTTGACATTTGTCAGTGCCAACATTTTTTCGGATTCATATATATCACCCATGATTTCGTCGTCTTCCTGAAACATGCGAAACCGATGAAGAAGCTAAGACGTGAATATTTGTTCCCAGATTTGTATTTACAGCACGTATGCAAAACAAACCTTAGTACTGTCTGCTTTAGCTGCATTCGTGACAATCTTACACGCCGTATCTCTTTTTGCATGCATCCTGACTGGTTGCAAAATGAGGCCACAAACGATGCTGTTGAGTGCGAAGCCTCCAAATATGAGAGTCGTTCCAAACATGCCGTACATCGGCATTAGCACTGCGGTTATCTGCATAAAATGAAAATAAACCATATTCATACATATAAAAAAATAGCAATAAGAGTATTACGCTTTTTAATGACGTTTCTGAACAAAATAATGTTCGAAACTAAGTACCTGTGGAGTCATGATAGATCCAGCGCCAGAAAAGGCCCAAGAAAGTCCAACTGCTATTTGTCTCTTTCGTTTGAAATAAGTAATGAGGGCCAATGAATTCGCTGACATTGAAATACTCTTGCCAGCAGCTAAAAATTAAATAGGTTTCACTAACTAAACCAGATGCGGAAGACTGAACTGTTAGATCTATTTGTCTCATAGTTTATTGATGAAATACTTGGATATTATTGAAAATGTCACATGTCACGTTTGAATATGCTTGTACTATGAGAATGCTTATGAGCAAACTGGTTGTAGCATGGATGAGTGACCGACTCTGATCTCTCCGGTTCATTGGATGCATTTTTGCATTCGAAATATGTAAAGTTGAATATACATAGACGTACGGTACAGAATTGAGAAGAAAATAAGAAATGCGTAGTAAGTTTTCGCAAATGCCAAAGCGATTATAGATATCGCGGCAACGAATCCACCGACACAGGCTGCTTGGCGGTAACTGTATTTTCGGAAGAGAGGACCGTTTGATAAACCTATAATGAATCAATCCGTTTTATTTTATTCAAGAAATAATAGTGATTGTTAAAAGTATAATTTTTTTAGAAATGAATCAATTTTGAAGATGTCAGTTACGCACCCACAAATGAAGCTACCGCACTGTTGATGCTTATTAACGCTGTGGTTTGAAATGCATTTATTCCCAACTGTTTGAAACTGTCTCGAAATATCATTCCGAAACAGTTTATGAGCGACAAACTGAAGACCTGACAGACAAAAGGTACACATTAAAATAATAACACGTTTTTGTTTTTAAAATATTTCGCTGGTAGTAGGTATATTTTATCATTTTATCGAATCTCACATTACTAAGTCCACTAGCGGCGACCACTAACCAACCCCATCCCCCATCTGGCGCGAGCGTTCCAGGTTCCAAAACATTGTATACATTGGGACCGTTGATATGTTTTTTTTTGTTGATCACCACATTCTCTTCCTTGTAAACCATCGCGAACGTATAAGTGTGTTGAAAAAATTGAAAATTTCGTTGGCAAGTAAATACGATTACAGCTTGTACCGGCCGGTTGGACAGTTGGAGAAGAACTGATTTGAAAAATTTCTCGTACTCTCATAAGACTCCCTCACCCACGCCTCTAGTTCAAGATGCCTATGACGAACCTTGACACGGAAAGTTCATGGCAGGTGTCAAGTAATGTGGCCACAACTTCTTACAGTAGTCATTTAAAGCTTGCATACGAAAGTATGCCATCTTATCTTCATTTACGTATCTTTATTATTCGAGCAAGATAATTCGTTTTCTTTATCGTTAATTTTTTCCAGACGTAGGGTGGGAGTCTATCAGATAGAATGATTTATCTACAATAACAAAATAAATCAAATAAGGTAAAAGTATTTGGATAGGATATTTTCAGCAGCATTTTTACTTGTTTTTATTAGTCTTTAGGACACGCAGTTTCCTTTGTTTTGCTCCATTCGTTTTTTCTTTATAGAGCTGTAAGAAAACTCTACTAACCAGGAAATAATCACCAGATATGTAAAACAATTAAGAAAATGCATAGACATCGTGTAAGTGCCGCAAATGTCTCGGATCCAGCCGACCATAGGTCCAAACGCGAGGAAGGCTATTCCACCAGCTGTGCATTGGAGGCCATTTGCAGCGGCTATTCTTTCCAATGGTACATGTGTCGGTATCACGAGAGATATGAAGACTTGTCTAAAGGCTTTACCAGCCCCACCAATAACTGCTGTTGCCATTAATAACTCATAGGTTTTCACATAAGCGAGTACTGGAAAATATATAATCCGATTAGTACGTGCAAATAAATATGCAGGTGTAGGTAAAAATATATTGTGCTGCTTACAAATGCGACTCGTAGCCAAAATAGCCATTGCGACCATGTAGAATGTTCTATTCTCCCACCCTATAGCGGTTGTAATGAAGGGTATCGTGAGTCTTGTGATAACATCAACTGTAGCCAGGACCGACATTATGTTGGCAACATCGTTTTTTTGCGACAGATTGTCGGAGAGAATAAATGGCATTAACATAAATGCATTTAAATCTGCAAATTCTACTAGCGTCAGTCCAATCATTATGTTCACGTAGATTGGATCTCTAAGGAGATCAAGGTCGAAGAAGACACCAACTGCATGCAGTGCTCGCATGTACCAAGTTTGATTTTCGCCCTCCTGATTCAATACAAGAAATTCCTTTTTTACTTCGGTGAATTCATTAACGGCTGGAGTCTGTAGCTTAGTTGCACTTTACCTTGTTTTTTCTTATGTGGCGCATAGACGGTCCCAGTCCCAGTAAACTTTGTGTTGTACTGTCAGCGGTGCTCCGAATTTTACAATCGTCAATCGTTGGCTCCTGATTATTATTCACGTTCTTACAAGACTCGTCCATTGCGACGGTTTGTGGTGAAACGTTTGTCTGATTAGAGTTTTCACCTCGGTTACATATCTTGTCCACCAGCAGAGTTTCGGTTGATCCCTTCAGCAATGTACCACACACCATACTGTCATTTTCCTAAGACAATAGTAATCAAAATGATTAGCATGGCAACAATTCGCTAGAAGTTTCCAAGTCCTTTTTTCGTTAATTATCTCTTATCTTTTATTTGAGGGCATGGCACAAACCTTAACATTGTCCATCTTCCTTTGTGCTTCGAGCCCCTCGCAGGCCGATTCCTTCCTCGCATGTCTGCTGATGGGTTGCAGCAATAAGGCGCAGGCGACGGCGTTGAATATTATTCCCCCAAATAGGAGAACAGTTCCACTCACATCGTAAATAGGCACGAGCACAGTTACTATCTGTTAAAATTAAAGAGTTTAACCGTTAACTGTCAATAATATTTATGATCAATAGATCCATTAAGCTACCTACCTGTGGAATAATGATAGCTGCCAGACCAGTGCAGGTCCACGATAGACATACCGCTATTCGCCTTTTCTTTTTGAAATACATATTCAAAGATAACGCACATGAAGACATACATAGACTATTACCAATTGCTATAAAATAAAATGGACATTGGTATTTCGCTTTTATGTATACATTTAAAGCCATGTTTTAATAAATTATAAGTACGTACCGTAAAAAATCGCGTAGGATATAAGTATACCGTAAAATGTCTCCATAAATGACAGAGCGCATATCGATAACGTACTTAGAAGTGCTCCGAAGCAGGATACTTGTCGACAGCTGTACTTCCTAAATAGAGGTCCGTTAGTCAGACCTAAAAATGATTGTTCATGTACTCGATACAATAACTTTTTAATCACGGGCGCGTGCCCGAGATACCTTTGCGCTGCTGCGCTCTTATAAAGCTTTCAAAGGGTAAATCGCAACTAAAAAACCCTTGTTTAATTGATTTAAAAAAAACGAAATTTTTCGTTTTGCTTGTCAGAAATCCTAGATCTGGCCGCCCGGCCGAAAACCGCCCAAATCGGGGTCACGAAATTTATTTTTTCAAAATATCGACTTTATACTATCGTTCTCTTAACTTATACTATCGTTCTCAAGTCGCATATTCTACCCCTGGAAACACTGCCATCAATTTTTAGTGGATTAAAAAAAAATACGATGTTTGACAGAACTGTCAAAGTTATCAAGGACAAATGAACCTGGACTCGGTCTGAGAGTCCCAGCCAATCACAGCTCGAGTAGTTTGCTAACAATGCTTTCCGTTACTCATGAACATTTTAAAAGAGAGATCAGTATTATTTCAATAAAAAAAAGTTTTAATAATTTTTATGTAGCTTTCACTTACCTATGCATGACATTACCGCAATATTGACATTTACTATTGTTGTCGTCTGAGCTATATTTATTCCTAGCTGATGAAAGCGATCTCGGAACATCAGTCCAAAGGACAGTAGGATTGATAGAGTGCAAAACTGTTGAACAGATGACAGGAAATATCTTCAATGCGACAGTTATTACGACAGGGTTTTCTCCCTACCAATATTCAAGGCTTACGTTGGAAAATCCAGTGGCAATTACGATCATCCATCCCCATCCGCCGTCAGGAGCAACGTAACCAGGTTCCAAGACATTTGGCAACTTAGCCTGCTTTTTATTCTTCTTTTTATTGTCGTCAAGTTCATTTTCTCTGACGTTCATCGTGACAATCAGTCAAGAACAAACGATGATTTTATATCGCCGGAGAAAAAAAATACTTATGAAGGTGATTATTGGTTGTCCGACTGGTAAGATGCGATATTCTGTCAAAGTATGAAGCCAATAACTTGGACAGCGACTACGTATGAATGTGTTATCTTATCAGAGCCATGTGACGATTTTTTCAACGGTGCAAGAATTGAAATAACCGAATCGAATATCGATATATCGACCGTATTTCGTAACACATATTTCGGGATGTCGAATTGCATAACATCGATATTTTTTAATTTCTGATCTACAATAATTAGAATCAATACACTTCAGAGTAACGATTTTAAAGAAACCATTTGCTTAATACACTATCTAGTTAGTTGATTATTTGTTACGGTATTAGCGCACTGTATCGCTAAGTGTAAACTGCGCGAGTGAGAGCGTCACATTTATAGGTGGCGTCTTCTTCTGCTCAACGTGTTTTGCGACCTACCGGCGAGCCTGGTAAACACAGTTAGTAGCGGATTGCACCAGCAGCCTTGTCAACTGTGCACGAGATTTTAGCACAAGGCTCGCGCCGTCTTTTCTTGGAATGTTTCCCTTAGGTCTTCGCAAATCAGATTTACGAGGCAACACTTGCAGATGTATCGTGAATGCAGTTGACTTCAATGACAGTACACGAATTCACAGACGCTAAGGTAAACTTGCGGATGATGCACTTGAGTTATGGAATCTAAGGGAGTGGTAAAGATTATCATTAAGACAATATTGACCATTTTAATGTTCACGATTCTTCTCTTTTATTTTTATTCAGTACTTCGAGATACTCGAAAATAATGGTTACAAAATAATGAGTACACAGTACTCGTTTATGAACTTCATTGAACTCCTGTAGAGAGCGTATTCGTAAAGACGTGTGTGTCGCACACGGAGATAAGATTTCAATTTGCCGTATGAAAATCAAAATCACTTCACTTCTTTGTCGGTCGATACTGCATCTTTGCCACAATTCATTCGACCTGATTCAATGCTGTTGCTTTTACTGTTTCGGCTACTTCTTTGTTGTATGGCCGTCCAAGAAAACTCGAGTGACCATGAGATAAAGGTGAGACACACGAGAAATGTCATTACGTGAATGCACCATGCGTAGCTGCCAGTGTAGTCTCTAACGAGACCTAAACAAATGATTTCACAGGTCGAGTTAATCATGTTATTATTTTTTCAACTTTTCTGCTATCATTGTAGCAGTTGATAAATCGATAATCCTCACCGACTAGTGGACTCAAAGTCAGAGAGAAAATTCCTTTTGACACCATAAACAGACCATAAGCGTGCGGCAACTCTTTCAAACTGCAACATTCTGAGACTGAAAGATTAAGGTTAATAATAGCAGCTCCACGCACGAATCCAATGACGACCAAAATTACGATCAGCGAGATTCCTTTGGATTGTTCGGCCAGGACTGAAAAAAATAAATGCAACAATCTTTCAATGTAATTATGGCAAGCGGAAGTTTCGTCATGCTCAACTTACTTGATCGACTGATACCAACAAGCAACGAGCTAATCCAGAAATTTCGCCGTCTGCTCGTGCCCATTTTATCATATATTATAGGCAAAACCAATCGTGCAACGATATCAGTGAAAGCACTGAGAGAAAGACAGAACGCTACTTCTCCTCCCGTCATTCCTGAAATTTAATTTCCTGATTATAATGAAAGAAATGCACTCTTATCACAATCTTACCGACACTTCTGAGAAAAAATGGTGTCATCAACTTGAAGTTTGATTCCGCCACATTGTACAAACTCAATCCAATGATAACGTTGAGGTACACGGAATTCTTAAGTAGCTCGAGATCCAAAAAGTTCGATATCGCCTCCATGACTAATCTTAACCAGCTCGGGGTTTTTTTTGGTTTGTCGCCCGGCTCGGCATCCATAAAATACGAATTTTTTGACGCAGATACTAGTTTCACGTGATAATCATTGGTGTTAATGAGTTTTTTCAAAACTTCTTCGGATTCTTGAGTTTTTATAGTTGCGTTGTCTTTGTCATTACGATCGTTCGTTCTATTCGTAATCACCTATATAGATTAAAAAAAAAACTGTTTATTGTCTACTCCTGTTGACTCGTGTAATCGACAGAAATGTTGGACGATATCAGTGATCGTCGCGTGCGGGGCATTCCTGCGTGATTGATTGTCGCAATACAATCAATTGAAACATTTTATCAGATACAATTACAAGGTGACTACGTCATGCACAAACATATCAAACTCGATGTCAACGCGATCTTACAGGCCATTTTGCATCAGGAATACCCCAAGACGCGTCGGCGATTTTGGTACTTTGAGAGTCAGCGGTTTCTCGCGGCTTCTAGGAGCTTCCAGTGGCCGAAGGAGACAGGCGCCGACTAACGAATGCATCGCCCAGCCACCGATTATCAGTAGCGTACCACGAAATCCATAAGCATTCAAAAGGCCATGCGCCATCTAAAATAACATACATTTTTTATTGTCTCCCTTCTCACAAAACAAAAATCCAAATAAAAAGTGCAGAGTCTTGTGTTCAATAAATAAACAGGTATCATCTTAAATTATTCTGTTTCATGTTAATCGACCTGACCTGCGGCATCAATGTCATCGCAATCGCGGTCCCAACCATCGAGTATCCAACAGCCTGACCTCGCTTTTTGTTGAAATAATTGTTCAAGGCGACGAATGAAGCAGCCATAGATAGCCCAGTGCCGATACCAGTCAAGACACTGTAAGTGCAGATGATATGGGTGACGCTGCGCGCCCTGGATGTGAAAATGAGACCGATTGAGCTGAGCATCGCTCCGGCAAAAGCGACTTTTCTGTACGAGTATTTCTTCAGCAAAGGTCCCACGAAGAGTCCTGAATATTTGATTATATACGAATGCTAAATACGTCAGTGACGATAAGTGAGCGTTCATTGGAAAAAGTCGGTCATACCTGAGAAGTTCAAATTCGCATCATAGACACTGGTTATGAAAGTGGTCTTCGTCGAATCCGTATCCAGCTCTAAGAGAAAATCGTGAAATACCAGGCCGAACGAAGGATCCAAGGACCGCAATGAAAACTGTGGGAACAAAAATTATGAATGACCTTTCTGCCGTTTTCAATCGCGTCGACTGGTCCATGTTGACAATACCGCAATGAAGCTGGCGCCTACGCACACCATCCATCCCCATCCTCCGTCGGGTGCTATCACCGGTTTCGGGTCAGCCATCGTACTGAAATCGTCAACGTGGATTCTCTGCAGCAACGATGAACACGATGAAGCTTAGATGTTGATTAGTGCACTGCACCAGCGACTTACTCGCACTCTCGGTCGATGTATCGAACTTCGTATTGTCCACTTATCTATTACGCTCGACACTAAAGATAACTGGTCTTCCCCATTCTGCAGCACTTCATTAAATACTTTTTTTTCTCTTTGTTGCGCAAACACAGTTCGACGGACTCGCTAGTAATTGCAGACACTTTTCTAGTTTCGCAAGCGACTGGCAACGGGGGAGAAAATTCCACCGGGATCTCGCGACGAGCGTGGAAGAAAAACCAGAATCAATTAACATCCACCATATCAATTAATATACACCAGACGTTTTAGGTTGTCGCGACGACACGCGGTTGGCTAGTGCTCGGTCGCTGACACGATGTTAATGAATCACGTCCAATTCCTGTCGCGATTATCACGGGGATTATGCAGCGCCGATATCCCGAGACTTCTGCCAATCGCACTTCACATCGCGGCACTTTTATATCTGAACGCTCATTCATTCACTATTCCAAAACGGATACCAGGTAGACAGTGTTGACAAAAAAATGGCAAGTCACGCGACTACTAATTAGATCTTGGTATTGTAGAGGAAACAAAATGTAACACTACGCGTGATCTACTGAATGACGTCTTTCGTGCACTATCGACCGTTTTCATCCACCGGCGAGAGTGCGTGAGATAGAGTTGTCTGTGGCAACGAATTAACGTTCATTGGCTTGCGAACTGAGACTAGGATGAAACAACTTTCCAATCTAATGTTAAGGCAGTCTTCTTGGGTATAAAAAATAACTGACCTCTCAAATAAAAATGACACACTTTATGACACGTTTTTAATAAATACTTCCAACCAGTTCGATGTTTACATCGCGCACTGATATGATATTGAGCACGTGTTATTTCAATGAAGCAATCGCTGGTGGTCGCTGGATTGCGCATAACAGCTCGTGACTTCGCAAGTCCGACCGGTACTGATCCTCGAACATCCAGTCGCGCAGAACGGCACGGGTCGAGCCATTTTACGTGCAGCTCAATCGCTATACCGCTATCAATTATCGATGAGTAACAAGAAAATACACAGAAGACATGGCAAAAAACGCCAACGATTATGAAGCCGCAGACAGTAGTAGAGTTATCTCAACAATTATATTGATTATTCCCTGGAACGGCGAAACATTTCCGCTCTGTGAATCCTTCCATTGATTATGTAACGGAGGCTATGCGCAGCATTTCAACTAAATCGATTATCTGCATGTATTAGTCTGCGTACATTTTCCCAACAAGTCTCTGACGAAGCTAATCGCTTTACCAAGTGGTAATATATCAAACCGCAGCCTTTAGACCTGCTAAATCAGTGAGTCAACAGGCGTGAACAAAATGACATATAGTTATGGCTGTTTAAACGATTCTGACCGCTGGCTGACAATTGGAATATTTTTCCAATACGGCTTGGCGTCCCCAAAGCCCCCAAACCCTAAACTTAAGCCTTAATTAGCATCATCGTGCGGCCCACAATCATGAGCTATCCACTCGACAGCCGTGCATGTCGGGTTGTCGTATCGCTAGGCGCTACGGGCGTACCGTGTTATCAAAGGCGGTAGACCGGGAAACAGTTTCACTAGAAATGAGTCAGTTTCTGTGATATAATGGTTAAAAACATAAATAAATAACATTATTTTTGTATTATTTATAATAAATTGATAGACATTCGTGACTTCAATGATTAATTTGAAAAAAAATGCAATACTAAAAACAGCTTGATAAACACAAAATTATATTTTTTTTATTTACGTAAACAGTATACATCAATAATTTCCAGTGCAACACTAAGATTTGATTACATTTATGTTCGCAATAGCCCATAGATAATGATTCCGCTTCTTTCGTTCGTCAATGGTACGTGCCAAATGTTATCTGAGAAAAATCGCGAGATGCAGACGATGACGAAGGTTCACCGAAACGCCAGCGACGACGAGACCGAGAAACATATTTGTCTGTCGTGTGAGACTTGGAATCTAATGCCAGCGGAGTAAGTATACCGTCTTGATGTCATAATTCACTCGTTGATGGGTTCGCGATTGTCACTATGAAACGCACGGTGAACGTGTGATTGCCGAGGCCCCGGAAATAGCAACTAAAAGACGTTAGATAAGGGGAATGTTTTCTAACCGTGTCGACAACATCGCTCTCGCGGGAGTCAACAATTATAATTTCATTGCCTTTTCGCGGAGCGAGCTCATTCGGCCGAAAATCCTCCACGACGAAGTGTCGTCTCGATTGATCATCATCCGGATCATCGGCTGAGTATCGATAGCTCGGAAACAAACAGTCAAGCTATCACAAATAATACAATTCGTCAAACTATCGGAAAACTATTTTTCTCAATTTTTTTCATCCTCGATCAACGCGTCGGTCGTTACACACGAAGATTGCTGGAATCGTTGGAAATCCGTGAGATTTATCGGACAGGTGGGTCATGTTGACCAAGTGGCGGGCGTGTGACAATCTTAAACATATTTGTATATAAGCCAGCGGCATTTTCGGGTGATATTTCCTATCTCAGTCTCGTTATTGCAGTTGCGGAGAAGATCGAGAGTCGTCGCCGGGCGGGTTATTGATCGTACTATGCCAGAAACGACAAGTGAACAAGCGACGAGTGTGACACAGAAAAATCTTCACGGTGAAGGAGACGGGAATGGACAAGACGGGAATAATGGACAATTGTCGGACGCGACTTTGGCCGAGGGGGAGGACGACGAAATCACGGCGGAGGATCTCGCGCCTGACGGAGGTTGGGGTTGGATGATCTTCGCCGCCATGGTCCTTGTTTACGTAAGTTAATTTACCTTTGCAATAAAAAAATACAGGGAGCATTGGCACTCGATGACGAAGCAAAACGACTCATTTTTTCTTGGACCCAACCTGTTTTTTAATAATTGTTTTTCGTCTTATCGTTACAACATGAAGTAAATAATATGGTGCGCAGATCTCGCTGCATCGCAGAAAAGATGGAAAATAATTTACGAACGAATGTATTTTTTGAATAACCGGAAATCGAAATTCCATGGAAACGTGCACGGTACATGCGTTCGGGCTTAACGGATCGTTGCGAACAAACAGATAAAGCGTCAGTCACCGTGATAAGATTTTATACAGTATAAGAATATGTGCATGGGTAGCGCGTATCACCGGTGGCATCTCAACAAATCCCCGATGGTGTGTGATAATGGCATACCAATTATAACAACAATGCAGACGGATGATGCAAATGAATTTTCAGGTCGCATCGTCATGCGCATCGCCCACATTCACCATGGTCTTTAGCGATTTTTTCGCGGCCACTGGACAGCCTGGTTCCACCATGACTCTGCTGAATTCCGTTTTCATGATCAGCTTCTCGCTTTCCGGTAGGCAACTGAACGCATTTTCTCTTATCGCTTTCGCTCACTTACCTCGCACCTGACGTCACGAGACCTCGGTATATAGTTTGTTGACGTTGATGATCCTGGTGCAAATACCGATTGAAGGTAATACGATAAAAAAAGTAGACGCGATCAATCACCTTCACCTCCGACGATTTTCCAGAACCCTCCAAACCGGATCGCAGGTTGAATTGTTATCTCAATTTTCGCAGGTCTCCTGACGACGGCGTTGCTGAAAAATTATCCCATGAGACTCGTCGGGGTGACTGGCGGCGTGCTCTACTCGGTGCCGAACATCTTGTCGGCACTCGTCTATCAAGTCTGGCAGATGGCGATGATATTCTTCGTGCAGGGTATGGGACTTGGCATCATGAACACCATATGCTGCGCCAACTTCAATGCCTATTGGGTTAAAAAACGATCTAAGGTTATCGCAAATTTTCGAACATCAAAAATATGTCTCAATAGCTTCATAGCTTGGATCATACCTTTTTTGTTGTTGTAGGTTATGAGCGGAGCTCACATAATCATTGGCTTGGGTGGTATCGTGTATCCTCTACTGATCGAGAGGATGTTGAATATGTATGGATCTCGAGGTGAGCCACAAATGTTTGTTCCATTTAGGAATATTTCTTTGGGGGATTGCTCATTTCAATCACCCCATCCCATGGGTTCGCCTTGAAACGTCATTCACCGATCCAATCTAGCTGGTGTTCATTGATGTCCACTGCTCGCCCGTCTTTGTTTCGATCTCCAGGCACGGCCGCCATGATTGGCGTTATAAGTCTCCACTGCATCGTCGGAATGGCGCTGATGCATCCGGTCCAGTGGCACGCGAAAGACCCGGACGAGGTCCGGAAGGAGCGAGCCCAGCTCGCCGACGAGAAACGGAAGCTGCTCCTGTCTGAAGGGCTGCCGGAAAAGCCCGGCAACGTAGGCGTCGGCGGCAAATTCGTACATCCCGTCCTCGCGAAACGTCGCTCGACTATTCACGGGGCCCAGGTGCTCGCGAAACCGAGCAGGTGGTGCAGCCTCACTAGCCTGAAAGAGGCCGGAGGAGGCCGCGAAGTTCCTCTTCTCATTGAATCATTCAGAGTACGCGCCGACCCACTACTTGAATTATCGGGCTCACGTCCCTCATTCGGCTCGTTTTCTTTTCACGAATTTTTGCGCATTAATTTTTTTTTTTTTTTTTCAAAACAGGCTCGAATTGCCTCAGACGCTGAGAATGGAATACGCATGCGCTCGAGGTCGGGCACCAATCGCGCCTCCATGGTCAAGAGAATGTCCGGACTGTCGGGGCTGTCGTCGACCAGCATCGGAAATGTCGCCGCGATCGGTGCACCGTCATTCGTCGAATTTCCGCTCAGGACCGAGCGGAAAAGTCGAAGAGACAAGTCCAAGACAGCCGAGGAAACGACGAAACCGGAGGACGAAGAAAAAGCAAAACCATCGGGTATTCTGTGAGACCCAAGGCTTTGGCATTTTTTAAAATAATGTTTGTTATTTTTATCATAGGGACATTTTCATTTGTAGAATTTGTTTTATGCAGATCGACTTTCCATGAGTTATTTGAGCTGAAGCACTTGAAAAATCGTGCGTTCATGCGCACCGCACTCGGAATAAGTTTCGTTTTTGTGAGCGACGGAACTTTTGCCTCCCTGTTGCCACTGATGATGATAGCTCACGGTTTTTCGACCAGCGATGCTGCTCTGATGATAACCGTGTCAGCCGCGACTGAGCTCTTCTCGCGAATACTTCTAGCCGTATTCACGTTTTTCATCGACGCTCGTCCAAAGATTCTGTTTTTCATAGCGATGATAAGCTTAGCGTTCGCGAAAGTTGGATTTTTGTACTTCGACAACACTTTGATTGGTGTCCTGGTCGGTATCGCGGTAATTGGAATAATTCGCTCGTGGCTGTACGTTCCCTATATATTGGTCGTGGTGGAAGACTTTCCGGTGGAAAAACACGCCGCGGTTTATGGTGTATTTTCACTCGTCAATGGAATGACCACGATTGTCTTCGGCCCTGTTGTCGGTGAGTAAACCAGGGAAACCAAGACAATAGTTAAAAACGTATTAATTCACGACGATTTGTCTTCAGGATTCATCAAAGACTGGACCGACAGTTACGCTATATGCCAAATGGTGCTCATCATACTGAACTGCATCTTCATCGTTCCCTGGAGCATGGAATTTCTCGATATATTTAGGCGAAAAAGAAAAAAGGCGGCAGCAATAGAGCAAAACGCAGACGACAGGACGAAAACCGAGAGTCAACCACCTGGATGACATTCGACGAGCTCGTACATCAATAAAAGATGGTTTCATAACTTGTCTCTTCTTTTTCCGATCCTCGTCACAAACTCCCAGTGTCATCACTACCAATCACTACGATCACTGTTGAACGTAATAAAACACTTGCGCGTAAAATTTGCTCATGATTTTATCTAAGCATATATACGACGTGGACATACAATATTGGACAATAAATTTGCAATGGTGTTCCCGGTGTTCAAGCAACGATTCCGCCCTTCTTCCTCGGTTCGATCTTTATCCTGAAGCCGTCTGACCTCTTAAGGATGATGTCCACCTGCAGACGGAAGTCGTTCTCGGTGAGGTCCGACAGGATCTTGTAGTTACGCAGGATCGTCGAGAGAAGTACCTTCAGCTTGAGCATCGCATATTTACGTCCCACGCAGGATCTGCGAAAGACATGAACCGAGAATTAGTCAGAGATCAACAAAAATCTAGAATTCTCTAACAAAAGACATGGAGCCTTACCGCGGTCCAGCGCTGAATGGAATGAACGCGTAGTAATGCCTGTTCTGAGTTTTCTCGGGCAAGAAGTTGTCGGGATTGAATTGAAGAGGATTCGGATAGTACTCGGGTAGTCGGTGAATCTTGTAGGGTGGAATGACGACGGTGCTGCCTTCGGGCACGACGTAATCTCCGGAAGCTACGATGAAAAATAATTCAAGTTATTGCCATTTCCGAGCCTTCTACTTGCGAAAAATGTCTTGTTCACTCACCGAGCCTGACATCCTCCTTGAGTTGTCGGGCGATGGCTGGTACCGGTGGGAACAACCTGAGAGTCTCCATGATCACCCTCTCAAGGTACTTCATCTCCAAGGTATCTTGGAAAGTGCACTGACGGTCGGAACCCTTGAAAATCTCCTCGATCTCCTCGTAGACGCGAGCCTGCAGTGCAAACGAAACAAAGGTTTTGACAATGGAAATAGAAAAATAAAAGAAGGCTCTGTAAGGACGTGAAAAATAGAAACGTAAATTTCTTGTCAACCGCCAAACGCAATAGGACAAAATTGCCAGTCACTGCTGATGATCACCCTGAAACTGTCGATATCTCGTGTCTTTAGCAAAATGGGAGACGCAGCGAATGGGAAGAAGCTATTCGCTAGGATGTGCGCGACTTGTCACAACGTGGACAAGGGTGGAAAGCACAAGGTTGGACCTAACCTCTACGGCGTTCTCGGCAGAACTTGTGGGAGTGAGTAAACGCTGGTTATTCGTGAAAAGATACGAATGTACAATCGGTAAAGTCACAAGCAACTTGTATGATCTTCAGCGACCGAGGGTTTCAATTACACCGATGCGATGAAGAAGAAAAGCGTCAAATGGACCGCGGAGTCGCTGGACGAGTATCTAGAAAAACCGAAGAAATCGGTACCCGGAACGAAAATGGTTTTCGCTGGTTTGAAGAAAGCCGACGAGCGTCAGGACATCATAGCCTATCTCGCGACCTTGAAGTAAAAGGAATTATCTTCATCTACAGGGACACAAGATGTTTTCATCAACGTCACCACTTTTTAGCCACTATTACCGGTGTAGTGTACACGTAGTTCAATTACAACTTTTTTCTTCACTAACCTGAACGTCTTGGTGAATACCCAAAAGGCAGAGAACGAAACTAGATCCAGCAGCTGTGGTGTCGTGACCCTGAAAAATAGTAGAAACAATAAGTATCACCGTGAACCTCAATGATATCAGTTATGATTGGATTCAGTAATTGTACCTCAAACATAATAGTGTTGACTTCTTCCTTGACCTCCTCGTCGGTCAGATTGTTGCTGTTCCTCGCCGTCTCGAGCAAGAGATCCAGGAAAGCGAGACGTCTCTTTTCGCCTAAAAGAGACCGATACATGATCGTCATTATTTGTTCGATAACTAACATTATTTTGATAATCAGGAAACTTGCGAACGTCTTGAAATACCCACCGACATCATTCTCGTCAATCTCATCAAGATCGTCACGCACATATCGCATCTTCTCTTCGTCAGCTTTGGTCTGGTTGCCAGATTTCGCTTTGACAGCTTCCTTAGCCTTCTCCTCGCGCTCGTGATACCTCAGGGACGCTTCTCCCTTCTCGACATACTCCTGTTTCCTCGTGCGAATCACGTTGGACGTGAGACCATGAATAACGTCCAAAAGTCTGTCGTGAATTTTGCGGTCCTTGGTGAAATTGAACAGGGCGTCGAGTCTCAATCGCACGTCGTACTGTCTTCGGTGAATAATGTCGCACATCCTATAATCCAGGCAAAGCAACACGAATTATTGAGAATTACTTATTCGTTTATTCTATTTTCTATATTTTTGGATCAGTGTCCTTACTTCATGACAGCCATGGCGTAGTCGAAGCCAGTCTTGTCCTTGCGACCTCTCACGCCCATCGCAGTTTCCAACAAAATGTCGACAGTCACTGCGGACAGATAGTCGTGACAGTCGAATTCCTTGCCGACTTCCGAGCGCAGACGAACAACGAGATCACGGCTGTTCTCGTAGAAATAGGGCACGAAGGTCTTCAGCACGTTCAGATGGAAGGTGGGAGCGATGATTTTCCTGTGACTCCTCCACTTCTCGCCCGTGCTGATAAGCAGACCCTCACCGAGCCAGGGTGCGAAGTATCTGATTAAAAACGTGCCAGTCAGTGATTTGAACATCGACGATGAATTTGAGCATTGAAAGATGGTCCCTTACCTGTATTCGGGCGATTTGTCAATGTGGACCGAGCTGCCCAGGATGATCTCAACGTCACGCGGATCCATCAGGAAGACAATGACCTTGTGTCCGAGGAACGCGCGGATTACGTTTCCATAGCCTTCGTACTGAAGCAACTTGTACAGAGCGTCCTTCGGTTGAACACCGAGAGAGATGAGAGCGTTGCCGAAAAATGGCACCGGAGTTGGCCCTGAGACACACACAGTCACAAACACACGAATTTCCAATTACAATCCTGTTGGATCACATTACAAAATCTTACGGAAAATCCGAGGGTGCCTACCTGGCAATTTGGAGCCCATTCTGACAATTCGGAGATTCTGCATGTAATAATGTATGGCCACCAGTGTCGTGACTAGGAAAATCAGTGGATAAAAGAGTCCAGACGGCATGTAAGACGTTGATACAGGTACCACGTCCATGTTTTAGCTTGTTCTAAGACACAACGTAGTAGACGACAAATGAATTCGCTGCAGCAACAGCGTCGGCGACAATTCCTGTTCTTCCTCCCCTCGTCGTGGTACTTATCCCTTTCGGTATCCAGTCTTTTTCCCAATCTAATGAACCGTCAAATAACTTCAGTTACACCTTTGTTCTAAGTTAGAAACGAATATTATTTATATACAAAACATTTGTCTTATTCAATTTCGCGAACCTGATCTGTTCTCAAATGATCGCGATCGTTGCGATAGCCGCGGTGACAGTGGCGTTTTCACCGACTCGCCAAGATCTTTTATAAACGCTCCACTGGCTGACGATAAATAAGTTCCATATTTCATTGTATTTATGCAACGACCTTGCGGCGCCCCAACGCGACGCTTTGCAATGCAAATCGCAAAGTAATTCAAATCAACCGCGAAAGAAAATATCGTAAACACAGCCGAATTATCGATAAATCTGTGAAATTGCCAATAAAACTCCGCTATGGCCTATTCTTCATTATCCATTCATAAATTCCGTTAACTTTGTCCGGAAGAGGCAATGAAAATGTGACGCGGTCTTAATTTTTCGACGACTCTTCGTTTGGACTTACGAGCTGCGAGCTGGGTCAGATGTCTAAGACAGAGAAATGACAATCCTCGACTCTACAAAAACTACGTACTAGGACTTAAAATATTATTGAATGCACATAGAATCGCAATTGTCTTATATCTTTGCATTGCCATACGGGGCATTACACGGACGGAACATTTTCATGAATTGACGGCATTCGTAGTGCATGGGAAATTTCGGTCCCACGGAAAACTCAATGAAACATCATGCTCGAAAAATCGTTACAAATGTAAGTCCCGCAAAAGTGATTGGCAGTTTCTACGACCAATCCAATTGTCCAAATAGCGGTATTATCATCTGTTCAAAGGTCTAATCAGTTTTATGAAAAACTAATTTGTTTTTTTAATTAACAAAATTGTATTTTTTCCTTTTAGAAATGCCATAAAAACTGGTTAATATTTTTTAATCATGTTTACATGATTTGTGTTGAACGACAAGTGGCGAAAATTTAGTTACAAAATTAACAAACTTAAAATAGAATGTTTGTATTTTTTGCGAAGAAAAACGTACAGCATGTCAATTTTGTTTCCAGCATGTAAAGTGAGTTGACGTTACATTGTTTCGGTGTACTTCTCACGGAGCAGGCTTGGAGAAGAACGAGTAATTGCAGCGACGAAATTTCGGCGATAGATTTTTATATATGTCCCGTGCACATACGACGATTCATTAATGATTTATAGTACCTACGTGCGAGAAATGACGCATATACGAACGTCCGGTATAGTGCTCGGGGTCGAGACGTTACGAAATTCCATCGAAAATTCGACGTGTCTCTTTGACGGATCGTCCGGAATAATTACATTACGGTGTTAGTCTGTTCAGGTGTTAGTCGTTGTTTTACTCGGGGCCTTCATTTATTTTCAAGAGCCCGAAGGGGTAGGAACAGTGTGTAACGGGGCAGTGCATCGTCAGGATATACCGGAAGCGCGCAGCGGACCGAACGGAAGTGACGTGGCAATTCGCGAGCACCCCCTGCGTGGAACATGCCCCCGGAAATCGACCCTCGTCCACGAGGGAGCGACCCGAAAGCAGAAAAGGAATTGGACGACGGATCAACCGAGCGAATCCAATTTCCACGAGGCAGCGGCAATTACGCGATAATACTTTATTGTATATTGCCAACATTATTATAACCGGTGGTGTATTTTTTATGCTCGCGCGTGCGTAACTACCCTTCGTTAATGACGACGGTCGCCGATAAATAAGCCGAGCACGAGCTAAACCGGCTCGTGACACATTCTCCGTACGGCAGTATTAAATTATTCCGACAAGTTAAATAGACTCACATCAATCTAGTCGACCTGTGCTGTGTTCTGTAAATCAAATTCGACGGAATATTCTAGACATACGGACGATCGACGGTCACCGGTTCGTACTAGTGCTTCGCTATTGTTACTATTCGAGTGGAAAGAAATACTTCAAAACGTCGTAAATTGTTATCATGCGATAATAATTGCAACAATTTTTATCGATAAAATTACATATAATAATTTCTAGGCTTCTGTTTAAAAAAAAGTGTTTACAACACTCTTTCGTTGGAACTGTCTCTGATCCACAGTCCGGTCGTATAACTGTATTTCCGGCGACCCAATTAAGAAACCATGAATATATTAATCGTAAATTGATGGTCAATGCAATAAAGTAGTGACCAACAGAAGTTTTTGACTCGACAAATCGTTCGAGCAAATGTTTGTTGTCATGGTGTTTCATACAAACTGACATCCGCTACATAAGGTGGCCGTTGAAAATTTATCTAGGCTTCGAGTAATCGAATATGCGGGAACATGGGTTACGAAATAATTTATCTCACACATTTTAGGCATAAATAGTAAAATGTATTTTTAAATATTTCATAGAAAAATGAGAAGTACAAAAAATAGTCTCGACGTAACGTAAGCGTGATTCGTCATCGTAATAGATTAAGGCACTGATATATACATTATACAATTTTTTTGATTGTTTCTCTTGCGCGCAACGTTTGAGCAACTTTGATTGGTCGAGTTCGACGCTAATTCGAACGGCTCATTATCATTTTTTTTTATCTCCAATCGTAAGTACTCGATAGAAACAGATCGATAACGTCGAACGACTAATCGTTTGCAAATATTGTCATCTTCAGCTCCACTCATCGTCAACTTGTAATTCTTAAGGCACTATGGAAAGTATCTAGCAGTTAAGTATATACGATTTTCACGTACAGTGGAACTTCGCCTAACTTCCAGTCACCGTTTCACATCGGTGGACGAAGTCGCACGTCTTAACGTTAAAAAAATGTATATCTCATAGTTTATATGTCAGTGCATTGTACAAGCTAGGAGAGGTTCCACTGCGACGCTTGCTGAATTTAGTTTTCCAGGTTTCAATGCTCGACATGGAATGACCAAATTGAACAGCAATGAGTTGCTATACAATCGACGCATAAATTTACAGACAGGTGATCGACGATTGCGCACCAATTGCATTTTTACAGTATTTCTTTTTCGTCTCGCGTTCCTCGTGGATTTGCTGACAAAACACACTCGTAACGAGTATCATATAGTAATCTTAAAGTCTCTAAATTTACAAAAAAACGAAATAAGAGCGATCGTCACGTGTGGATTTTCTTCACTGTTCTGGAAAAGTACTAAACGATTCTTTCCTCGTTATTTGTCGAGTCTCGTGTAGTTCATCGCGACTGGCTCTCGATCATTCCGATTGGTACTATCTTTATTGTCGTGACGTAATGGCATCCGTGCTCGGCAATGCGGGCACGGTAATGGCATCGAGTTTTTGTTAACATTTTTTTTTTCGTGTACTCCCGCTGTCTCCTTAAAAACGACGTCGTCCTTTTCGGATGCAGTACTTTCGGCTAAGTAAGTACAGTTTTTTTTCATGCGGGCCAATCCTTCCTTCGCCGAGAAAATATTGTTTCTTAATTGAGATCATTATGCAAAAAGCATGCCCGTGTGCCCCACCGAATTTCCAATGCTTCGGACGGACCTGAAACAATAAACAAAATGGAAACGGTTAGTCGTATGACAATACCAAAAATCCTGGACATGTTTGAACGAAAAATTCATTGATTGATTGACAACTTAATACTGCAAGTCTTGTCTTGTCGCCGAATTTTCGAAGTCTGTGCAGAGACAGAAATCATTTCGTGAACGAAAATGAATGCGGAAAAAATTACCCTCACCCTCCTAAATCTCGGTGAGATTGGACAGATTTTTTTTTCAATGTAAAACGCAGGGTGGGATATATGTGGAACATACGGAAAGAAAATCAGTGTCCTATATGTCGTGTGACACAGAGTACTGTACAATTTCACGTTTTTCTCGAAAACCGTTAGCTCTTCCATCAAAATCCCTGAGAGGAGGGTGCAGCGTCCCGGGAAGATATTCACTTCCGAGTCGCAGAAGCCCTTTTTTTTCTCCCAGGATCTCCGATATATCCGTTCCCCTCGGCCTGGAGTATTATGAAGTTAGCGTAGCTTCTGCTGCCCGTCGAGCATGTCTTTCCGGGGGAAGATACTTTTAAAGGCGCGCGGGACCCTCATTTTCCACCTTCCTTTTGTGTCCTCGGCACATAGAGTCCACCGTGGCTCACGTGTGTCTACAGCCCTTCGACGTTGTACACGCGAAATCGCACCGGGATTTCGGGATACCTGGTCCGGTGAAAAATTAAATCCGACACGAGGTGAAAGGAAAGTGTATCCGAAATTTTGGCAACGAAAACTCTCCGAAAGTCCTGGGGTCAACGAAGAAGCAGCGAGGGTCGTGGGAATTCAACGGACGAACGGAGTCGCGAAAATTACATTTTTGTTGAGGAACGTATAATAGTACATTACGATACAAGTGCGAAAAAACTTTTTCTGACGAGTGTGAGTTTGCAGCGCGAGCCGAAGGCGAGTGCTGCAATCACACGAGTCCGAAAAAGGTTTTTCGCACGCGTATCGTACGAAATTTTATTTCACGACGTCGGAAAATGCAGTATTACGCACGCGAAGCGTGCGTAATATCGCGTTTTACGCACGGAGTGACATAAATAAAATTCTGGTCATACGAAGGCGTACATTTTTGGTGCAAATCATTTTGTTTTTTCTTGTAAATAAATAATTGTGTTTTATTCTCATATTTTTAGTGCGTCAATGTTCTTTCCTATGGATTGAACGTGGAATCTACCTAAAATTGAAACTTTGAATAAGTTGAGCACTAAATAAATAAATAAATAATTATGATTCAATGGATTTTCATATATTTAATTTTGTTTTATTTTTCATATATTGACCCAATTTTGTTGATCCCCGAGCGAAATAAAAATGTTGACCTTATTTTCCTTTGTTTCCTTTATCATTCCTTTTATTTCCTTTATCATATTTTCACCCAATTTTCGTTGATCCCCGAGCGAAATAAAAACTGTTGACCTTATTTTCCTTTTGTCGCTGCCCGATCGAGCGTCATCGGGGATCTCTTTCGAGATCCTTGAAGACCTTCGTGACACCGCTCTTTTGATCTCCTCGCTTTTCGGCAGGCCCGACGCCACACCACGCGGACACGATGAAAGAGTGGGACGACAGGCCGAAGATAAAAGCGCGCTCGACACTCGCATCAGTGTCGGCGAGTGTCTGTGTTTTTTTTTTTTCCTTTTTTTCCTCTTGAACGTGCAGCGAGTATCGTTACAGTTCTCCCCCGTAGGAGGAAGCGAGGAAGAAGAAGAAGAAAAAGATGAGATCCGATGGCCACGCCTCGGGTGCATACACTCTTCATCCCAGCATCTCGAGTGTCACTTCCCGCAAGACTTTCGAGTCTCGCTCTCGAGGAAAGTGGGTGTCTTTGGATTTTTCCATCTTGAAGTGCGGCAGCCCCCGAGATACGAGAATTTATTATTCTCGTTATCAGGGGGACCAGCTCCGTAATTCTCGATACATTTTTTTTTCTTCATTATCGTACCGCGGCCAACGGGCAGGAAATGCACGTGCCACAGACGCGGGGCACACGTTTTCGTCATACGTCGCCTGTTCTCCATTCCGACGATCCTTCGATCGCCGCCAGATGTCATGAAACAATTTAAGTGGCCAGACGACGACGAACAGCCATTCAATATTTCGCTACATTTTGTTATTCGAAATTGGGGGAAAATTGGAAAAATGTCACCTGAGCGAATATCTTCGATCACCGCCATAGATGTCTCGAAAAATATTTAAGTGCAATCAGACGACGACGAACAGCCATTCAATTTTTTCCTACATTTCGTTATTCGAAATTGGGGTAAATTGCAAAAAAAATTCACCTGACTGTTTCGCATATCTTCGAATCTATTGTTTAGAGGCAGCGACGAAAAAATCAACGAGTCACCCCGAGAGTGGAGTACGTGATCGACTCGTACTCGCGGATTAACAATGTAAATTACATTGAAAATAGTCGTGTGTATTGTTTTTTATGTTTCCGCACATGAGTAGTCGGTGATTTTTCCCTGATCATTTTGCGCTGAATGCGCAATCGCTCGACGTATACGCCGGGTGTATATATTTTTTTTCATCGCGGAGAACGCTTTGTAGGAAGTCGAATATCTCCGTCGTCGTCGAGTGTCCCACGCCACGAGAGAAAGATCGTGCCAAGGGTCCGCCGCTCGGTTTCTGCGCTTCTCTCTCTCTCTCTCTCACTCTCTCCGCCTCGACGGCGTTCGAAGAGAAGACCGCAAGTAATTCACGACAATTACAAAGTGAGGTCATCTACGGAGTTTACGAGATGCGTCGTCGCAGCAAATTAATTTAATAAATTCCTTCCTTGGCTACCGCCTCGTAAATACGCGCCCAGTGAATCGTCTATATACAGCTTCGAGGGCTGAATACAATTCTTCGACGTTACAACAGAACGAGAAACGCAACCGAGGCGCAAACGTCGCGTAAAATAATTTCTCGCGGAAACAAACGTTGGATTTTTGCATTTCAATCATAAATTTGCCCTGTTCGATCCGAGGAAACATTAAGAAATGCGTGCGTCAAGGCGAATGACTCATCGTCTACGGAATTGGCAGCCGATTAAATTTCGATCCGTGGGACGATTTCGATAGACAATCGAGAGGCCGCAGTCATTTCCGGGAACGAGATTTCGTCAAGTGTCAATTCCTAACCAGTCCCAACCGAACCATCGTTGACGCCACAGGCAGCATTATGCCCATTAGACGTGCGATTAGCAACAATTTTTTTTTTTTTTTTTTTTTTCTGAACACCGATCGCCACAAAACGAACAGTTTTGCGCGACGAATTAACGTCGAGCAGCAGTCCGAACGCAAATACAGCGGCCGAGAGTCGTATTTTTTTTTTTTTTCCGTTCGCCGAGAGCTCGAGGAACAAAAGAATCGAGGCGTCGATTATGCTGGCGGAGCCCGCATGTCGTGTAACCGACGCCGTTTTATTCCTGCCTCAGGAGAATTTTACGTCGGTAAAACGTGCACGCGCCACTGTATCTTATCAATATACATTACCAGCATGATATTTCGTCTTTCTGCGCTGTCGTGCGTTTCAGGAAAACATCACCGACGACATATATATGTATATATATATATAATACACACACATATACATATGTATTACATATATTTTTTTTATCGAGAGAAATAAAAAAACGTGGCGAAAAGGCAGGTACGTTTAACTGGATTACGAGTCCAGGGTACTCGACGAAATACATTTTACATGAGACAAGTGTCCTCGAAATCATAAAATTCAGGCTGGTGAATTTTACTAACGATATAAAAAATTTTAAAAATGTTTGCAAGGTGAGAAAAAGCTCGACCGAGATAAATCGTCGGAGTGTCAATGAAATCCGATGGACATCGTCGTGCGTTTCAGGAAAACATCACCGACGACAAATCCTCCCTTAAAAAATACATGGCACATCGAAAGTCGAATATCGAATATCTGAAGCCGCTATAAGGGCCAATTACGAGCGCTCCTGTGCCCGCCAGCGATTACATATTACATGAGACAAGCGTCCTCGAAATCATAAAGTTCAGGCTGGTGAATTTTACTAACGATATAAAAAATTTTAAAAACGTTTGCAAGGTGAGAAAAAAGCTCGACCGGGATAAATCGCCGGAGAGTTAATGAAAAATCCGACGGAAGATTGAATCGAGCGACGACAGACGAGGCAGAGACGAAAGCCGGTCTTTCTGTTTGTACGGCGCGCTTGCTCCGCGCCCCCCGGAACATATGGTAAGCACCGCGCGCCGCTCTAAGACCACTCGGAGGCTCTGACTTCTCGATCGCATTTTGCCGCCCATATGGCACGAACTCTGAGCTGCGCGCGCGCACACACGCTGTTTCGTTATTTCGTTCGCCCGAACGCCGATATTATATCAACGTATGGCACGTACGACGTCGCGCTTCCGACGAAAGCCAAGTTTAGCCGTCGCAGACGGCGCGGGACGGTCGCCGGGGCCACGAGTTCAGCATGGATTTCACGTGGTCTCGCGTATTTTCAAAACTCATCGCAATAGTCGCGGTAACAGTCAAACGATATTTTTTTTTAAACGTACGATGACTATAATTATACGTAATTTTTTTTTAGTGGAAAAAAATATATTTTTATTGTAATCATTAATAAAATACTAATAGTAAACCGATAACAGTCAAACGGTATTTTTTAAAATCTCGATGACTATTATTATGCGAATTTTTTTTTAGTAGAAAAAAATATTGTTAATGTTATCATTATTGTGATTATTACAATTACTACTAATCATTGTTAACGATTAAAATGAAGAAAAATATAGAGATAATAATTTATTTTAAAAACAATTTCATTAAAATTATTTTTTTTATATAATTATTGTCATTGTTGCAAATAATAAAAGTAACAAATCTCCCGGCGACTTTTTCAACAATTATTCGTGCGAGTTATTATCGATATCGTTGCTGAGCCTAAAAACCATGGTCCTCGCGAATCGGTGCGTTTTTTTTTGGTGCGGCGTTGCGCCGAGGTATTTGCCGAGGGGGGAAGTTTTTGAACTGCGCGAGACGGAAGAGCCGAATAATAGACGGAGGGAGGAGGTAAACACGTAAGACGTATGGAACGAATGTGGAGGAGGAAGAAAAAAAGACGAAACCGCACGATTCGGGGGGCCGGAACCGGGCGACCAGCCGAGAGACATCTCGACGCGGGTTTCCGGTCACACACAGAAGGAGAGGCCGAGCGCTCTCGCTCCTGCGTTTTGGACTGCGTCGCGAGACGCAGACGAGACCGAACACCGAGCCCTTCCGTTCGTGGGTGCGGGAGTTCAGCACTAACGTAAAGAATAGGCGTACAAAACGTTATGTAAAAGGTATACGAGTAGTGGGGGGGGGGGGGGGGGGACTATAAAAGACTTTTGATATCGAGAGAAATATCGGATGCTGGTCTTCCCCCTCCCTCGGCGGCACGTCGCGGAAATTTCCATAAAGGCAAAAAATAAAAAGGCGAAGAACAACGAGCATGAAAAACGCTGTGACGTTTTTTACGATAAACGCGTTCCGAAAAAAAATTATTGACATAAAATCAAAATTATTGACAAAAAAATTATTAACATAAAAACGCATTATAAACAGCCTATAAAAGACTTTCGATATCGGAAAGCAAATCGAGCGCTCGTCGCAGAACTTTTTTTTTGTGCATTGTCGCGGAACTTCCTTAAAGACAAAAATTTCCATAAAGACACAAAAGAAAGATATTAAATTTTTTCGTTCCGCGAGACATCAAGTTTTTAGCATCCGGACTGCGCTGCGAGAGATTTTTAATTACCTCGCGTAAAATAATCGAATAATTCTACGCCTGCTTATCGCAAAGGATGAATATTCAGAGTACGAAAGAAAAGAGAAAGAAAAAAACTGCAACATCGTAGAATCGTCCGAAGACGCAGTAGCAGCTTGCGACCGAGAGGCTCAGGACGCTCCCGCGTCTCTCGTGCTGACCGACGAGTGACGCAAAGTGGTTTTGGGCTTCAGCGAAAAGTTTATTTTAGTCGCGAGGACGAGTCGGGAGCGGAGCAGCCGCGCGGCAGCGTGACCGGCACACCACGTGTGAGAGGCAGAGCTCCGGGTGCGCTACACGCAGGATCCGTTCGCCCGCGCGAGAAACACGAGTTTTCACTTGGCCGGCTTCTTCCTCGGTGCCCGTCACGTGCGCGAGAACTGAACGCGCCGTGACGACGACGGCGACATCGTCGTCGGAGCCACCGTATCGCGACGAAGAAGACGGGTGGGCAGCCACGGCGTGAGTACGCAAGTGAAACCCACACGTCTAGAGTTCGTAGGTATCTCACAAATGAGGGTAAGCGGGTGGATAAGTAGACCCTTTTTTTCTCTTCTTTTCCTCAAAGTATTTCGTAACACGTGAGTCGCCTCGAAATGGGGCCAATTGGTGTCTGGCCACATGGAAATATTTATATGTAAAATACATGTCGCCAAAAAGTTCTACATGCAACATATATGTCACATATAAAAATGTATGTAACATATATGCGACATATAGGACCTTTCGATGACATATTTCACATATAAATATTTGGGTGGTCGGTCGACAACGTTAGTTGGGAAAATTTTCGAACCAAACATCGTCTGTTACAACATCTCTGGCGTTTAAAGCGCCGCAAACCGGGCGCTAGTCAGGCCCGCCCAGATGGAAATATTTATATTTGTAATATATGTCGCCGAAAAGTTCTATATTTCACATACATGTTGCATATATTTTAATATGCGACATATATGTTGCATGTAGAACGTTTTGGCGACGTATATTTTACGTATAAATATTTCCATGTAGGCGATCACAGGGGTACTGGCCCTACCAGGAGCCGACCAGAACCCGACTTGAGCCGGATTTAACGCTAAAGACGATGGACAATCGATGACATTTCCAGTCTGAAGGCCCAAATTCGTACAATGTCAAAGCACTACAAAAAAAATGTTCTACGATAAAAGTACCGAACTCTTTAACCCTGTGTCTGAGTTGGGTGGCGTTCAAGTTCACCGCTTCGTCCCCGCCGTCTGGTCTCTTTACTTAGCATCACAGTAGCCAGCGGGGAACGAAGTTCGCTCGCACGACAATGAAGAAGCACCGCTTCTGAGATTACGAGAGGCGCAACTACGAAAGCCCTGATGTTGAAAAGAAGGGTCGAGTTTTTCGAGTCCTGCGATATTATTTTTTCATCGCGCACGGCTTCTCTTTAAAGCGAGTCTCGCCGTCGTCTCGATTCGAACTACGAACCAGACACGTCGCCGGTTCGTTCCCCGCAAGGGCAGCGCCAGGTTCCTCCACGCACTGTGTATAATTTCTTTTTTTTTCGAACAGTCGAGCGCGCGCCGGGTTCGCGAACAACGAGAACCGCGACCGGGGAGACAGCGCGAAAGAAGAGAAGAGGTCAACGAGAAGAATGAGGGTCCGCTCGAGGCGTCGCGACGCTGACTCTGCTCGCGTTTGGATCCGAACCTCGTGTACGTATATATACGAGACATTCCATATAAAGTGGACCACCTCAATTTTGACTTGAAGATATGGATTTACCATCGTGCCAATTTTTGTGCATCTTGTAAACATAATAACGAAGTTCGAAAAAAATTTTGAAAAGAAAAAAAAAATCAAAATGGTCCCTCCCATCGAAAAAAATGCTACTTCGTATTTCCCAAAGAACACTGACAATTATTCGGAAGATTATGAAAAATGTCATCATAAAGTACATTTAAATACCTAAACTTTCGTTGTAACACATTTATTTGTTCAATGGATAGTTTTAGAGCCAAGCGAAGTAAAATAAATAAAAAAACACTATTAAATTTTCGGTAAACGGTAAGATTCAAAATGAAATAATTCATGGACAAGACTTGACACTGTGAAAATCTTATAAAAAAATTCTGAACATTTTTTGAGACGACTCAAAATTAGGGTGGCCCGCTTCAAATGGAATGGCTTATATACAGGGTGTATCAAAAGTACGCATACTCCAAAGGCCGAATGGTAGCTGGTGCCCACCCGAGTGCACCTGTGAAATTTCAGCTTCCAATTCGCAAAATTGTGGAAATGGGAGCCGATTGAAATTTGCCTGTCGGTGAGGGGTGCGTCGGTCTCACACAGATGCAGAGCGTCGTAAGCTCCGAGTGCAAGTCGCGGCATTCTTTTCTTTCGCGATCTCAGTTCGGCGCGAAGTTGCCGCGCGGCACCGCGCGGCAACTTCGCGCCGAACTCAGATCGCGAAAGAAAAGAATGACGCGACTTGCACTCGGGGCTTACGACGCTCTGCATCTGTGTGAGACCGACGCACCCCTCACCGATAGGCAAATTTCAATCGGCTCCTATTTCCACAATTTTGCGAATTGGAAGCTGAAATTTCACAGGTGCACTCGGGTGGGCTCCAGCTACCATCCAGCCTTCGGAGTATGCGTACTTTTGATACACCCTGTATATTATTTTACTATAGACACCGCGTTACGTTGTGTTCAACCCGGGGTGCGTCGAGTTGTTTCTGCTTACCGGTTTTCGCTTTCGGCGAGGGCAGCGAGCGAACTCGTCGCCCCGTCGTCGGTGACGACGACGACGACGAGCCAACGGTGAAGAACGAGATCATACGTGGGCCAACCGTTGGGAATGCTGCTGAGTGTGATGCGTCGTCAGTCGTCCCTGCTCCTGTTCCCACCAACTGACCACGTCCATGAACTCCCCGGAATCCGCGATCTCCTGCTTGTAGTAAAGTGCCCCGGTGTACGCTGCGTCCGGACTCGCGGCGTAAATCGTGCCGCCCTCCTCGCTGTCGCCGGCGCCGCTGTACGGCGACAAAATTCGCGGCTCCACGTTCTCCTCGTTCTGCGCGTAATACTCGGACGGCAGCGGCGACGCCACGGAATTCGGCGATAGACGGGCGAACGCCGCGGCGTTCGTTATCGCCGTGCGAACCTGAACGGTTCGCGGCTCGAGATTCTCCTCGTCGCCGGTCGTCGACTGGGCGTAGTAGTCGCGGGGCGAACTCGTCGTCGTGGACACTGGATTTGGCGACAACCTGCGACATTTGAATTAAAGGAATTAATAAATGGAACTAAAAAAAATAATTTGTCTGAAAAAAATACATAGAGTTGTAATTACCGATCGTTGGTCGGAGCTACCAATATTTTAGTAATTGCAACCAATATTTTGGTAAATTGAACCAATGATTGGTAATTGCAACTACTGATTTTTTTCAGTTTAGAATGTAAAGAAAGTTCGTTTATAAAACGAGACAGCGAGAAAGACAGAAAGGGATAGAGCGAGGCAGAAGAACACGTGGTCGAACGGGTATACAAACGTATATATACCCGGTCCGCGAATACCCGAACATCGCGAGTACGTTTCGCGCATAAATCACTCCCCGAATTATGCCGAGAGAACGGGCAGAGCGAGGAATTAATGGGTCGACGAAGTATGGTTCGCGCCACCACTCGAACCGTAACCCAGGAAGGCTTTCCCCCCCTTTTCATCATTCTCCGCGTCTCGCGGTACCGTCGTCGTTTACGCGAGAGAAGAGATCCTCTCTTAGTTAAATTAAACTCGGAAAAATGTGTGGCAGGCTTTTCCATACGACATAGTTGCCTGAGGGTACAACAATGTTTTAATAATTCTCGTGACGATAATTAATGTAACCAGCAATATATTGTGGTACCTGTGACCAATTCGTCTAGTAAAATTCGCTATATTTCATATTGTAATTCCACAGAATTATTTTAGTGCAGCGAACAAATTTCAGTGCAGCGACTGCCGAACAAATTAATAGAAATCGGCAAAAAAAACATAAGCACTCATTCACCTCGTCGCGAGAGTCCTCGATTTTCCAACAGCCTCTTCGTCATCATCGTCCTGAAGCCCGTCGACCTCGTCGTCATCAACATTTCCATCGTCTTCAAGAACAAGTCGCTCGCCGGAGCCGTTGTGACTCGACGAGACGATGCTGCTCGTGGGCGAAGGTACATTGTGACCGAGTCCAGCCGTCGGATCGTACTCGAGACCGTCAGCCTCGGCGAGCAATCGCTGAAGACCCCTGATGTACTCGACCGCCATGCGCAGCGTCTCGACTTTTGACAGCTTCTTCCCCCGGTCGCCGTAACCCGCCGCGATGTGACTCGGTATATGCTGCCTCAGCACCGCGTAACCGTTGTTCACCTGCTTGACGCGATTGCGTTCCCGCGCGTTTCGTCTGGCAACAGCGACCGGCGGCGGTTGACCGTTCTTCCCGTGTTTCTTGAGCCTCGACGGATCGTACGGCGGCAAAACGTTCGCCGTGTTGCTCGTCGCCGTCGCTGCGCTGGTTCCGCTCGTCTTCGGCACGACGAGATGCGACTGATTGCCGAGAATATTTCGCTCGTTATCCTGCAGCGTCCGCAGCAGCATCAGCTGGTCCTGATCGTTTCCGCTGATCTGCACCCGATTGCAGAAAACCGTCACGCCCATCGTCGTCATTTTGACAATATAAATGATCAAAAAATAAAATAAACGCACTTTTGGGTATGAAAAAAAGCAGAGTTGGCTGTCGTCGAACAGACGACTTGTGTACAGTTCGCTACGCACGTTCGACTCTCGGTCGGCTCATCGACTCTAATGCCGCTCGAGGACGAATCTAATTGATTCTCTCTTTCTCTCTCTCTCTCTCACGCTTCGTGTGTGTCGTAAATAAAACGCGACGACGCCGCAACGAAGACGCTGGGCGCAGCGGACGGATAGCGAAATATTGTCGTGTCCGTCGACTACGGTCGCCGGGATCAATGAAAACTAATCTCTCACTTCGATCTTCGTACGACTTTTCGAAGATCAGGTTGTCGAAGATTAATCCGCATCGGTAGTCAATTGCGACTGATTCGATTATTTTAGCTTTTTTACTTTATAATTTTTCGTCCTCTTCCGCGAAGGCAATTTTTTTTTGCACGACTTTTCGAAGATCAAGTCGTCGAAGATTAATCCGCATCGGTTGACAATTGCGACTGATTCGATTATTGTCGTTTTTTCCTTCGTTGCAATTTTTCGTCGAGGACGATTTTTTTTCCCGCGTTTTCTCCACTGGAACCCGCGTTCGTGTTTCAGCCGATCTTTCGTCGCAGCTCGACGGTGGTCACCAATTGTTCGTCGTGTCCCCGTTGGCGCCGTTAACACTTCCAGCGACGCCGAGCAGCAGCAGCACCGCTTAAGTAAAGCATGAGGTCACCGTCTATTCCAACGGTCGTCGACTCTTTCGGGACAGCGGATCGCACTGCGCGCCAAGGCCGCGAGTCTCGTTCCTCTCTGCCCTCGCGAAGATTCTCCCACGTTTCCGGGGACGTCGTCCGTAAAAATCCTCCGGTGTATCTCAATCGACTCAGCAGCACTGACAACCACAGTCCTCAAGAAATAAAAAAAATCACTTGTGTCGTCACTGTCACCAAAAACTGTCGGAATCCTCGAAGCAGTTAAATAAATAAATGTCAATAAAAAAAAAAACAATTCCGAATCGTCGAGTCCGATCCAGATCGAACCGGCGTACGTCAGATATATCGATCGCACGATTTATCCGCGTGGATCTATCGATCTATCGACTCCGTTACAGACACACAAACCACTTGTCTCCAATCCGACTTCCTCAATATCTTCGATCGCCAATTTCACAAAAAAAAACGATACGTCGTCGATGAACCGAAATGAATAAAATAAAATAAAAACAAACTAAAAAACCACCGTGAAATTACGGTGGCCGGTATCGGTTTCACTGAGTCGACGAGAGGATCGTTACTGAGAGACGAAAATTTAAACGCCGCGTGCAACGCGCCGCATGGCGTCCGCATTCGGAATGAGCCGGGTACTACGCGCATTCGATAGGATATGCCGCCTGGTTCTCGTGTGTTGTGCTTAGAGCACGGATGTCGGGCGCTGCTGCCGCTGCTGCGGGTTTCGCCATGGAACACACAGAGAGGCTATAGGGAGTGGAGAGTGCGCGCGTCGGTACCGGCAGCCCGAATGCACTTAGGGGAGGAAGCCCTACACGGTCGCGCGCGTCCTTCGGGCTGTGTGTGCGTGTGTCTATGGCGAGAGAGAGCCCGGTAGCAGCAGCGGTGCGGCGCGCGACGATGTGGAACAGACGTGCGCGAGGGAGAAAGCGAGCTCGCCATGAGCACCATGGAGAAGCATGGGAAGGGACGCGACAAGGATGAACGACGAGTTGCCGGCGCGCGCGGACGACAAAGTGGTGGTGGGAGAATTTTGAGCACGCGCCGCGTCGCAGACTCGCTCGGCGCTCGCCAGCGCAAACCGACTTTATCGGCGATATCCAAAGTGTGTATTCACCTGTTTTCGTTGGAAAAACTGAATTTTCATCACTGGTTTTGAGAACCGGCGAAAAAAATCCGAGGCAAGATGCTCGAAAATGTTCGGGACGCGAATTAGTTGACTCGATGCTATGAAATATCGTGGATTTAAATTATTAGCGTCCACTCTTGTAAATGATTTCTATAAAAATGTATCGGGAACTCGTTTAAACCATGTGTAAAAAATTGTCCGGTACATCAATTAATTTTACAAACATTTTCAACAATGTCTTTTACTAACAATACACTCAGAAAAATGTGTGGTAGACTTTGCCATACGACATAGTAGCCTGAGAGGACAACAATGTTTTTATAATTCTCGCGACGATAATTAATATGACCGGCAATATATTATGGTAACTGTGACCTATTTGTCTAGAGAAATTCGCTATATTTCACATCGTTACCTATAGATTTTTCTCAGTGTACGAATCGACACGAGACGTGAGATATCAAGGATGACGAGCGCATGCGCGTTCTGCGAACGCCTGTTCGCACTTGGCAGGGTGGAGCAATAAAGTAACTCACGATTACTGCGACAAATAAAGCGATTTGAAAGAAAAATAAATTCATTCCAAGCTACCCCGTTATACTGTACCCCCATTTCGCCCCGGTCTCCTCTGAATATATACAGAGAGCAGCGGTGCGGCGCGCGACGATGTGGAACGGACGCAGGCGCGAGGGAGAAAGCGAGCGCGCTCGCCATAAGCACCATGGAACCATGGGAAGGGGACGTGGTGAGCGCGACAAGGACGAAAAACCGAGTTGCCGGCGCGCGCGCGGACGACGAAGTGGTGGGGGGATTTTGAGCACGCGCCGCGTCGCAGACTCGCTCGACGCGTTCACCAGCCCCCTCGGTGTGCGCCCCACGGCGGTCGCCCTTACACACAGCCCCCCGGAATTACGGGCAAGGTGGTGGTGGTGGCGGCGGCGACGGTGGTGTGGGTCAACGGAGCGCGAGCCATATGGCGGTAGGGGAAACGAGGCGCACGCTCTCTCGCTTTTTATCGTGGTGCGAGTGAGTACGCTGTTCACTGTCTCTTGGTTGGTGTTCGCTTGGTGTTCGAGCAACACACTATATACAGCACACGTGACGTTCGACGCGGAGACGAAAATACGATTCAATGACGCGCAACACGTACTTTCTGCAACATTGGAAACGGGCCACGTGGCCTCGGGATTGGTAAACGAATGTAATGCAATTTGATAGTCTGGTGAAAATATGCCGACCGTTTACGCGGCGAGGGAAGAGTGTTTTTTTTATTTCAACGTCAGGGTTAAGTGGGTGGACGGTTGGAAATATGAAAACTAGCGTTGCTTATATTTTTTTGGCGGAATATGAATGAGGTTGCGGGTATTTTAGCAACTTTGTGATTTTGAAGAACCCAAGTTACAATGTCAGCAGCCAGACTCGGATGGTTTTCATCTACGCACACCGCGCGTCAAGCGTTTGTCGAAAAAAGAAATCTTGCATGCAATTTGATCGTGCGGTCAAAATATGCATTCCGCTTACGCGACGAGGGAAGAATGTTTTTTTTCTTTAATTTCAACGTCAGGTTTGAGTGCGGTTGAAAATATGAAAACTGGCGTCGCTTAAATTTTTTTGCGCCATATGAATGAGGCTGTGAGTGTTTTAGCAACTTTGTGATTTTGAAGAACCCAAGTTACAATGTCAGCAGCCAAACCCGAATGGTTTTCACCTACGCGCATCACAGTCGCGCGTTTGTAAAAAAAAGAAAAATCTTGCACGTCGTTACTTTTATTTAATCTGACCGAGCTAGCTGCCAGCAGCACGGGGAGCTCTTGTTTGCTGCGAAAATTTTGGGAACTATCGCACGTGACAGAATGATTTAACGACGACACCGGGGTGGAGGGGCGACAGGGGGATGCGCGCCATTTGTCCTCGCCTGCATATTGTAGAGGATTGTATTATGCGCTTTTTGGGTGGGGAACGAGAGAGTGCAGCGGGCGACACGGTGCCAGCGCCGGGCGGCCGGGGCGGGAAATCCGGGAACCGTGAATGTTTGCCGTGTACTTGTTGAATGCTCTCTCCGGCGTAGCGACGAGATGAGGAATCTCGCTTTAATCCGCGACGACGCGATTCTCACTCCGGGAGATGAGAGAGAGAGACAGAGGAGTACACACAGCCTACTGTTTATTCACGCGGTATAACGACTACCAGTCGAACATCCCTCGTTGCGCTGCAGTGTACGTATCGCGCCCGTAGCGCACGAATCGCTGTACGCGATATCGCGTTCACGATCTGCGAGCCCTCAAAAAAGCGCCGATCGAAGATTAGGCCGAGATCCACCGGCGGATAACTTCGGATAAATGCGTTTCGTGATTTGCATTTTCGGTACATGGATCCCGTCGCTCTCGCTGTCTATCTTTCTCTCGCTTTATTCGCTCTGCTCTGCTCTCTTTCAGTCTCGCGTCCGCGACTCGGCGTGGAACGCTCGGTGCGGGCTCGGTAACCGCGGGTAGGTACCTGAACCCGCGATAATTTTTCTGGGGCTCGCGAATACAACGCCCTAATTATGCGCGCATGAATAAATAAACGATCATGTAAATTCGGGGTCGAAAAAAAAAAAATCCTGCGCCGAGATAAAATTTCGGATAAAAATTCAGCGCGTGGATAACGTGCGATAAAATTGTGGTTTAAATTAATTTACCAAATAATTTAACTAAAAATAAGAAAGAAAAAAAATTGATCGGGCTCCTAAACTCTGCAAAAAAAGGGCGCGACATATCGGTTTCTTTTTTCGTCTTCCAGCGCGTCGATAACGTGCGATACAATTGTGGTTTGAAATTATTTGTCAAATAACTTAACTAACAATAAAAATAAGAAATAAAAAAAACTTGAAACGGCTGCTAAATTCCACAAAAAAAAAGGAAACGACATGTCGTTATTTTTTTTTTTTCGTCCCTTTTGATGCCATCGAGTTTTTCCTCCCGTCTTTACCTCGGCTCCCTTCGCCGGATTGATATTCGATTATGGAACATATGTGGGAGAATCTTCGATCGATCTCCCTCCAAAATATTTCATTCTTCCCACCGGATCGCGACATCCGGATCATCCTCGGCGTCTCAGCCGCCCCGCGATTTCCTCTTCCCCGATATATATATTTATGCCAATGTCTTCCCCGTGTCTCATAACCGGGAGCAGCCTGAGTCGCGTCGCTGAGGAGCGGACGACGGAATTTCGTTTCGCGCCGCACGGAAGTTTCGTGTTTCTGGGCGGAGTAAAAGCGCGCGCGCGCGTTCAGCGCAGCGTCGCGAGAAAAGACCCGACGAGACGAGCTCGGCGCACGCACTCGGCTCGTTTTTCTCCTCGGTAATATATGTCTCATTCTCTCTGCGGCTGCGCGTCCGCTCGTGCTCGTCTTTTCGGGCCTTCGCAGTGTATATATCGACGTAGCCCGGTGCGGAGACTCTTTACAGTTGCAAAACTGAGAGCAGCCCCGCGGGCATCTCCTCGTTAATGGACCACACAGGGTGGGCGTGGTGGTTCACGCAGCATTCTTCCTGTCAATTTTCGGGGAGAGAGGGGCGAAGAAAAAAAAAGAAACATCGATTTCACACCAACGCTCGGATAATGAGGACCATCGGCACTCGGCGACTCTTTCCACGGACTCGTCGTCTCGTTGACTGGCGAACACGATGTTCACGGGATGTTTTCACAAATTTCGGCAACGCCTCGAACGTCCCCATCTTCGTCACTTTTGTTTTATCTTTCCCGAGCGAAAGAATAACAGCGAATAAACATCGATTTCACACCAACGCTTGAATAATTCGACGACCATCCGCCTCTACTATTTCCTTGTCTCGTTGTCCGGCGAACACGATGTTCACAGGACGGTCCACAAATTTCGGCGACGCCTCGAAACCCCCTCGCGCTTTTGTTTTGTCTCTTCCGTAGCAATAGTGGTAGAAGAAGGAAGAGAAGAAAAAAAAAACGAAAAGAAGAGACCAAAGAAAGGACCTTCATGAATTCGTAGGCGAGAACGGATATTATAAAAACCGCACTGACTAGATCCTCGTGCGATGCAAGCGGAACCACCCTGCATTTATAGCAGCGCAGACCGACTCGATTATCTCGGTGTACGACGGGGCAACTGGTTGGCGGAGAGGCGAGAAAATTTATTCACCCGCTCGATAAATGTGATACGAAGCCCGGGGACTCATCCCTCTATTTTTTCCCCCTTTTTTTTTTTTAATTAGATCACGAGCGGTGAGATTCGTAGGTACAATAGGTGAATGCCGTAACGGGGGCATAAATCAGGGCGACGGATGCAGGCTTCGCTCTGCACCCGGGGACCGCGATTAACATTTGGGAAACCGTATACAGGTATATAAAGAGGCTCGGCAAAGTGCAGGCCGATCGTGCCTGGTGTCGTATATATATGCAGAGAGCACCATGGATACGTCTGGTTGCGACAGGGGATGTTGGGGTAAAATGGAGCGCTCAGGCGGAAACCGACTTTATCGCGATACCGAAAGTGTGTATTTACCTCTTTTCGTCAAAAAATTCAATTTTCATCATTGATTTTGAGAGCCGGCAAATAAAAATCCGTGGCAAGATGCTCTAAAATTTCATGTTTGGGTCAAAATAGCGGATGACCAAAATAATGAATGACTAAATTAGCGAAATGAAAAATAATGAACATCCGAATCTAGAATCGTCATGATGACGGAATTCACTATTTATTTCTTTATGTTGATCATTCACTATATTTTGACCCCCCATTTTATTAAAATGTAGTTAAAATAGAGAATGGCTAGAATAGCAAATCTCATAATGATGGCTGTTCTAGATTCAGACGTTCATTATTTTTAAATTCCCGATTTTAGCCATTCGCTATTTTGCCCCCCCTCCCCAAAAAAATTCGGGGACACTCGATGCTAGGAAACTCGTCGGGTGTATTTTGCGCGAGGAGAGGAAACCTTTACGGTTTGCCCCGCGCATTCGTGACGCGGGGCGGCCAGACCCAGTTTTATATACCTAAGCCGAAATTTGGGACGCGCTAAGCCGGCCCACGTATAAAGTGGGGCTCGAGCGAATTTATAATACAAAATATATGGAGTGGGCTCGAGGGGGTTGGATCGCACGGTCTCGTCGTTCATCCCGCGCGGTGCAACGAGCGAACGAGCGTTACCCTCCGCAACGCCCGGCTTAATCTCCGGTCCCAACCGGACCCCGGATACGAGTCCCGCTCGCGCAACGCAACGTTCCCGAGGGAGCAGCCCGACACCAACGGCGCATTTTTTCAGGATTATATTTCGGCCCGCTCACGAACGGAAAATCTCGACGAACTGTCGCGGCACGATTTTCCTGTTAAATTTTTGTCGTTAACGATTTCCCGAGATTTGGGAAACGACAATGCGAGAAAAAAGTATTTTTTTCCACTGTCACATATTTTTGAGGCGTAATTGAGGAAGAAATGGATTTAGGAAAAAAAACAAATCTGATCGAAATCTCGCTGAGCTGCTTCACTTTTTTTTGTCCTCAACTTTTTGTGCAACGGATGTGACGCTTTTCGAGATTCGGGAAACGACAATGAGGGAAAAAGGTTCTTTTTCGATGCAACATATTTTTGAGCCGTAATTAAGGAAGAACCGACAAAAAATCGTGATGGAGAGTCAACGTGACTTTACTTGTTTTTTTTTTTTTTTTTTTCCTTTCTTTTTGCTCTTAGCTAGTGCATACTTGACGCAGCCACCTAGTTAATTTTTTTTCGAACTCACTTTTTTTTGCGGAGAAAGAGGGAAAAAGAAAAGTGACACGTAAACGAATGTGCGAGTAATGGATCCCAGTCGAGCGGTTTTGGGAAGGGGAAAAAAAAGGCGTTGCGACTCGGGGGAATGCAACACGTGTGATGTTGACGAAGTTTTCATAAATCACGACGCGCGCACCGCGCTCTCTCAGCGAGAGACCGTTGGTATCTCATCCTAACCAATGCCACGTGCTAACCATCCGCGCCGGAACCGCGTCAAATGTTAGTCATACGGTTTTGACGCGAAATCTCGTTTTTTTTTCTTTCTTTTTCTTCTCGTGACTCTCGGATGGCCCTCAAGGGACCAATAGTGCTATCATCTGGACCCGGTGACCCACAATGGTCCCCACAATAATATCCTTCGCGTCAAAGTAAACCTCAAGATGTTTGCCCCGACGGACTCCGATTGCTTGAGAAAATACCCAAAACCGGGAGAAAGTAATTAATATTTCCTCGTCTTAACGATCCTACGGTGGTCGTTTCCACTTGTGCAACATTTCATTAATCTCGGACTTCCTGTCCACCGGTGATCAGTATTATTCGAGTAGACTGGGACCTGGAATTAATCATTAAGAAAACGTTTTATTTTTTATTTACCGGCAGTTGTTCGCATTAAAACGAAAATAATTTAATAATCGTAGAATAGAATGTAAAATACAATTTTGATTTATACGTGGCGAAAAGTGTGCCATACATATTTTTGACCCACTTTTGCCCGTTCAATCTGAATCCAAAGCAGAGAGCTCCCCTGACGCCAAACATCCCTGAATATTAAATACAAAATAATTTACATTTTCAATAATCATACATTAGAATTTAAAATATATTTTCAATCGAAGATTTTTGAACGTCCTACATATTTTTTGGACCCCACTTCCGCCCCTTGCAGCAGAGCCACTTGAAAAAAAATATGGTAATGCAACATTGGCAGGGCCCCTGCCCAAAATTTCGATACACAACGAACCTCTCTCTCCCTTCTCCACGTACACGATCAGGATTAACCCAGTTCGTCAAACGACTGGCGCGAATCAATCGGGAAAAGGAGTCAGGATCGAATCACGTGTGGACCCGTGGGAGTCCCATGACAATAAAAGCGTTAATCGGCCGATATGAAAGTGCGGAGCGAGTATAGTACAAAATACATACATACGCATTACCCAAGCCCACATTTATACACATGCACATACACACACATATACTGCGTGGCTAGTCCGGTGTTGCGGACGAGCGTCGAAGGGTGACAAGGAGAGTACGTCATACGTCGAAGGGCGATAGGAGAAAAACCTGTGAGGTTATATCGCGCAAGGGGCGAGCGGTGAGAGGTGGAGAGCGTCGAGAGAGAGAGAACCCATGGAGCGAAACGTATGGATGGAAAGAGCGGTGGAGGGAAAGGCGCGCGTTTCACGGAGGGGGAGGGGGTGGGTCGGTGCGGGCCCTTTGTCAGGGCGCGTGCCCGTGCACATGTGCACGACCAATGCCTACGCACGTTCTGTTGCTCCGCACCATGCTCGCAATATGTCTCTCTTCCTCTCTCTCCGTCGCCACCGGTTGAGCACCATAGGGTCCCCGTAGAATACATAGGAAAAAGGGACAGAGAGAGCGTAGGACTGCGAAGGCCCAGCGAGTACAGTGTACGGCACCCGGGGCCTCGTACACCGAGAGCTATGGTAGCAGTGACTGTAAACGCAGGACGTAACCCGGGACGTAGGTGCTCTCCATTCAATTTCCTAAAGGACCCAAAGGTAATTCTAGCCTCCCTCCCCCCTCTCCCCTTCCCTAACCCGCCCTCCTTCTCGCACCACGATTTTCCGTCGCTCTCTTCTCGGTACTCGATTGTATTGGAGCGACGACGAGAGGGCGAGAGAGATGGAATAAAGCAAGAGAGAGAAAGAGCGAGACGCACGTGCGGAATTATATAATTATATGTATTTTCGTCGCGCTCCATTGTACTCGCTCTCGGCTGGGGACGACGAAATCAACCCTCGGGGGTGGCCCCGAAATTCGTACTGCGAAATATTACACACGGTTCGGCTTAGTTTATATATATACGCTAAGCTGGATTATTGTATATTGTATATGTGTGTGGAGTAAGTGTATTGGTTCTTTTTTTACACTCGGCTATTCTGTAGCCACTGTGACACGTTCCCGGACTCGCGGCTCGTTGCGTGACGATACGAAGCTTACTTCTTTTGGTACCCCGATGCCAACGATACGAATTTCGATACCGATAGGTAACTGTATAGAACCATACTCTTCCCCATGAAAAAGAGCAGGAGGCGAATCGTACGCGTACGTAGAAATTTTGCTTGTGCGAACGCTTCTATTGTTGCCATCGCGTGTGGGGATATTGAGTGGGACGTAGGTGTAGCTTTACGCGCGTTATCTCGATATCCACGAGCGATCGAGTCGAACACCGGAAGATATGGGATTTCGTCGGGGGAGAAGATGATTCCCGCGGCTGGGATATTCGAAAAATTGTTGCCCATTCGCGTAGCAGCGAATATTCTGAATTCGTCTATTAAGATGTTTGTGAGCAACCATTGTCGTAGATTTATGTAGCCTCTGATTGGTCGTTGGGGACCCGGCAGTTCGTTGTTTAATATCGCGAAATTTGGCAGTTTGTCAGACAAAAATCGTTTTTCGCGTTTTTCTCTTCAAATTTTTTATTTTTCGGGCAAAAACCGGACATATTTGGAATCAGCGGGAAATTTCCCATCGAATATCGTTTTAAAACTTCGTTAAATCGAAAAAAAATTGTTTTGCCAAAAAAACTCGCAACTTAACTTTGCTCTATAAAAAAATGTGAGTAATTTCACAGTAAGCAGAATACGAGTGACGAATGAATAAATTCCTGGCGCCGGGTCCGATGTTATATACACTCCAAGGTCCTCGAACATTTTTTGTCCCACCATCGCATCACCATGTCAGACTTCCACTTGTGCGGCGAACACGTCGCACAGAAGCTGTGACCTGATTCACTCTCCCCGTTTTTTTCGGTTTCTGTCGATTTACATTTTTCAACGACGAATACTGCACGACCTCCGGATGCTGCCGACATACGCGGGTCCACCGAGAATGAAAAGAGAGAAACCCAAACTATCGAAGCAGCAAGAACTCCAAGTATTCCCGGAATGGTCGTCTGACTAATAGCTAATGGCGGTAAACGTGAATTCTTCATCCTCTCTGTCGTTCTCCGTCTGTTGCTTCCAATTCGTAGTTGCGTACGAGAAACCACGTGGCATGACGCTCGAAGCTACAGCATCAAAACACGTCGATATAATCTTGATTCGAAATCTCGATATCTAAAAAAAATCATCATCCCAGTCATCCCAACGCACGTATGCGTTTATTTTTCTTAGAGTCACGATCGACGACGATGACTTCGGAAGCCAAAAGGCACCGTCGTCAGTCCCGGCAGCCCGAATTGCACCCGTCTATTGGTGCATATCTGCCGTGCATCTCCTCGAGTGCACTTTTATCATAGCCATTTTATCTCCCAGCTCTCGTCTCTCGCCTTCAGAGAGTCCGACTCCCTGTCCAGAAGTTCAACGCCGAATTATTTTTCCCTGCACGGTTTTGGCCGCTCAAATGGAAAATCAGAAGTCAAAGCTGCTGCCTTCGGTCTGCGGCGCCTCTCACGTCGCGCGCTTCGAACGTTCCGGGGGTAGAGTCGAACGCGAGTCGCGTGGCCGAAGCGTGGCTCGTGGATCGTTCCATCCTCGTCGGGCGCTCGCCTGTTCCTTCGACTCCCAGTGGAAGGAACGAAGACAGGTGACGATCGCGCGAGGCGGGAGGAGGGGATGCGAGCTCAGCGAAGACGAGAGGCCTCGACGTGTAGAGGAGCTGAGCACCAGACGCGGCGAGAGCGAGACGGAAACACGAGTCGAACGAGTCGAAGGATCGGGCGACTTGTGGGAGAAAGAGAGAGAGAGAGAGAGAGAGATGAGAGTAGCGCGCATAACCGGCGGCGGCGAACGTACCAACAGAGAGCGGCGAAGACGAGAAGTGTGCCCGAAGCATCTGACGCCTGGGCTCTGCCAGCTGCCCCTTTGCTTTCTCTCTCTCTCTCTTTTTCTCTTTCTCACTCGACGATCCTTCGTATATACTGCTCTGTGTTTGGACCAACACGGAATCTCGTTCGGCGCGCGCTCGGCGACAATACGGTAATTGTCGATGCCTCGTCCTTCAACGTCACCGAGTCGGCAGCAGCCGCAGGAGGAGGCGACGCTTATTTAAAGGGAAAGCCAAACGGCGAACAAGAGGAGATCGTCCGGACGCCGTTTGTATATACGCAATTGTGAATTCTGTAGAGATATGATACGGAGTGAGTATACCACCCGCACAGTGGCGGATTATTTCAATGCAAGATGGTTGGCTTCAATACAAGTTGATTGATTCTCCCGTGGAACGATGCTGGGGTGGTAAAACTTTAGAACTGGCGGATTAAAAAGGCGAAAAATTCGAGAATACATTTTTTACATTTTTTTTTAACGCCGCAGTGAAAGTCGCGGTTAACATCCAAACCCGAAAATACGTCTCGCGCCCCAAAAATTGTTTCTCCCTCAAAGTCACGTTTAAATCCGGAGCTCATCCCACTTCCCAACGAAAACAGAATCCCAATACAACCACAAACAACGACGCGCCACCAAAAAAAAATGTTATTCTCCCAGTTTTCTGGTTCGGAAAAATCGTGTTGTCGTCGCAACTCCCTCGCGTTGCCCTAAAAAAAAAAAAAAGAAATTCATTTTTCACTCCAGCCTCCGCTAGCTCCCACGCGTGGTTCGGCTAATTACAAAAACACCCGCGTTTTCTCGAGGAGATCCCGAACCCTAACCCGGGATCGTGGGCCGTGGGCGTCGGTGCAGTGGTGCGGCGAGTGGTCAGAGCGGTGCGGCGGTGGTTCCGCCCAGAGGCCCCATTTCCGACTTCCTCGGATAAGCGATAGGCAGCACGCCGCTCGCGGCTCTCTCCGGGTTCCCGGTTTCCCTCCGAGAGTCCCGCTCGCACGTTGCCGCCGCGCCTGCGCGCCGGTGTGCGGCGAACGTAACATATGCGGGCAGATGGTTTTTGACCCTCTCGGAGTGGCTTTTTCTCCCTTCCTCCTCCGGTCTTCCGCCCAATTCTGCTATCTCTGTCTCTCTCTTCCACCCGCACTATATATATGAACCACACGAAACGCACTTCTTTCCGCCACCGACGCTGCTCAACGTTCCCCGCACCCTCCGCCGCTCACGGCTCGGACGAAAAAAAGCCTCGGGCACCCTCCACCCGAATTCGTTCTCCTCCTCACTCGCTCGTCGCCTAGGGTGCACGGTGAAGCTGACTCGTTTATTACAGTTACCACGCGGACCTCGCGGCGCTCGTCCCACCGCAGCCGTCACCTTCGTCGCGCGGCGGCAGCGGCAGCAGCAGCAGCAACAGCAGCAACAGCAGCAGCTACCCCGAATACACCGCCCATCGCCGGGCAACTACTGCTTTTCATTCTCCTCCGCGTCCGCCGCTACGTGCCGAAACTATATCGTGTGTACACGCGTGTCTCGTATCTATATAGACGGTTCGCGTGCGCAGTGGTTCTCGGCGCTGCGTCAAGTCCGCGCGAAGCATGCGGTGTGTCTGCGGGGAAATCGACGACCACTAGTTGGGCATCGCTTTTCTAAAATTAATGCGCGCAACGTGCGCCACGTTCACAGCTTTATCGGGATGCGGTTGCCGAAGCGATTGCGATTGCATCCAGAAAACGACGCGACCAGAAGTGCACTGTTAAAAATATTTCGCATAAATTTCCATTACCAGTAAAGGGAGCCTGTTTACATAAACTGGTATATTGGTAAAATCTAAAATTACACTATTTTCTACTGAATTCTATAAAATTTACGGAATTTAATATGAAGATTAAGAAATTCAGTACAAGAATTTGGAAATTTACTGCATAAGTGTATTAAATTTAATATGTCAGTTGACGAATAAAATTTTCGACACTGCAAATTCGCAAACATTATTAACAGTGTGACATTGTTGCATGCTGACATTGTTGCAGTGGTTCTCGGCGCTGCGTCAAGTCCGTGCGAAGCGTATGGTGTCTGCCAGAGAAAGCGACGACCACTTGTTGGGCATCGCGTTTCTAAAATTAATTGCGCGCAATGCGATCCACGCGCTCTGCAATCGGGTTGGTCCATGTTCCATACTCTTACTCCGATAAATGCGGAGTGCCTATGCAGAGCGTTGTTTTCGAGGTCAAAGGACTCGGTACGCGCGCGAGAGCGTCGACCACTTGTTGCGCGACTGCCGCCGCTGTCCCGTCGTTCACCCCTTTCACGATACTCATTTTTTTCTCTCTCTCTCGTTCCACGCGAGCTGAAGTGCGCGTCTCGTGTCAAAGCGCACGTGAAACTCGTGCTCACACGTGCGCGCACAAATTGTGCGCCGTCGTCCGGCTAATGACCGTAGCTACGGGTCCGGATAAATGCCTCGGAATGACAATTTTTAACGACGTGGAAACTGGCGCGTAGCTTAGGTATTCCAGGCTCAGTGTTTTTCCGGAATAGTTCGTATTGTCCTCAACCAAACCGTTCATGAATTTTTATTTTTCAAATAAAAAAAGTTAAATTTATTATACATTCATTCAGGGATCGATTTGTGTACAAGTACAAAGAGCACAAAGTGCGACACAATAATCCGGCAACGCGATGCGGCGCGCGTGAAACTCTCGAAGCAAAACCCTAGCACGATCATTTTTAATGACGAAGGAACCACGTGTCTCGAGGCTCAGGTACAACCATCAGAGGAGATCCGGTGTTTTCCACAGAGTGTTTCTCATTGTCCTCGCGACCGCAGAGAAGACCGAGTCGCGAGCGATCGTTTAATCGACTGCGCGCCGCTGAAATAAATCAAATTTATATTCGGGGGGGATCGTTGCGTTGCGGAATGCATAAAAATGGGGATAGGCGATAATCCGGCGTCGCGATGCCGCGACACTTTATTTTTGTTTCGGGTTGTGCGTTGTTCGTATGGCTACGCGGCAACCTTGCAGCGGCGGGGCACACGAGAGTGAATTTATTTAGGGGTGAATCGAGTACGTGGGTCCCCCTCGACCCCGTCCACCCCCTCTCCCCACTCCTCCCTCTTGGCATGCGACTATGGTCCCTTTTGTCCCTTCGGCCCAGCGCACGCACCGGCGGCTCGCTGCTTTCAGACTCGTACGCCTCGATTTTTCCTTTTCACTCTCGGTCGTGACCCCCTCGCGCTCGCTCTTTTCGGCACAATGCGCGCGCGCGCGGGGCCTCTAGCCATTTTCCTTTCACAGCGCGCGCGCGGCACAGGCGCACGCTCGTGCGTGATCGCGAGGGGTACCGTCGAGCAACCCCTCGTCGTCGGGCGGAATGCCTGCGCATGTGCCCCAAACCTCGGCTCGGATATACGCGCGGTGACTCTCAGCACGTAGAAAAAATCACGAGAGGCCCGAAAAACAAAATGTTGATGCATTAATATGTATTAATATTCTTTTTAAGATGTATTTACTATTCTTGGATTATTTAATAAGCTCAGCTTGCGAATATTTTTTTGGAATTTTCGTTGCAAATTCTTGATCAGCTTTTTGGATTGTTAAGATTTTGTTTTAATTTATTTTTTACATGGGTTTATTAAAAAATTATGCTTACGAATCGTTTTTATAATTTTTCGTCGCAAATTTTTTATTGGATTTATGGATCGTTAGGATTTATTTTTTATTTTTTTTTATAGTTGATTGACAACCCCTGCGACACCAAACGTAGCACGAGATCAGTGCAGCTATGCCGGATCTCGGCGGAGACTCGCCTATATATATATTCTCGACATACGTTCCGCGTATATTCGTCCTTTTTCTGGTCGTCTCTCTCGCTCGCTTATATCGCGTCTCTCGCTCGCTCTCGACATATGCCACCTGAATGCCGAAAAACCCGGGGGCCCTGCCAGCAGAGAGAGACCAGTCAGGTTTCTGGATCGAGTCGAACTCTCAGAATGCAAATTGAGATTAGCCGCGGCCGCCCGTTTGTCCGGCAGGCGCATATTCCGGATGTGTGCGTGTAAATGTGTCTGTGTGCGAACATTTGGCATCGCGCACGTGGAATAAATTACTATACTCACGCATCATGGATTTTCGTCCAAAGAATAATTCCCGGGGGACAACATTCGAGGGCCGTCGGGGAAAGATTATTATTTTCGTCCAGGCGTTTCTATAACTATTATAGTTGCACTCGTGTGGCTCCAGTTATGTCCCCTTTTATTCGAGAATTCTGTCGATATAATGAAGTAGTCCACGAGTCGACTTCTCTTGACGATCCATTATATTCTCTATGCTTCTCGATGATTTTATTCGAATCAAGACTAAAATTGCAGTTCAATACACGAAAATATATGTGAAAAATAAAACGTCACGTACAAAAGACTTTTGAGAACGTTACTTTTTTTTTACTTTAAGAATTTTACATAAAATTCTCAAAATCAATTTCGCCACGTTAACCAATTAAAAAAATTGAATTCTGCCCGCACGAAAATCTACAAGAATAATGCATCGCCCACATAGCTGTACCTTTTTTTGTACTCTTCAAACATAATCATTTTCGTCCCCAGTTTCCTCGGACTCGTGATTTTCAATTCCATTTCTCAAGAAAGCAACGAAACTGAAAGTCACGTGCCAGCCTCAGCGCCTCAATATGCGTTCCGTCCCGGAGGATGATCCTCCGTTTCCCGAAAAATACTCAGCAGAAGTGACTTTCGAAGACACATGTGTTTCCGTCCTGTGGTCCCCGGTCGTTTTCCTCCTCATTCCGGCTGCCTCGTCGCCGGAGATGCGTCGTCTCATTCTCAAAATGTCCTACCGGGTATTCCGGTATAATGCTGCAATGGTAGCGCCGGGCGGCGACCGTAACCGCAAACCGCTGTTGCGCAAGAGACACAAGAGCGGCCACACCGGGTGGAGGTCGAGGAACCATCAGCCGAAACGATGACGGTGACGTCGAGTGAAAAGGGACGGAAAGTCCGAAGGACGAAGGTGCTGCCTCGGTCCTTCAGTACGCGTGGAAGGACGAGGGTCAATTCGACGTCCTTTCCTACCACGTGATGAAAGCCCCGAGACGTATCCACTTCGAGAGGAGCTGCCTCGTGCACCGAGAAACGGGTATCGGCATGACGCGATCGATTCGTAACAATAGTTTCGATCCACCGTCCTCGTTTCTCCCTGTCGCTTCTCCCTCCCTCTCCCCCTCTTTCTCAGTCTCTCCCTCTCTCCTATCTATACTCTTCGTCTCACACAGAGAGAAAAATACGGGTAAAATCACTATACTTGTGTGGCAATTGAGAAACATTCCGGGATTCTGATGCCGATTTTTTTCCATACTTTTAGTAATATACGACAGACAATTTTATTTATTTTATTTTTAATTAACGGGACAAGCCCTTTGAAACCACTAATAAATAACTCGAAAGAGGTGTCTGAATAGGAAAATAGAAAAGTAGAGAAAAATATTATAAAAATGATGTATAAACAACTAAACAAAAAACTTGATTGTATATGTCCACGAATATGGAAAAAAACGCCAAAATTCCGGAATGTTTCCCAATTTCAACACAAGTATAATAATTTTCTCTCCGGCAGACGCTCTGTCTACGTTGCCTCACCGAAAAATCCATCGGTAAATAAATCTCCATATCTGACACGCTGAGAGTACAGTCGACGTTTTCCCCGGGTCCCCTGAAAGAAGAAAACACCGAGAGCTTGAATGGCGCATGAGTGAGCCCGGGGGTTCATAGAACGCGTGAAGACGAAGACGAAGACGGACCAGAAGAATCGAAGAAGGAGAACGTAGAACTGGCTCCGAGCGAGCGACGAAGGTCGACGCTCGCGTCACGGAGGGTTTGGCTCAAAGGAAACCCGATGATTTCTTTTGGTATACACGTGAAAGGAGCCGGGGCCCGTGCTGCTGCTTTGCTTCCAGCACCCGGGAACATATAGCGCGGTGAGGGGGGGGGGCTACGAGCTACGAAGAAGATCTACGAGCAGGAGCCGCGTAGGATGACGTCGAGGGGAGAGGAAAATTCGAAGGGACCCCCGCCACCGAATCATCCGGGCACGGGGACCGTTTCGAATTCGTGTCTCCGAGGTGAATCGGCGCGAAGCGACCGCCACGGACGATCCAGGAGAGGAGGACGACGACGAGGTGGAGGCGAAGGAGCCACGTGAATGATCGTCGAGAGATCGGGCCGCCGGGTTTAACGGGTGGCGACGGTCGCCGCTTCTGTTCGCCCCTCCTCCTCCTCGTCGTCGTCGTCTTCTGGTTTGGTCCACACACAGCGTCGTAAATAAATGACGCTGCATTGACGCTAACTCTACACTCGATTATCTGTTCGGCGACGCGCGAGTCGAGTCGCCGAACCATTCTGGTGTTGAATAGTCGTGTTTGACTTTGTCGGCTGCGACGGCGCTTACAACAAAAAATTAGTTTCCTCCCTTTTATTCTCAGTTCTCAGAGTTCTCGCTATTGTCGCGACTCGGAATTTATTTGTTCTCGCGGGAAGAAGGCGAGGGAGTTTTTGATTCGCGTGACTGTTGTGACGGTTCCGGCGACGTTTTTGTATTCGTCGCTCGACGGTTGGAATTATCTTTAAAAAAAAATAGATGATTTTTTTATCGACTGTGATTTTTTGCGATTTTTTTATCATGGATCTTGGATTTATTGTTTAATTTTTGAGAAAGTCAAGAAATATATGTGGACTGGGAAATCCAACGACGTTGATCTTTTTGAAAAACTTGTGTTACAGACGAAACTGAATAGAACGAAAGAAGAAGAAGAAACTGAACGTTTATCTTGTCGGATTCGAACGCAGAATCGCGAGACGAAAGAACCACCTTCGGCATCAGTCAACACGTGTGCAACGCGGAAGCCCGTCCGTCCTGGCTCGGAAGGCAAATAGACGTCTGAGTTTGCCGTGTCTGGCTCCGTAAATAGTCGTCGAGACCCGCGGGAGGTTATGGCTACCGGATTTTGGCTTCCAGCAGTCACCGGTCGCGTCGAGATTCGGCTGTTTGAACATCGGCTCGACCGGCAGGCCGAGGCTAAACACGCACTCGGAGCGCCTCGCGCCGTAAGCTTTTGCTTCTACGATTATGCTTGCGTAGCTGCGACAACTTCCGTCTTTATGCCCTTCGCACGATTAAAGCCTGGGCGAATGTGATCCGCGTAGCTACCGAGGATTATTTATCTGTCATGAATCACGAAAATTCAACCGAGTGCTGAATGTATCAAACCAAAAAAAAATCGACGAAATGAATACCTGAAAATAAAATCAAATAAAATCAAATTTGATTTTAATTGTCCAAATAATCCGATCAATAATCAATAATCCAATCAACCAAACATAATCAAATAAAATCGAATAAAAAAACATTTTATTTGATTTTATTTTATTTTATCAATCAAATAAAATCAAATAAAATGTTTCTTTTATTCGATTTTATTTGATTATGTTTGATTGATAAAATAAAATAAAATAAAAATGCTGAAATGAGAACGAAAAAAAAAAAAAAAAAAATAACACAAAATAATGTTATGTCATGTCAATGTCCTGTGCCTGTCGTTCATCATTTCTTATTCCTCGGCTCGCCGGGCGAAGCCACTGTAACACTGAAACGATTCAGTTCCGTCGTGGCACGCTTCCCAGGTCCGGGGCGGGGCGCCCGCTCGAGCCTGTAGAGCATCGCGTCCGAACACGGATGCAGTCCCGTCTCTACACGCGGTCGACATCATCGCACGGGAGGGAAAGAGGAGGAGAAACGTAGCGGGCGACGAGGCGGCTGGTCGCGCGCCGAGAGTTAAACCGGGCGGCGGAGGGCGCGTGTTCCGGGGGCTGCTGCTGCTGCTGCTGCTGCTGCCCGATAGGAAGAACGTTGCACACTCGGTGGCGGCGCAGGGGGGGGGGGGTGCGAGGGCCGAAAGTCCGGGGGCGGCCCAAGAGGGGAGACAGGTGCATCGTACCGCCAATTATATTTCGGAAGGATAAAAAACGAGCGGTGCTCGTGTGCGGGGCTCGAAAAAACAGAGAAAAGGGACGTCCGCGACGTCCACGCCAAGCGCGTGTGCACTAAACTATATACATGTATATACACACGGAGCGCGGAACTCGAGCTGCACACACGGAGCATCGCGATGAAGTTTTGGCCGAGTCTGTGGAGTTCGCTACGAGTCTCGTTTCTTGCCCAGGTACAAACTGTATTTATGTGTGTACGGAGTAACCAGGCTGTACATTCGGGCATTTATAGTTTGTACTTTGTTCGGATGGAGAGAGAGGAGGGAGAAAAAAAGAAAAAAAAAAAGAATGCTGAAACGAAGTATAGACTGAGTGAAAGGTAGGTGTATCGCATGGAGTGGGAGGAGAGAAAGGGAAAAGAGACACAGGAGCGGGGCGCAGAGCTCGGCGAAAGAGGAACGAGACAGGTGGGAGGAACGATGAGTATCTTTATGTGAGAAAGAGGTAGATCGATGGATCGATAGTTTAAGTATAATAGGGTAGGAAAAATAGAGGACGAGATATACCAGGCGAGCGAAGATTTGGCGGTGCGATTGCCGGTACCGTGCGAGAACCGAGTCTCGCGGTCCAACATGCACGCGATGTCCAGGGTGTGGATTATATCAAGAGACGCGGTAGCGTCTCGGCGCCATATTTTTTTTGGGCGCACGGTGACGAGGTGGATCCGATTGCGTCGACTCCATACTGTCGATTTCGATTCCACAGGCGACACGAGTGGATTATATCGGTTTCCACCGACGAAACCGCGACGACGGAATCTCCGTGTAATCGATCGTTCGCGCGTGCGCACGAGCGATAATTTGCAAGTGAACTGTATTCGATTCCACGTTTCTGGCTTCGCGTTAAAAAAAACACGACGACGTAATTGATAAAACAAAAAAAAATCGCGCAGGAAAGACCCTTGAGTCTTCGACGCTGAAAATCGAAATTAATTTCATAAACGTATTATTTGCCGAATAACCTGTGTTATTTGATCACCGCATTATTTTTACATGTTAATTTCATTCTTCATATTATAACTTCTTGTTTTTCGCCGTCATACAACATTTCACATAAAAAAAAATATCTCTATGTGATTATTCGGCCCGGAGATCTTGGTCCAGTACCTTTCGTTCCTGATGCTCCTCGAGACGATTCGACGCGTATTTTCTGCCGCGTAACGTGCGCCTCTCAACATGGCATCGCGAAAAGCAGGAGACGAGACCTCGGCTTAAGTACATCGCAATATTTAATTGGCAAATTTCGTAACGTTCAACCTGAGAGAAAGAAGGGACCAGCAGGCTGGGTGGAGGGGGAGGGGGGGGGGGGGCGCGTTAAAATAATTTAGCGCATCACTCAGAGCTCCCGTCGTCGTCATCGTCGTTTCCTCGCTCTATATCCAACGCCGGACCAGGCGCTCGCGTTGTTAAATTCGCGAAAGTATAACGATCGGTGGCCGGCCGAGGCACACCAAACGCGGCGTGTTTCAGCAGCAGCAGCGGCCGCGTGTCCTCGGGTGGATCGCGGCGTGCGCAAGGTGGAAACCCGCTTTCGCGTTATTTCTTCGTTCGTTTAATGGAAGAGCGGTGATAAAGAGAGCAGGAAGAAAAAGTCCGATACCCGGGCGCGCAACGCGGGACGAGAAAGACGGGCGGGGGAGGGGAAAGGAGGAGGAGAAGGAAGTGGGGGGTAGGAGGGGGGGGGGGGGGGGAGAGCGACGCGAAGAAAAAAGTTAATAAGCACGGCACGCGCCCTACCCACCTCCCGGCCCGCGACCATCACTCTCATTCGTCTCGTCCTACCGATATTTTCGTCTCTCTCTCTCTCTCTTTCTCTCTGGCTCTCGCTACCTCGTCTCCGCGAGCGATGCGAGCCACGAGACACAGTCTCGATCTTGTTCTTTGATCTCAAATGTGTCGGCGTCTCTCTCGCACACCCCGAGAGGCTCGCTCGCTCGTCGAGTGACATCGAAGATCAGGCCGGTTGTTGTTGTCCCGATCACAGGTACCAGGAGGGAGAGAGAGGGAGATACATTTATTTCGGGAGAGAGGAAGAAAGAAAAGGAGAGTGAGAAAGAGAGGGAAATCACAAAGAGGGAGAGAGAAAACGAGAGGTAAGAAAGAGAGGGAAAACACGAGGAGAAAGAGAGAAAAAGAGAGCAAGAAAGAGGGAGAGGGAAAAAGAGAGGTATGGGAGAGAGGGAAAACACGAGGAGAAAGAGGGACGAAGATTCGACGAGCAAGAAAGCGAAAGCCATGTGAAAAGTACGAGAGATAAGGACAGGGTTAGCGGCTGTATGTGGTGGCGTGCGAACAGCAGGTGCACGACCTCTTCATGAGGAGATAGCCGCTCCTCAAGTGCTGCTCGCGATCCTTCTCCCTCCCTCGCGTCTCATTTCCTTCTTCTTCTTCTTATTCTTTTTCCTCCTCGTCGTGTTCTTCTTCCTCCTTCCTTCTCCTCCCTCTCGAACTGTATATATACACTTTTTCCACACTCCTGCGCGCTTCCCCGGCGCGTTCAACCCTTTCCGTACCGCCTGCGCCTCTCCTCGCCTCCCATTCACTTCCGAATTTCGTTCTAATTGAAGGGTGTCCGAAACCCGTCCAGAATTATTGACATGCCTACCGTGCGAACCCATCGGACCGGGGCCGACACTGCGTTTGCTTCCTGCGGTCGCGCTGCTGTTTATACGCTGCCCGCGTGTGCCACCGATCTGTAGAGCCACCCCCCCCCCCCCCCCCCCTCCAATCCCGCCCCCCCGAAATCCCGAAAACCGGCACTCAACTCGTCGTCGCGTCTGGGTTTCTGAGATTCTCCCGAATGGTAAGACAGCTACAATATTCCTGAGTCTTCTCGCCGATGAACAATCGAATTTTATCGCTGTGATGTTTTCGCCCGGATGAGAGTGATTTTTTCAAGCCTCGCGTCGACAATTCGCAATTTTATTCTCGGTCGACGAATATGTGGAACTTTATTCGGCCAAGTACTTTTTGTTCCACTTCATTTAAACGTTCGTAGCCATGAGAAATTTCATGGCCGTGAGAAATTTGCCTTGGCACGAAAGCCCCGACGATTTTTTGTAAAAAAAAAAAAAAAACAAAACAAAATTATAATGTCGGTCGCTTAAAATGCCAGTTGGCTCGGTCATTAGTGGCGATTCGATGCGAGAAAAATGAAATTAGGAGTGTATTAGCCGAACGTTACGGTCCTCTCGCGATAAAGAAAGATTAGAGGCGACTTTTGATGAATATGCAGAAAGGTCCGCGCGCCTCGATATATGCGCGAGAGTCGCACGCAAAAACGCCCAAACTGTCCTCGATAACTAATTAGGATCAACCGTATGAATATTCCATAGCCTCTCTGCCGCGAATCATTCAGATTCCCAAGATCTTCATGACAATAAAGAAAAATAAAAACACAGAGCGCGAAAACCCAGTCGTATGTTTCAGAGCCTCCGTCACCAAAGTCAGCAAAAGAAATGGTACCCAAAGATCCCGATATCCCCAATAAATAATATCAAATTAAATCAAACACTCGTATATTCGACCGCTTGGCGAATTCGCGTCGCCGCTTCGACTCTGCAACACACCGGCGAAAGTTGATGCATCAACTTATGCATCGTGACATGCGCGCGCATCTCACGCCTGCTCGTGCGGTCCTCGTTCTCTGAACTCATCGAGGCCTGAACCGCGTCCGAAGTTATGCGCGGTCGTCCTCCTCATTTAACTGTGTCAATGCCGATCGCCCGGAGATCCATATACAATTCCGGCGTGACCACGAGCCGACGGCGCGGACGTCACGAGACGAGGCGCGAGGGATCGACCGGGAGCGATAGGGAAATGAGGCGGGGTGACCGTTCGGCCCACGGGCTCTCGCAGCGATGAACCTGCGAGTCGCTGTCACTCGCGTGGAAAAACGCGATCGGCGCGAGCGAGCACTCGTTGCCGATCTATATGTATATAGAGCAGCGAGCACGCATCGTCGAGTTCGCCGAGCGCCGTCGGTTAACGAACGAGCGGAATACGAACGTGCCGTACGAGATGGTTGCAGTGGTCCTCTGGCGTGCTCGTAGCTCATTAGTTCGCTATCGGAACGAAGGATCGGCATTCGTTTGGCTCACGCACGCGCGCAGCTTCGACGGTGCGTTTTATACGCCGCTGTATACATATACAGCTTATTTATAATACGATTGGTACGACGTATATATATACTATACATACGCACTTTGCGCGTGTGGTCGTTAATGTTCGCAGCGTTTGTGTGTGTGAGTGTGTTTGTGTGTTGATCTGTCGGTGTGCGAGTTTGTGTATATATCGTCTCAAATTGGACAACACCTTTTGCCCTCGCGACAGACAGGTGCATCTCTTGGGTTGAGGTGGTGGGTCTCAAGCGAGCCGGTCGCGCGCGCGCGGGCTCCGCTTTATTCTTCTCTCGGTTTCCTAGCTCCGTCCTCGTTCGCCGCTGAGTCCCGCGCCGCCCGTCTCCCGCTTTTACCGTAGGCGACGCGCGCCGTTCCGCGGCTCGCGGACGTCGTGAGAAATGAGAGAGGGCGAAGAGGGAAATGGGGAGGGGGGAGCGAGTGAAAGGGAGCAGGGAGCGTGGACGGCACGTGGCACGAGCTGACGGAATTATTTTTTTACCGCGAACGCGGAGGAAGCTCGTGGGACAGAATTTTTTTTTTGGGGTTTTTTCGAGCGATAGGGAAATTGCGGGAATTGGAGGCCGGAATATAATGATGAACTAGGATTGAGTAAAAGTTGGCAAAGCTTCGACGGGTGAAAATAATATATTTTTTATTAATTTTTCTCCCTTCTGCGAGGTAAAATAAAATTTCCGAAATGCACAGGTTGCAGAAAATAAATAATAATGCGGTGATTTTTTTTTACGGCTGCAACAAAAAAACTGCTTGAGAATGCAAAAAAAGAACTGTTGTCACTCAGCGATTATTTTTTACGTGAAAACAAAATGCATAAAAGTAAAAAATGTAGAATAATTTATTTTATTTCATGCACTTATGAAAACATGAAATATTTTTCATGCACACATGAAAAATAAATGGAGAAAGATTTTTTTTGCGCCACATCAAAAAAATGTTCGTGCCAGTAAAAAAAAAAAGTTTCCACCTATCTATTTTTCTCCGTGAAGCAGCGTCACTGGCATTACCCCTGGCGAACGACAACCCGTCCGGCGTCCTAGAGCGTAGAGCGCCAGCATCCAGGGGTGCCTGGTGCATCCAGCGGCGATTGCGGCAGTCCGGAAAAACCCCGGCTGACCGTCCCGCGGCGCCACTGGAGGAATTCCTGATGGATCACGACCGTTAGACCGTTTCGAGTGACGCGACAACCCGAATTCTCGACTCGCCGTGATCCGAGTTCGATTCACTCGGCGCGGGGTACGAAGCCTCGACCCTTCGAATGCTTTTCACGAGGCGCGTAACCTCGACATTGATAGGATGGTCGGTATCAACGTCCAATGAGAGAAAGACACAGAGAGAGGACGGAAAAAAGCCACACGCACTGCTCATTATCGTCATCATCTCGTCTCATCGAACCCAGAAAAAAAATAACGTTCCACGATAGATAAAGAGATAAAGATAAGTAAAAAGTCCGATACACCTTGTCGTCGCCATCGATCGTTATCTCGCCGTACGCATAACTTCCCGAGATTCATTTCCAATGTCCCCGGACATATTAATCGGATACTTAAACCGTGGCCCTCGACGAATTTTTGAAAGTATCTGCGGTGTGCCACCGCCTTCGATATGCTTCTCACATTCTCTTATGTCTTCCGTTGCAGCAGCCTCGCACTTCGCAACGGCGAAACGAAATAACGAAGAGAGACGCGGTAAAACGTCAGCTGCACGCAGAATCGCCACCGCGGAATATTATAAACGACGCGGGACAAGAAAAAAAAAACAAAATAAAAAAAAATATAACCGAAACGCCGAACAGAAAGAAAAGGGCAAAAGAATTTCAATTTAATTTAATTGCCAAAGGTGGGTTAATTGAAATCTCGGGTAATTAGTTCCTCGGCGCGCGAGCTCCGAACGAGAGCCCACCAACTACGCGCTGGACTGTTCGGCCCCTACGTTTGTGTATATACAAACATATACACACATATATATTTTTATTTTATAATAAACGCGTGTGTATCACGTACAACACTCGCGTGTGCAGAGTCTCATTGCTCCGGTTCTCCACGGTTACGGGTAATATACGCGGTTTCACTATACACAGCTGGAGAGAAAATATATAGCGCCGATTATACGTTATGTCGCGCTACGTTATATTCCGCGAGGCCCGAAACGTCGCCGCGGAGACTTTTGCCGGCGCGCGCACTCGTTAACACACATTCGGTCGGTGCGCACCTTCGTTATATTCGCAGCGCCGCGAGCTTCGTCTGTACCCCGTATAATAACAATAATAATACTAATAATAATAATAATAATAACAAGCGTATCATAATACGTGGACAGCGGGTATGGAGCCGCGGCAGCGAATATATATGAGAGGGACACACGTGACTCGTTTCGTCAAAGATCGAAATAAAAATAAGCGCGCGACGCACGTCGGGTACGTCCCTTCGGTTTGGTTGCTGGACCCGCGTAACGCCGAAACGGCCGCGCGCAGTGAGAGCGAACCGAAGTGGAGCACACGACGCACGCGCGTTAATCGATTGTGGCGATAAACATTTTTCGCCCCCCCCCCCCCCCCCCCCCTCCCCGACTTCCCGTCGACGGCGGCGCTGTCCATCAACGATCGCCCGTGCGCTTATTTCTCATGACTTCATTTTTGCGCTGCGTCCGAAGACGCCTCCTGATTAGCCTTCGGGTCGAGAATGGATGAGATGCTATATCGAGTTCTGATAATTAAAGGCTGGACGGGGATTATATCGATTGCAATGATCCGAGGCATTTTTTTCTTGCGTCTCTGATACTTCAAGTATGAGATTTTTCTTTTAATTAAACAGTGATGAGGTCGATGGGAATATTGAGCGATGATCGATCGACAAACTTTGAATTTTTATAATGACTTAATTACATAAAAATTGAAATTTGACATCGGTTCGTATTTTTTCCAGGTTATTTTACACATGTCCCAATATTACCCTGTTCGTATTTATATGTCAGCGAGTAATATGCGGTGACCTTATATTTGCATCCCGACGCCAAATTAAGCCGAGCGCACAGTGAAATATGCGTACTGCAATTTTAATGCAAAAAAGTGTGCACAACGCTTGGTAAACGTTTCTACGAGCTCGCGGTCGTAAAGTCGGTGAATTAGCACCGCGAAGCCCGGGGTAATATGGGATTTTTCAGGTTTGACTGGATCTCTTCGGGGTACCGCTAGATATATTCACGTTTCACTTTGCTCGGTGAATCGCGCCGGAAAAGTCGCGGGACCACCTGGGAGCAAGCCCGACGGCGACGACTCTATTCTCGATCGCCGACGTCACCCGCGCCGCGGCGCCGATGTCCTTGACGAGACGCTGACAATTCCATTGAAACTGAGACGAATCATATTCCGAATCTGTTCCATGTGCGGTGCCCGAAGATCTCTAAGGATTCTCGAATGACTAAGGAATGAGCGACGAGGAGAAAGATCCCCCCGAGTCGCCGTGTGAAACAGAGTGGATAGTGAAACGGCGAAAGGGTCGTTGGAAAATCGAGAGCCCGGGAAATATGAAAGAGCGATGGAAAATTGAGAGCCGGAGAAATGGTGAAAGAACGATGGAAAATCGAGAGAGCCTGGGAAACGGGAATAAAGGGTGAATCCACGGCGATGACGCGCAGGGACCTCCCATTCGCGATGCTTTAAGGATACTTCTAGGCTGCTGGTGAACAGTGGGGCTACTACTGCGACCTCTTGGGACTCGTGGACACCTCGGTGGTCATTTTTCCCCCCAGGGAATCGGTTTAATAATGGAGAAAAATTCAGTGGCAGCTCGCTGCCGTCTCATTCGTTTTGACGCGACGCTGCGTGACCAACCGGACTACAACTTCATTACTATAGCAATATATACATATTATATATAATATAAATGGTTACGGCTCACGAAAGTGAAAATTAGATTGCGTGAAATAAACAGGCAACCCTCTTTTAAAAAGTTCATGAGTAACGGAAAGCATTATTAGCAAACTATTCGAGCTGTGATTGGCTGGGACTCTCAGACCGAGTCCAGGTTCATTTGTCCTTGACAAATTTGACAGGTCTGTCACATATCGTATTTTTTTTAATCCACTAAAGAAAGGGTTGTAACCGGTGTTTTCAGGGGTAGAATATGCGACTTGAGAACGATGGTATAGGTTAAAAGTCGATATTTTGAAAAAATAAATTTCGTGACCCCGATTTGGGCGGTTTTCGGCCCGGCGGCCAGACCTACGATTTCTGACAAACTGTTCGCCCAAATTTTTTTTTTTCAAAATCAACTAAAAAAGGGTTGTAACCAGTGTTTTCAGGGGTAGAATATGCGACTTGAGAACGATGGTATAGGTTAAAAGTCGATATTTTGAAAAAATAAATTTCGTGACCCCGATTTAGGTGGTTTTCGGCCCGGCGGCCAGATCTACGATTTCTGACAAACTGTTCGGCCAAAATTTTTTTTTTTTCAAAATCAACTAAAAAAGGGTTGTAACCGGTGTTTTCAGGGGTAGAATATGCGACTTGAGAACGATGGTATAGGTTAAAAGTCGATATTTTGAAAAAATAAATTTCGTGACCCCGATTTAGGTGGTTTTCGGCCCGGCGGCCAGATCTACGATTTCTGACAAACTGTTCGGTCAAAATTTTTTTTTTTTCAAAATCAACTAAAAAAGGGTTGTAACCGGTGTTTTCAGGGGTAGAATATGCGACTTGAGAACGATGGTATAGGTTAAAAGTCGATATTTTGAAAAAATAAATTTCGTGACCCCGATTTAGGCGGTTTTCGGCCCGGCGGCCAGATCTACGATTTCTGACAAACTGTTCGGCCAAAATTTTTCTTTTTCCAAAATCAACTAAAAAAGGGTTGTAACCGGTGTTTTCAGGGGTAGAATATGCGACGTGAGAACGATGGTATAGGTTAAAAGTCGATATTTTGAAAAAATAAATTTCGTGACCCCGATTTGGGCGGTTTTCGGCCCGGCGGCCGATAAGCAAAACGACAAATTTCCTTTTTTTTCTAAAAGTAACTGAACAAGGGTTTTTCAGTGGCGATTTACCCTTTTAAAACTTTGTAAGAGCGCAGCAGCGCAAAAGTATCTCGGGCACGCGTGCCAGCGCGTGTGATTAGTCAAGTTAATTAAAAAAGTCATTTCCACTGACTGACAAACGGGCAATTTTCCAAAATATATATATTCAAAAAAAAAAAAGAAGTCATACATACTCTCCAATACTATAGCTGTATATCTACGTAATTATATATTACAATAACTAGCAGGTTGCGGTTTACGAAATTCCTGAGTGAAAATTAGATTGCGTGAAATAAATGGGCAATTAAATAAAAATGTCATTTCAGAGACAGACAAACGGTCAATGTTCCAATATATATATATTAAAAAAATAAAAGTCTTGTGTAGTTTCCAATACTATAGCTGTATATCTACATATATATACATAGTATATGAGCGTTTAAGGGCCTGCGGCTCGTTTTCTGCCCCGCCGTAAACTCTTCGAATTTTACGGCATTATAATTTCATAAAAATTCCCCGGTGTTACACACGATGAAACGTGCGCGCGCGAGCAAACGACCGAGCGATCCGCGACGCGCGCGCGCGCGTTGGTTCGCCCTTTTGCCGTGCGCGCGCGCGGCTCGCGTATTACGATCGCGCGTGTGCTCCTCATTTTATGCGTCGTTACGACTCGGCGATCGTTGTCGTTTCCCCGCTTTACGATTTCTCTCCCGACGAACCGCGCCCGGCTTCTCGGCTCCGCGAAGCCATATATGTTGCCGACGGCGAGAAGGACGGAAATACTCAGCGAATTCGGAATTACGAGAGAAGGAACCACCAAAGCCGCCGGCGATGACACTCGGCCGGGGTCCACTGTGCCTGAGTGGACCCAGGAGCTTTTGATGGTCTCTCCCCCCCCCCCCACCCCCTTTCCCTCGGGGAATTTCATCGCTCGGCCGCCGATTTACCGAGACACGGAAAATACATTCGCATTATCTGCGCAAGACGCTCGGCAAAAAAAAAACCGGTTCATAAAAACGCATAAAACGATTCGCCCGGCTCCGGAACCTCGCGAGCCGCGCGCGATCATGATTGGATTAGGACGAATAAATAAATTATCCGACGTTCGCTCTTTCTTCTAATCTTGAATTTTATTTTCGTCGCTGCTTTGACGTCGAGGAAAATGTTTTTCCACAAATACGGATTGTTTTTTTAATTTTTTCATTTTTATTGAAGACATTTTCAAATATCGGTGCCTTGAGTGGGGTTAATTTTTGCATGAATGTCTCAGGAATGAATCTCGCGTCTCACGACAAATAAATAAATTATCCGACGTTCGCTCGCTCTTTTAATCTCGAACTTTATTTTCGTCGCTGGAGGAATATGTTTTTCCACTAATTCGGATAGTTTTTTGTTACTTTTCTTGAGGACACTTTCAAATATCGGTGCTTTAAGTGAAAGTAATTTTTGCATCAAGGTCCCAATAATAAATCTTGCGTTTCACGATGCACCGAGCGGCGGCGACGCTCCCGCGAGGACGATGCGCGCGCGCCTGCGCGGATGAGCTACGGTCGCATCGCGGGCACGAGCGCGTCCCGGACACTTTAACGGTATAAACATATTTCACAAGCACGGACGTCGAGGTGCATCAACAGCCCCGGCAATTTCTTTCATCGGGAGATTAATCGTACTCGTCGATCTTCTCGCTGAGTTCTTAATTACAAGCGAATTGGTATCGCCGCGCGCGCATGTGTTACCACTGCTCCTGCGCCTGCGCGCGATCGAGTCAAGTACGCGGGACTAATTTAAAAAATTCCGCCGGAATGGTTTTTAAAGAGTGAAACCGCGGAGAGAAGAAATTTTCCCGGGTTTATAACCGAATATACCGAAGCAAATCATCGGCGACTCGGTCACGTAATTTTTCGAGGCTGGAGAATCGGTCGTTGACACACTTATCGGCCTCTCGGCTCCTCCTGGGTGTGAAACGCCGCGGTGGCCGCCGCGATGACCGAGAAGGAAGCGAGATTAATCGCCGTCGGTCGCGTCGTGCCCGTCGCATTATCCAAAAAATACCATATATTCCGGCTTACTCCAGCCTAAAGCATATTTTCGATTTTCTAATTGAGTTACACCGTGAGCGGTTTGATATTGTATATGTAAGAACTCACCTTAGCGATCAAGAACTCGCCGGTAGTTCTTGTATCACAGCTAATCGATTATTAAAACAACGATTAATAACCGCACTCCTCGACCTCGGCGCGGTAATTAGCAACGTGACTTCGACGGATCCTTGAATCGTCGAAGTCGATTTGTGGTTCGGGCGGAGACTCGACCGTTTATCCGATTTTATTTCAATTTAAATTTAAATTTTATTTACATCTCGGTTTTCCACGCGAGTCTGTTAAGTAGATAAGATGTTGTTTGATTAGAAACAACATTTTATCTAAAGGCGCGCCTTTTAATAAAATATTAAAAAAAATAATATCAATGATATAATAAAACAATAATAATTTTCGTTTATCCGATTATATTTAATTTTAGATTTAAATTTTATTCACATCTTGGTTTTTCACGCGAGTCTGTTAAGTAGATAAGATGATTTTTAAATTAAAAACAACACTCTATCTCAAGGTGCATTTTAATAAAATATTTAAGAAATTATAATAATATCAATGATATAATAAAATAATAATTTTCGTTAACATTTCCGCGTTCGGTGATGAATGTCAGAACGGGGTGTCTGACCCATTTATTCAAATTTTCGTTTTTTCTCCCGAGCAGCCCTATTTAGTAGACGAGGCGTCGGTTCGAATAAAGTATAACGCATTGTCGAGCACGTAACGACACAAAGTGCGTGTACGTCACTATGCGCGCCGCCCCGGCAGAATATACGAAGGACACACGAGGAGGGCCGAAGGACTGCATGCGGGGCGGTGGAAGACGAATCCGTTGTCAAATTGTCTAGCAGCGGGGCGTTATTATCAAGATTGTGCTGTTGGTCCCGGCTGCTGCGCTGCTTCTGCTATTGCTGCTGGTCCTGGGCAGCGCAGCGAGCGAGCCTTCTGTGCCTTTATAACTCAAGGGAGTAAGGTAGGTTGTACATGCTATACCGTCGTATGCGCACCGGACTTTATCGCACCGAGATCATCTCGATTATCGCCGCGTGTCGAGCTCGAGCCTCGCTAGCGCCACGGGTACGACTTCTCTACGACGTTGCTGGTGGACGAGAGAGAGAGAGAGAGAAGCCCTTCGCCTCGTGTGTCTCGACGCTCTCAGTCCCTTCGAGGCACGAGACCGTGTCACGTCCCTTTGTCACGGTCCGGAGAGCAGCGGGAAGACGCGGAGGGCTTCTTGCGATGCTCCTCGGAAATCCAAGAATTATAAATGTACAGGCGACGCGGTACGCACACGACACTGGATTCCTTGTTGCATGAATTTCCGAGCTAGATAAGAATTTTTATCACATGTAAGTTACGATTTTCGCAAAAAAAAAAATTCCGATTTAACGAAGTTTTAAAACCCTATCCGATGGGAAATGTCCCGCTGGTTCCAAAAAGCACAGGCGTTAGCGCGAAAAATCGAAAATTCGAGGAGAAAAACGCAAAAAACGTTTTTTTTCTGACAAACTGCCAATCTTCGCGACATTAAACATCGAACTGCCATTTTTTACCAATCAGCGGCCGATGTACTATAAAATAATTCGACGATAGCGCTACTAATTCGTCGCGGAAAATTCACGCACGGCGAATTACTCCGCGTCTCGACTCAGCTTTGCCGCTGCTCTGCCTCAAAAATGCATCGCGAGCCTCACCGCTGCACTCTCAGAGATTCGGGGGGCCTGATCTCCTTTTTCGCCCCGTCTCCCAATACCCATCGCGCTTCTGCATTGCCGTCCATCCTCGTTTTCCCCCAAAGGCCTCTCTTCGCTCGCTCTCGCTCGCTCCCGCGTACGTCGTCTTCACTCTCTCGCCGCCGCGCCGACCGGTGTATCATTATGGACTCGCGTGCGCTGCCCCCGGTCATTCTCATCTCGTCCGAGAAGCGAGCGCGGCTCGCTCGCCGCTCGCGCGCATGCGCGAGAGAGACGGCGCGAGCCGGAGGCCCTCGCGATTCTCGACGCGCGCGCGCGCATGCGCCTCTCGTATCCCGCTCTCGCTCAGCTTTGGCGCGTCGCTCGCTCGCCACCGAATGTCGTGTAGGTATAAAACGCGCGTGCGCGTGAGCGAGCGAGAGAGCGCGACTTTTCGCAATAACCGAGGGACCCCGGGAGCGCGCGCGCACGTCAGTGGAGAGGAGGGGGGGGGGGGCAGGGAAAGAGGGTAGGGGGCGAGAAGAACGCGGCAGCGCGAGAGCCGCGCGCTCAGCCGCCCAATATCGGACTTACGCGAGAGGCGGTGTATTTTCGCCTCGTACTTACACGTACAGCGCACGACGGGAACGCGCGCGGAACGAGCCAGGGCCTCTCGCGTGCAGCCGACGATCGTCCGTACCCACGCGCCTCGCAATAATCCATCTTCGGGCCGCCGCTTAAACTGTTGAATCAAGTACACGCGGCGTGCAGCAGCAACATTGTTGCGCGTCGAAAACCCGTCGGTGCGTTGTGTGTTATCGATATTTAAAATGTTGCGAAAAACCGGAGTCGCGAAAGCGATAATTTTCCCCCTTGGACTCCTTTCAACGATATCCGAGACACACGAACCAGTCACGAAACTGGATCGTCGTCGCTAATTTTCGGTGAAATTATTTCTGTCAAATTATTTCCACGCACGGTTTTCCCGGGTCCTGGTTGAAAAATTATAATTCGTGTTCGTCAAACAATGTTTCGGTAGCGAGAAAGAATTTTTTTTACCAATAGACTAAATCTGTTTTACTAAATTCTTCTTTCTTCTCCTCTTCTTCCTTTTGAAAGCAAAACTGTCAATTTTGCATTTTGAAAACAGACAAACTTGGTGTTGTTTGTTCCGTTTTCGCGCAAAGCAGGACCAATCAGAGCACGAATAAAACGGCTTCACAGGAACATAGCTGACAGTCACCAACTTTTTAGAACGGGAATCGCATATTAGAAACGATAATTTTTCAAGTACCCCAAACAAGATGCACGATAAAAAACGTTTCGATTTTTTCGTCTCTGCTTGTGAAACAATATTACAGCGCACCCAGGAGGCAAAAATTATGACTAATTGCACGGTTGGTAGTACGGCGATATCGCGAGTAACTCATTCTCAAGAGCCGCCGCACCGGGGGTAAAAAAGCGAGACCGCGAAGTACGAAAATAAAATAATTAATCTAATTACACGTTAATCCAGCAATTCGAACGCTAATCACCGAGTAATAGTTTCGGCGAACAGGCGCGAGAGGAGATCGTCCAGAGGGCCAAAAGCTACACATCCCCCTCTCTCTTTCTCCCTCTTCCTCCCTCTTTTGCTCGTGGACGCGCATATTCACACGAGCCGAGTGCAGGAGGGCCGAGTGAGTGAACCAACCGATGTGCCCCAGGGGCACATCGGTTGGAAGAAGCTCGCGCGCGCGCGCGTATAACATTTTTTTTTCCCGAAGGGATGAGAGGCGCGCAGGACCGGGTGAGCCGTACGAAGCAACACAGGTTCGGTGGGAACCCGAGAAGATGCTGCTGCTGCTCCTGCTGCCGCTGCGCTGCCGTTGCTCCGTCGCTTCTGGCTGCGAAGCAACAGAAGTAAGAGAGGGCGACAATCATCTTCCTCGCTCGGTCGCTCGTTCGTCCCGCTCCAATCGTCGCATCCCTCTCGTCTCGTGCACGAAGCGAGGAGCTGCCTAACACCGGAGGCAGTAGTAGAGCTGAGCGCGCGGAGGAGGAAATGGAGCAAAAAGAAATCGAAGAACGAAGATGAGAAGACGAGAAGGGCGCGCGCGCTCGCTCGTCTCCCGATGCGCCAGGGGGTGAAGGAAGAGGGGTTGGGAAGAAGCAGGAGAGAAAGAAAGAAAGATAGAGAGAGGAGAAAGATAGAGAAGATGAGAGTGAGAGTGAGAGAGTATTGGGCGTAAAAGACACGAGGAGCGAGCGAGTAGGGAGAAGGAAGAGGGAATGAGAAAACGCACGAGAGAAATAAAGAGAGAGACAGTTAAAGTGAGAGAGTGAAAGATCGAGAGTCCTGGGCTCAAAAGAGCGAGAGAGGAGAAATATAGAGACAACAACGAGTGAGAGATCGAGAGTCTTTGCGCCAAAAGACACGAGGAGCGAGCGAGTACGAGATACTCGAGAGGCGCATACTCACTGCGCCGAACAAGTGCTGTGCGAACGGTCGAGCGGAGCGGGACAGCCAAGTGCATCGAGTAACGCGGCGAAGGAAGACGAAACGACGAATGTACAGTGGTGGGTATTAACGGACACGACGCGAGAAGCGAGCTCAGCGTCCGGACGTGCCAAGGTGGATATACGGGAAGCGGGCGAGGGGGGGGGGGGGGGGGTGGGGGGGGGGGGAGAAGGAAGCCTGGCACGTCTCTCCTTTCTCAGGGGGAGTGAGGGGGAGGAGAGAAGAAGATCAGCGGCAGAAGCGACTTTGCAGAAGAAAAGGAGAGGAAAGAAGAGAAGGTCGAGAGGCGCGCGCACGTTGCGCGTGCGCCGACGCGAGTCGGCCACGCGACCGACGTGCGTCTCTTCCGCTCTCTCGCGCTCTCGACTTTTCTCTCTGTCTCTCTTGCACTTGTCTCGTTTCATATGTTTCGAAAAAAAGCAGTTGCTTTTCGAAAAAAAGGTTACGATTGTTTATTGATTCGTACATTTATTTTTTCATTCGGTCATAAAACTGGAATCAAACGAGTTAAAAAAAAAAATAAATGTTGAGATGTGCCACAAAAGTTAATTTGACAATTTACCAAATTTGGCAGAATAAAACGTGTCGAAAATGGGCCACGAGAAAAGCGCGTCACCTTGACACTCACGCGATTTTATTTTATTTTTCGTCAGGCAACAATGAACGCGTAATTTTTCTTTCCCCAGCACCCATTTCGCTCCAGAATGCCAAAGTGTGTGGCAGTCGGTCGTGCGCACTTTTATGGAAGCGTTTAACCTTGTCGATGGGCCGAGGCGACTCTCATTTAGTAACGGTATTTAGCGTGTTGGAACGGATCAGAAATAAATAAATTAAACGAAAATAAAAAAATAATGCCTCGTTCCGAGATACACGAGAGCGACGAGGAGTCGTTTCGCCGTACTTGGCGCTGCTGTATAGCCGCTCGTAAGCCCCAAGCGCGGCGAACGAGAAAAAGGAGTGTGTAGGACTCGTTGGGTTCGCGCGCGCGTCTCGCGCGCCGCTTTCGTACTCACTACTCGCGCCGCCGCCGCCGCGCTGCGCTCACGCACCGTTCCCAACGGTACCGAGAGTACTACGTGCATGCACGCGTCGTACGTATCCGACAATCCGCGTGTCCCTCTCTTTCTTTCATTCGCGCGTTCGCGTTAGTTGATACGACGCGGCGACGTGCGAGCCACGTGGCCACTCTCAAGGAGATAGGTCATCGTCGCCAGTGAGAAACAACCGGCGACCATCGACACGGTTCTCGTGTCCTTCCGATTTTACGGCGATCGACGATCCGAATTATAAAATTTATCACCGCGACTTTTTTAATTCTGCATCGCCGTTCAATTGAGAATAAGAGAAGTTACGAGTCTCGCACTTTCTCAGAATCGATTTATAATTTCTTTCGATTCATAATTTCAGTTTTTTATTGTTTATTATTATTGAGGGTTGAAAATCGTCGAGGTTATATCCTGGCTCTCGGCGAGACGGGCGCTGGTCACGCCCTGGTAGAGCCAGTTTATGCCCATGACAGAGCCTCACCGATTTTTTTTTTTTTTTCCGAGTCTATATTCAATTTTAATTTTATAAATATTGCAATGAATTGGTTGTCGAGTATACCGCACGTGTAATTTTTCTCCGCGTGCAGTTAAAATTTTATGGTGCTTCGCGTCTGATCGTATCGACGATATGGTAATCGACAATTTGAATGAAAAATGACAACGCCGGGTTTTTTTGTTTTATTTTTAAATACGATTCGAAGAGAAAACGGAATGTACCCACGCGCTTTCCCGTGAGAGTATCGATACACATATTTCCGGTATCGATACGCCGAGCGGTAAACTTTCGCATGATTTTTAAACGGGACCTCAGCCCCCGCTCGATATACACCTCGATCCGCGCACACGTGCCTGCTGCGATGTATCACATTTGCCGCTTTCGCGTCGCCGCCGAATTCTCATAAATTTAAATCTTATTGAAAATATCGACGGTAGCATCTGAAAGTATAATTTTAGCATCTGCATAGCCATTAATACCGGATCACAAAAAGAACGGCCCACTGAGATACATACGGCGTTCCAGTCAAAATAATTGTCGACTTCTGTTTCCTCGACATCTTGTTTTTTTTTTAAATAAAAATATCCGGATATTATTTCTATAATCACAATAAGTTCAAATTAAGAAAAAATCGTTAAGACAAAACGTCGAAAAATTAAAAAAATCTAATTAAATTGAATAATGATCAATTTTCAACAATCCCAAATTCCTAAACCAGAAATGCCCAAAAAATAGTCGATCCGTCCATAAACACGCGGGCCGGTGTGGCATAAAAGGGCTTTTGTCCGCGAATGGAGGCCAAAAGGGCAGAGTTACCGGTGTGCCCCGGCGCACGAGCGTAACACACGGGTCCCGCTCGCGCGCGCCCGATTCAATTTCGACGTTTAATGTCTCTCCGCTCCGGTGTGCACGGTAAGTTCCTCGCCCGTTTTAAGAGACCGCGCGCTGCGCACTTACACACTCGCCTCTACGTGCTGCCTCTGTATACGTTGTCCGGGGCCCGCGTTCCAAATGCCTCCGAGCTCTCGTTACATTCCCTCCGGCATTGTTTACCGCACGGCCCCGAGGGTCTTCCCCGCAATTCTCTGCGCTGCTGCACCGGCAGCAGCAGCAGCAGCAGCAGCAGCGCCGAAGAGAATTGGTACGCGCCGAAGTTGCTCACGAAAAAACCGTGAGCGACTCTCTCGCGCCAGTAGAAGAGGGGGGATAATAAATAAAAATAAAAAGGGGGAAAAAAATAAAACGAAGGAGAGGAAAGAAGAAACGAACGTGCTCGAGTTTCGCGAGTTTAAAGCGATCGGGAGCACGCGGCGTTTGTAGGTCCGTGGGCCACGGGGCCAGTAGGTAGGTGCAGGTACACGTACGCGCATTTTTCGGCGAGTGCGAGACTCGAATGTTATACGTACTGCCTGATGGCTTCCCCCTACCCGCCCTCCCTCACCCCCGTCTCCTCCTCCTTGGTCGTCACCGCATCGTCGCGCTTGCCACTTGTGCAGTATGCAGCGGCAGCAGCGGCAGCAGCATCAGCTATATACCTTCGCCCGGTCCAGCACGTTTCGTTTTTAATTTGAACTGGTCCACATTCGGTCGGCAAAACCCATCAGCCTCCACCTTCTCTCCTCTCCTTCTCTCGTTCTCTTTCTCTCTCTCAATGATCCAGCGTAAACGTGCATTCGTGTACACTCTTTTTTGTTTTTGTTTTTTGTTTTTTTTTTCTTTCTCGTCTCCTCGTTTTATATGTATCGAGAAGCGGCGCACGCGGCACCGGAGCTCGGCGCTCGCCGCGGGAGGCGATGATTCCTGATTCGCGACACTCGTCGCGCCGATCTCGTCGGGCGCGCAAACCGTATTCGCTTTAACGGTACCGAAAGAGCAAGAGGAGAGCATAAGGAGAATCGGGATCCTCTCGCACCCGTTGATACAAACGTCACAATTTACTTTGAGATTTCGCGATATAATTTTTTCGGAAGGATTGAAACACGTTGGATGTTGCCGAGGGAAATATTAATTTATTATGTATAATATGATTAAGAAAAAATATATGCGTATATAATTTTTCATCTTTTTTATACCTGGGAATTAGCATGAGATACGATATCATAATCGTGGCTGCTCTCGTTTTTTTTTTTTCTGCGCGGAGCTCTCAGCGTTCACAGCGGGAGATGACGATTCCAGATTCGCGGCACTCGACGCCGGCAAATGGTATTCGATCCTCGGCGGTAACGGTACAGGAGTAAAGGGATAAGACCCTCGACTCCGGATCTTTCACTCAGTGATTTGAAACTCTCAATTTGAATCGGAATATCGATGTATATATTTTCTTTTTCTTTTTTATTATTCTTTTTAGAATATTGAAACCGCGATTCAAGCGCGTGGATATATAGTGGAGACAAAACATCATAATATTCGTGAAAAATGAATATATATACGTCGATACATATTTCATACGATTTTTATATTCGAATCATTGACTCGGTGATTTAAAAGTCATAATTTACTTCGGAATACCGCGATATACAATTTTTTTTGTTGTGTATCGAAACCGCGAGGCTATATAGTCGAGAAAAAAACCATAAAATGAGTGGAAAAAATAAAAATATATACATCGATCCATATTTCATAAAATTTTTATACCTGGAAATTAGCATGAAGATCCGATATCATAATCGCAAAGTGCATTTTTCGTAACCTGCTCTCTCGTCGAAACGACGTCGGGAGATGCGCTCGCGCAAAATTCCTCATGCAAAATCGCGGTAGCCGGGGATTTGCGAACGGCTCGATAAACAGATCCTGATTAGCTCACCTATGCTCCGAGGGTTCGACCGGGCGATCCCGATGCAGTGCTCCGTCCCCGACGCCGATGAGAGAAAAAAAAAACAGCCGCGCATCAGACGCCGCGATTCTCCGATCATCGTCTTCTTCTTCTTCTTCTCTCTTCCTGGCTTCTTCTTCTTCTTCTTCGTTCAGTCGTTCGTCTCGGGGATCTCGAGAGATCGTACGGCACACACGGGAGACCCACCGCGACTGTATTACCTCGTCCGCCTCCGTCCCGCGCGTCTCGCCGTCTCTCTCGCTCTCTTATTAATAATTGCACCGCCAAAACCTGTCCGGCTTATATTCGGGCTGCCCGAGTGCAGCAGCGCAGGAGCGAATCGCGCAGGCGCAGCGCGCGCGCGCTCGCCGCTCACGTAATTGCAGGTGGACCCGGGGCGCAGCTCTCCGCGATCCACGCCGTGGATATCGTGGATCTTCCGTGCGTCGAGATATCCGCTCGGCTCGCCGCTCGATTCCTCGCTCGTTCCCCTCGAGCGAGAGAGAGAGAGAGAGAGAGAGAGAGAGAGAGAGAGAGAGAGAGAGAGAGAGAGAGAGAGAGAGAGAAAGAGAAGGAGAGAGAGTGGGCAGCGCGCCCACCGTGCGTCGTCCCGTCTCGCTCTGCTCTCTTTGTAAGCGCGCGCGCGATTTCTTCTCGCGTGGCGTGCGCCTAGCGATTTGGACGCACGTGCAACCCGGGTGCAACCCGCTCCGAGAAAACCGCAGCGTATAGGATATACGTTACTATGAGGTGCAGGAAAAAAAGGAAACGTGCGCTTTGGGCAATTTTCTCGGGCGTCCCTCTCATTTCTCAAATTCACAATTCGCATATTACACCCCTATGCATCTTTCGGGGCACGCACGAGGAGCATTAGGCTCCTCGGATTGGACGACTCGTTGCGGCTCTCGCGGCTCGAGACTTGCAATCGATAACCCATTTTTTTTTCTGAGAATCAATCTTTCTGATCCAATTTTTTTTTTATCCTCGAGGATCAGCCGACGCGTTATCGCGACAATTGCGAGTGGAGAAAGAATCATTTTTGCTGCGTAAGATATTACATAAGCAATATTAAGAATATGCGTAAGATATTACATAAGCCATATTAAGAATATGTAAAACCTATATTTTGACCAATTTCCCGGGTGACATTTTTCTTATATCTCAAAATCGCAATTCGCGTAATTCCAATACTCGCAGCATTCACAGCACACACTTCGGGGGTATCAGGCTTTTCGAACCGAACTGTTGCGCAGGTCCCGTGTCTCAAGATTCTCGCAATCGATAGTGCATTTTTTAAAGGATCAGCCTCCCTACCCCTGAGGATCAGTCGATGCATTATGGCGACGATCGAGTGGAGAAAGAAAACGTTTTTCCAGGGAGTGAAGGGGGGGGGGGGGCGCACCGTCGGATATTTCGTATATTGTTCGCGCAGCCGCAGAGCCATTCGAGCTAATCCATCGTCGCAGCTACGTTGAATGAGCCTCGCGCTGTTTTTCTGTCCACCGAGATTCGGGAGATCGTCACGAAAATTCGAACTGAGGGTGAATTCCGTCGTTCGCGCGTGGAAGAATAATAAGCGGTGGGCATGCGCGGTAGATCGCTCGATCCGCAGATCGCGGTGGATAGCAGCCAGGCTTGCGCAGTGCAACCAGAAGCGAAGCCCCCGACGCGTTGAATACATCGAGAGGTCTCTTTCCTGGGGCTCATCGACAGGGCCGGAAGGCTCCGGCGGTGGGGAAAACCTAGGAAAATATTATCGCAAGTTTTCTCGCGATCCAAGTGCGAGGGGGCCAAACGCGACTCGAGATTTTACGACCAACGAGAGAAGTCGAGCTGTTGTTCCTGCGACGCCGAGGATCGATCCTGGATATACCGCAGTGCGTCGACCGAGAGCATAATACGAAATTTTGTCGCGCCCCGAGCATTTCGAACGTTTCGAACCACGGTCTATCGTGACCGCAGTCGTATATACAGCGAAAGAGAGAGTAGTGCAAGAGAGAGTGAGAGAGAGAAAGGACGAGCGAAAATAAGAGACAGACAGACGAGGATCTACGGTGCAGAGAGAAGGACGAGTGAGAAGTCGACCCCTGCAGTCTTTCCACATTTCGGTTTCGCGGCGGAGAAACTAGAGACACACCAGAAAAACCACAGAGTGTAAGAATAAGAAGAAGAAGACGAGGAAAAGGAAGAAGAAGAAGGCAGCGGAGGTTGATGGTCCCGAGGACGAAGACAGAGCGAGAGTAACTCCGGTTGCTCCGTGGGCTCGTTTGGTCGTCCATTCTTTCACTCCATTCAGGAGTGTCGCATTCGCATTTTCACCCGAGAAGGCGCGAGAAAGAGACTCGGGGAATACGACAATTCCTCGCCGGTCCCAATGTCTCTTCGGGATCCCCGAAGACACCCCGACTGGGTTTCTCGTACTCTTCTGTGTAGTGTATACACTTTGTAGTATATATAGTTTTCTCTCTGTCTTTCACTCCGTCTCTCCGCGTCTCTCACGCCTCGGCATTGACCATTCGAACGGACCATTCAACCTTGCCATTCTCTCGCTTCGACAGGGAACTCTCTTTATTGTCGCCTCGCGCCCCCGTCAATGCCTCTCTCGCTCTTCCTTCTCACTTTCGCTGCCTGCCTCTCCGCACTTTAAACCAGTGTGATTCTTCTTTTTTTCCCGCTTGGCAGTTAGCCCGTGCCAACGCGGAACCTGACGGAGCGAGGAGCAGGGAGCTCGTCGAAGGGCGACGACGATCCAAGGAGAGGAGGAATCTCCACATGGATTCAGCGGGAAAAACGACGAAACCGAATCACCAGGACGAGAGGTGGAGAGAGAGATATGGAGCAGCAAGTTTTCGTGGAACCGATCGTGGCTTGCGGTTTGTCCGAGTCGGTCGGGAGCTCCATAGAACTTCCCATTAGAGGGTTTCTCTAACGTTCGTTTTTCTGGTTATGCCTCTTATTATTCCGAGGGTCTCCCGCCTTCTTGGGGCTGGTGCAGTTTTTTTTTCTCTCTATCTCGAACAGAGAGACAGAGCACTGTGTGCTGTATCGATGGACGCGGGACACTTGCGAAAATCCCGCCCCTCGTTGAATTGTCACTCGTCGAGCTCGCTGGCTCGGCGAGCGAGCGCCCTCCTCTGGATCTGCAACACAATGAGATGATTTACCGACGATTTATCGCATTATGCGCCGCGCAGCCGGAAAGCCGCGCTCGCGACTCGATTTCTTGCGACGTTCGAATCGTTAATCTTTTGCGGCCGGACGTTCCCTCGGGATTTGGTTGTGGAAAGGGAGAAAAAAAAAGAAATAGTGGTCACAGGCTGCACTGCTCCGAAGGCGACCCGATGACGTTCATCCCCGGCGACCGCGATCTAATCGCGGCATCGTTGCCGAAACCGATCGCCGACGACTCGTGCCACTCGAAAAACGGGGGGGAAGAAATTTATTTGTACGCGAGAAACTCGTCGGCGGCAAAAGTGACCCACAAACCCGTTCGGAATTAATTAACGAGCCTCCGATAATTGGGGCTCGTGCTTTGAGGTGGAGTAGTTAGGAGTTTCAATTAGTGGGACCAAGTTTGGTGAACCAATCGACGCGAGGACCAGTCTCTCTCGATTCTTCGCGAGTCCGGATAATGTTTTTTTCGAGTTTGAAGCAAATTGAGGCTGAGATTATGATTTTATATTTGAGCCAAGAAATAATAAAAGGAAAAGAAAAAAGGAATGACGGCCGAACCCACGCGTTACACACGCAGCTGTGCTGCACCCGCCGATCTTGCGTATTTTCGTTCTTTTTAATCTCTCCGCGTACTTTTTAAGGTCTCTTATATTTTTTTCTCTCTCCCTCGGGAGCGGCTATACGCGCGCCGCCGCCCCTATAACGTTCGCCGTGTATATTTAGGCTGGTATTAGGCCGTCCCGAGTGGGATCTTTGCTTGCTTATTAGCGGTGGCTTCGGCATATTGCCTACCGTGCGCCGCTCCCCCCTCGTCGCGTACGCGCAGGCGCCGCATACGAGAGAGTCTCCTGTTGCTCTTCGCTCTTTGGAGCTCTGCGCGGATTAAAAAAGACTTTGCGAAAATTTTTACTGCCTGTTGATTGTAGATGCGCGTGCGTCTCGCGAGAATTGAATTTTTAGGTCGATGAACACGCGCAGCTTCTAAAAAAATTGTTGCAAATGATAAAAAAAAACACCATCGCCATCTGGACCGAAAATAACTTTATCCAAAAATCCAGTTTTTAAACTAAATCACAAGAATATTTTTTTATAGTTTTATTTTATAATTTCTGTTATAGTTTTATTTTTGTAATTTGAAATTACGAAAATAACTTCATCCAACAATATTGTTTCTAGACTAAATTACAGGAATATTTTATTCCCATCCAAATTACAACCGGAAATCAAATATACTATCGATGCCTATCGTATCAATTAATGAAATCCAACGAAAAAAAGAGGAAAAATAAAAAAAAAGTATTCCCAGAAAACGTAGGACAGAGTTCGTCGACGATTCGGTGGCACAGAGGCAATGAGTGTTGTGGACGACTCAACGAGGAACTGGACTCTCGATCAAATATTTGAAGTCACTTCCTGTCTACCGTCATCGTCGGAGCCGTCGAGTGGAGCTTTCTCACGTGTCGAGTGTACCCACAGTCCAAAGTATAGTATACCGTATAGGCGTAGGCATAATTCCTGCTGGCGTTCTACTCCGGGTCGAGGGTCCCATGGACGACGGAGCCGGGATGGACCGATTCCGGCTGAAGATTTTTCAGGGGTGGAGATGGGGGGAAAGGAAGAACCGTGCAGAGCGAACCCATAAGATACGTCGACTGTTCGATTCGAGCGAAGCTCTACGTTTCGACCGGAGGCAAAAACAGCGACTCCGTCTCGCTCGAAGATATCGGATATTCGGTTCACTCGTCTCGCTCTTTCGCTGGAAGCGAACACATCGTCGTACTCGCACAGGTTTATGTGTTTTTTCTCCGCTATCTTTCTATCCTTCCGTCCTCCCTCTCTTCCTACTCCCGAGCCCCCCCTGATTCATAATTTTTTTACTGAACCCCCTCCCCCCATTGCCATCCGCCCCACCTCCTCCCCCCTGGAGCATCGTTCTCCAGGTGGTCCGAGGAGCCTCGAATCCATTTAATCGCACTAACGATCATCATCATCGACTCCGGCCGCGCGTTTAATATCGTTGGCGCTGATTAAGATCAGCCCTAAGCGAGAGCAGCGGCGACGAGCTGTGTTCGCCTCGACGGCGGCGCTTACGATTTGGCAAAGTCACATCCTACGCATCGAGGCACGAACGCCACTTCGGTCAGGCGCCCCCCTCGAGATCAGCGCCGGGTTGATTAGGAATGAATTAGTTAAAAGCCCCCCCCCCCCCCCCCCCCCTCTCTCGACTACCCTGACCATCGTCTCCTTGGCCCCCCTGCAATCGATGATCGTTAGCTGGAGGAGAAGGAAAAAAATCATCTCGTCATAGACCGGATACGTCCTCTTCATCCTCTTGATGGTTTCTTGAGTTGGACAACCATGAGAAAATATTTATTCGTGTATACAGATTCCCAGGTGATGAACCTATTTTCATAATTGTCTTCGTGAGTAAGAGAAAAAATGTGGTCGGCATTTCTGCATTTTTGGGTAATCAGGTTGGCCAAATCGACACCATGCTTCTGGAATTTTATCTAAATTTGACGGAGCACTGAAATGTAGCAGATTCAACTAGTAACCCTCTCAGAAATCTCGTCAATACGGCAATTGACTTGACTTCCCGCAAATACCAGGCCGGTAAATCGAACTTTCCACAGGACACTAATTTTCTTTACCCACAATCAAAAGATCAAGTCCCTTACGACAGGTCGTCCAGTTTTATGAGAAAGCGAGTACCAAAAAAAGCCAAAAATAAATGAATGAGACCAGGAAGAGATGTAAAACTAGAAATATCTCTGACAACTGCTGCGGATACAGGAAAAGAGAATCTAACGAGCCAAAAGGTCAAATCCTTTCCAACATCCCGGGTGACACCAGGGGACGTCGTCCAGTTTCGTCAAAGAATCGAGCACCTCAAAAAAAAAAAAAACACAGTCTGAAATAAATCAATGGGTAAGAAGAGCCAACCGTGAGCCAGGGATGTAAAACTGTGTTATTGTGTCCGTCGGTGTGGCTCGAGGTCACAAATACACGAAGGGATCACCGTGTGTACTCGTAGTACGGAAAAGAGAATCTAACGAGGCCCCAGGTAAAGCCGCCGAGTAAAGAGATGGTTTTTCCTCCGACAATGAGACGGTCATCCCCGGAGGAGGGGGGGATGTTGAGGTCCGGAGACTGCGAGACGCCGGGGGACGCGGGGGCTCCGGGGGCCCCCGAATGGTGTCTCCGGGGGCCCCGGAGTTTCGACGCGGACGTCGTGCCGCGCCGAGAGCCCAACCGGTCAACTCAGTGTTACACGGTTGCATATACAGGGCGCTGCGGTGGTGTCCGGTGCGACGGCGTTGACTCTCTCGACGTGCGAGAGCGAGAGGTGAAAGGGAAGACCCGGGGTAATTGAAGTTAAACGAGATAGCTCGCCATTCACGAGAACGAAATCTTGACAATGAAGCCCCGGCTCGTCTCTCTGTCTGCTCGCTTCCTCAGCATCGGGGCTCGTCGACGAGGACCGCGACGAGCAGCGCCCCGGGCGACAGACAATGGCTCTGCTGGAGTCGTTACCGTGCGCTCGAGCTACACTATATATAGATATACAGATACATATATACAGATATATAAATATCTGTATACGCGTATTTCCAAGCTGTACTTGCTGGTGGTTCCTGTCCAACGCGATGAAAGACTGGTTGCGCAACCACACCGACATTTTCCAGATGGCAACGGAAGAGAAGAGAAAAGAGGAAGAGAAAATGAAAAAAAAAGAAGAAAAAAGGCGAAGGGCGCACGAAAATAAATAAAGTCGAAATTTCGAGGCCTGCTCGGCGCGTACGCCAATAAAAACGAATTTAATTATTATAATAATACTGTTACTGTTATTACGTGTGTACACCCCGGTAATATCGCTTCTTTTTTTCTTTGCCGTTTTTTTTCCTTGCCTCTCCGACTCGGCTGGTGTGTGCCCACCCGATATCACAGGCGTGGTCAAACATATTTACTACCGGACGAGCGAGACGTCGACTGGTCAGCGCCGAGGTTCTGCGCGTCTGGCCGCGCAGCGCAGCTCCGCTGCTCTCGTCGCTCCTCGTCGGTCGTTTTTTTATCGCCCTCTGGTCGTACAATACGTGTATCGATGGAGAACGGATAATCACCGGTCGATCGGACGCTCGCACGTCCTACCGTCTGCCGGGGTGATTTCTAGCTCTCTCTAACACCCGACGCGCACTCACGCACCACCTCCCCCCAGAAGACTCTTCTCTTGTTTTTACACTCACACTTATTGCATCAACCTAAGCTAAGCTACTTCCTTCAACCAGTATTCGGTAGGTTTGAGTGTGCAACTAGGTGATCCTTACGCATCAATTTCTTCATACCAATAGATAATGCAACACGTATGTCACACTATATATAAATATACATCACGCACATATATTTATACTATACACTTGGGCGAAGGGAGCGATATATATTCTCTCGCTTGGGCTTTTAACTTCTCGAGGAGTTCGGTTCGTTAGGTCGGACTATCCCTTGAGTAAGTGGCGCGTCAATGTATATTCAACGAGTAGGCGTTCTCCCCGCGTTTTATATACGTCCCCCCGGACTCGGCCGTCTCTTCGGCCACGCTGCTCTTTTTCTCTCCCGCACAACACCGCTCGGCGTATATTTGTCTCTCGCTCGTGGTTCCCCCTTCGGGTATCACACACGAGCACCACATTCGACCACTCGACGCGTCCGTCGTTCGTCCCTGTCTCTCGCACTCGCCTCTCGTTTCATGCCGCTGTCTTCGGCGTGTCGTACGCCGAGAGTCGATGTCTTCGTTATCTCGCTTCGTGGGGTCTGCGAACGACGACGGCAGCAGCAGCAGCGGCAGCAGCAGCACCAGCAGCAGCAGAGCAACAGGTACCTCGCGTTCAATAAGCACCGCGTCTCCTCTTTATTATTCGTCTCTCACATCGTCCTCCTCCTCCTCCTGCTCCTCGCGCTTCGTCCGCTCTTCTGTATTATACCGTGTGTGTTTATAAGCGAGCGAGGGGGTGGGAATGAGAAAAACGAGCGGTCATGATCGGTCCCCACGAAGCGGACTGATATCTGACGCTCCCGAAGCGACGAGACACCGATTCTCGTTATGTGTCGCACGGTTCACCCTTTCTCACTCCTCTCTCCTCCCTTGGTCCTCTGGCGCTGGTACTGAATGGTAATATGCTCGCGATCGGTGGTCCAGAGGTTGGCAAGTCTTGGCGAACAATTGTTGCACAGTGGTTGGCCACGTGGGTCACGCTTGAGGCGAAGTTGCTGCGACGAGTGGGGTTGCCAATGACTGTGCCGCTTGGTTCACTGTCAAAGGGCCGATGACTGTGCCAGTTGATCCGGGGACCCGTGTAAAAATACACGATGTTACCTCACTGTCATGGCCTTCGGCGCGAAGACCTTCTGCTACGAAGTTCCTGGGTCGAGTCTCGGGTCGAGAATTCCCTCGCGAGGGACCAGCCGCACGATTATGCTGTGACGGCGAGGATTTTTTTCTTCGTCATTTTTTATAGCGAAGGCGCATCTCTTGTTCGGCACTTGTAGACACGCGACGAAAAAATTTTACAACTGGCTCCGAGACAACGGATATTCTGTATCCGGAACACGCGGTCTTCCTTCGAGGGAATCCGATGGTGAATCTTCGGTCGATCGGTTCGAGGGATTCACCCAACTTCGATGAACTTGTGTCATCTTCGACGTGAAATTCAACGGACGACAGATCCTCGCGATAATTATTGTGTGACCGAAGCGTCGGACATCTTCTTTTTTTTCTGCTTCTGTGTAGTAGCACGCGTTCCGCTTGAGGTCTGGTGGACATCGATGCCGAAGAATCTTTACAACTGCTCTTCGGAAGACAATAAAGGTCCTAAGACGATGGGGAGCTTTGCCGCTGGGTGATCCGACGCTGCTGGTGCGCAGAATCCGGCGCTTGTTGCGATTAGTTAGGCTGCGTCGGGTACTCGACGGTCCCGCCGGGGAAAATTTTCGGTCGAGACGACTTGTTCCCGTCACTCGAGTGATGTCCGAGTTGAGAGACAATAGATCTGATCGTTGATCGTTGGTACAGAGTCGGACGCTTGTTGCGATTAGTTCGGCTATCAGGTATTTCTGCCTTGCGCTGTCCTGTCTTGTGCGATTTTCTCGGGACGACGTCGTGTTCACGTCGTGTTCGGCAAGGCTCCAAAAGCAAACGAACCACGCGCGTGTCGCGGGCTCATCACGGTATAATTCGGAGAACATCGATCGCGATATATTCTGATGTCCGAGTTCAAAGACAATGGAATGATCGCTGATCGTTGGTACCGAGTCTGACGCTTGTTGCGATTAGTTCGGCTACCAGGTACCCTCCCGCCTTGTCCTGTCGTATGCGATTTTCTTGGGGACGACATCGATGTTCGCGTCGTGTTCGGCGAGGCTCCAAAAGCGAACGAACCACGCGCGTGTCGCGCGCTCATCACGGTATAATTCGGGGAACATCGATCGCGATATATTTTTCCCTCGGCGCGAGCGTGAGAGACGAGTGTCCTGTCATCGTTGAACATCGCCGATTCGTCGTTGCTTTGATGATCGCGACTGTCGATTGCGCGTTACCTTAGTAGTTCATTTGTTGAGCAGCCGCGCGATAGTGATCGTCGTCGTCGTCGTCGTCAACGACATCGTCGTCCTCTTTTGCCATGGACCAGCACGCGCGATTCGCAGGCGTCGCACGCGCAAAGGTGCAGGTGGGGATATGCAGTTGAGATGCAGTGGGTATATAGCATATATATATATATACCGTGCAGCAAATGCGTAGGATGCGCGGCGTACGAAGTGTGCGACGATGCCGCGGACGATGCTGAGTCTTCCTGATGCCGACGAGAATCTCTCCCCGCGGGCCACTTAATGGAGATGTCGTCGGGACGCTTCGTTAGAGGGAAGAATTTAAATGAGACGACCTCCCGCTCTTTTCTCCGTTTCGTTTCTTTTCCGCACCAGCGAAATCTACCCGAAAAGATCGAGATCTTCGCGGCGGTGGACCCTGGTGAGGACGCTGAGTCCTGCGGGCGAATTCCTGCAGGGCCCTTCGGGCTCCTCGACTCGCTGATGCGATCTTCCGATGTGTTGGATAAAGTGTCATTGCAAATGGTACACGTTGCAAATTTCGTAGGACGAAAATTATAAATATAGTTTGTTATTTGATTTATAGGTGATCGAAATTTTATTTTTGTTATGGTTTTTACGTATTGGAAAAATGCTGTCACGTTTATTTTTGTCAGAACTTGTTTTTTTTTTAATATCGACTTTTAACTCTTTTATCGTCGATAGAAAAAAAATTAATTGATGTATAGGTAATCGAAATTTGATTTTTGTTATGGTTTTGACGCATTGAAAAAAATGCTGTGACATTTATTTTGGTCAGAATTTGTTTTCTTTTCAAAATATCGACCTTTAACCCTTTTTCGCTGATACATAAAAAAAAAGTGTGTCTTTTTTTTATTCACAGATATGCTTCCGTCGCAAGTGCCAAAATCGAAGCTTCAAACAAAAAATAAAAAATGCACCATAAATTCATAATTCGATTGCCACTTAACAAAAACTATAAAACGCTTTCGCCGAGGCTGAATTTATCAGAAACTCCACCGATATCCCGGAGTTCCCTGCGGAGCTGCAGCGAAACCGCGGGAATCCAGAATTTCAATATTTCAGGAATACAAGGGTTCGAGCTGAGGCGCAGATCTGAAGGTGTAATCTCTCTATCGTTCGCCCGGAGAACCCTCCTCAAGGGCCCTGCGCACACGCAGAGCGCTCGTTCGGAGACCGGACAGAAAAAAAGCTCGCAGGAAAGATCTCATAATCGCCCGAAGCTGCGGCGTGCAGCAGTTGTCACCGTGTCTCGCGCGGGCTGAGCAAAACTCGCGCCGGGTTTTATCCACCATCTCGATCTCGAGTCTTTTTTCCTTTATTTCGTGAAATATCTTGGTTAACCTCGTCGCTGGTCTCCGGAGGTCCGTGACTTCGAGATTTTCCAGATTAATACTCCAGTTTTCCACTGCGACGGGAGAGTCCTCCGAAAACCGCAGGGAAAATGACGAGAGAGAGAGAGAGAGAAAGAGCTAAGAGAGAAGAGCGACAAGTCGACGTCCCGTAGACTCGACCTCCCTTAGCGACTATAAGATTCGATCTCTCTCTTCTCTCGTCGTCTTCTCATCCCATTTTATCCCTCAGAACGTATTCCCGAAATGTTTCTCGTCTCTTTTCTCCGGGCTGTCGTGGATTCGTCGAAAAAAACACACGAGTCGGGATACCGCGAACAGAAATAAAAAAAAGCAGATAGAAAAATATGCTCGATGGCGCTATCGAGTTTCGCCGCACTCCTGGATCCTGGATGACCGATGACCTCCCCGCTGGGACACGAATGGTCGAACTCGCTCGCGTGAACGTCTCAACTATCGCGGAGACAGAGGACGCCAAGTCCAATCCATCGCTAGATATACAAGATTAACCGAAACACACAAAGAGCGAGAAAGTTCCCACCTCGGATCCCGTCGCACGATTATTGTACATTATAACCTCGATGTAGTCCGATCAATCCTCGTGTCACGTGGATTCTCACGTTTCGAAGATTGTAATATCAAAAATACGTCGAGAGAATATTCGTCGCCTGGCGGGACTCCTCAAGCAACGTACCAGCTCCTCGAACGAACGCCTTTCTCGAATATGGAGATGCGCAATCAGCTTCAATTTTTTATCGTGTCGGGAAAACGTCCCGAAAACATTTCCAACCTCTAATCTACTGTTTTTCGAATTCTCTGATCTAACCGTCCGGTCACATAGTTCTAAAAAAAATGTCCAAATATTAATATTACACAAGACACAGGTAAAATAAAAAGGTATATATTTTTGGTCCCATTTTTCCACATTCATTTTTTTTCTCTCATTTACCATAACCTCCAAGTGTATCAGTCAAATTATTTTCCCCGTACCCACCACAAATTTTCGCCTAAAAAAAGTCTACCTATAACTACCTTCGAAATCCATCTGTCGATGTTTTATCTATTCCACAGCGCATCGACTGTTTTTCGAATTCTCATCTGATCTGATCCCTCTTTTAAAAAGTTCATGAGTAACGGAAAGCATTGTTAGCAAACTATTCGAGCTGTGATTGGCTGGGACTCTCAGACCAAGTCCAGGTTCATTTGTCCTTGATTACTTTGACAGTTCTGTCAAATATCGTATTTTTTTTTTAATCCACTAAAACAGGGTTGTAACCGGTGTTTTAAGGGGTAGAATATGCGACTTGAGAACGATGGTATAGGTTAAAAGTCGATATTTTAGAAAAATAAATTTCGTGACCCCGATTTGGGCGGTTTTCGGCCCGGCGGCTCGATCTACGATTTCTGACAAGCAAAACGATAAACTTCTTTTTTTTTTCAAAAGTAACTGAACAAGGATTTTTTAGTTGCGATTTACCCTTTTAAAGCTTTATAAGAGCGCAGCAGCGCAAAAGTATCGCGTGTGATTAGCCTAGTCTAATAAAAAATCTGATCTAATCTAATAAAAAAAAAAATTCCAAATATTAATATTACACAAAACAAAGGTAAAATAAAAAAGGCAGTTTTCCAAATTCATTTCTTTTTCTCATTTACCATAACCTCCAAGTGTATCACTCAAATTATTTTCCCCACACCCTCCACAAATTTTCGCCCAAAAAAAACAAAGTCTACCTACAGCTACCTTCGAAATTCATCTCTTGATGTTTTATCTACTCCCCAGCAGTCGTTCCACCGCCGCGCGGGGTATAGTTATCCACGCGAATGACCGTCGACCAAAACTTCACCGCCGAGCGCAGTCAAGACAAAGTCGTAAATGTCACCGCGTGCGCGCAAAGCGCCGCGCAGTGCAGTCCGCAGCAACGTGCCCCGCAACGTCCCGCCGCGTCCGGAAGATAGAAGGACGAAGGAGAGACGCCGAGCACACACGACGATTGCCGAGGTCTCACGGGGTGCATTATAATATCTCGTTCCCGCATCTTTTTGCGGTCGCCGGAGACGACACCGCATCGTCGTCCTCGCTCCGGTGTGTCTCCTCGCCCGTGGCGAACGGCGAACACGCCGAGGAGGATTTTGACGTCGGGACGAGAAGCACGTGAGGAGCGAGAGTCGAGTATACGTGCGGGCTTCTTTATTTCGACCGCTGACCGGGCCAGGGCTGTGCAGGCCACCCACGTTACGCTCTTCTCTTATGTCAAATTTGTATAAAGCGAGAGGCGTGCGCCGAGCTTGACGTCTCGATCCCCTTTTGCTCATCGCGCTTCCCGTATCTCTTTATATATTTCTCTTCTCGTGTATTTTCTTTCTGCTCGTCTCACTTTTTTTTCCTCGACCTCCGGCTCGTTCTCACTTCTGGCTCGCGGATGTCTTATTGCCTGTCGCTTTCGCTCACGCCGCTTGGCGATCTGGATCTGAATCTCCGGACCGTCCGTATATGTTCGTATAGTATACATATTCGTATATGTTCCGTATATGTTCGTATAGTATACGCATTCCATATGAAGCGGGCCGCGATCATTTTGAGTCGAAGATATGGATTTGCCATCATGCCATTTTGTGTGCATCTTATAAACGTAATAACGAAGTATGGAACAAATTTTGAAAAAAATCAAAATGGTCCCTCTCATTGAAAAAAAAATTGTACGACTTTGCTTTTCCCAAAAAAGACTGAAAATTATTCGAAAGATTATGAAAAAATGTCATCATAAAGTACATTTAAATACCTAAACTTTCACCATAACACATTTTTTGTGCAATGTGCAGTTTTAAAGATAGAGCCAATCGAGGTAAAATAAAAAAAAACACACATACACACACACACACTATTAAATTTTCGGTAAACGGTAAGATTTGAAAATCTGAAATAATTGATGGACCGTCTTGACACTCTGAGAATCTTATAAACAAATTCTGAACATTTTTTGCGACAACTCAAAATTGGGGTGGCTCGCTTCGTATGGAATGCCTCATATGTATCAAGAGATGAATAAATAAAAGATAAAAAGCCGCTAGTATCGTGTAGCAAAACCGGGACACGCGAGGCAGGCCGACTGCGAGATTCGCTAACTGAAATCGAAGGCAGGTCCGAGAGGGACTCGCGCGTGAAACGTACGCGCAGGCGCGCGCGCGCGTGCAATCGTCGACGTTGGCGGGGCTGCGCGGACCACCCGCGAGGAGGTGCGAGGTCCGGAGTCGCGCGCCGAGAGTTAGGCACAAACGTGTACGAAACGGACGGGCACCGAGCTGCGCCGTATACAGAAAAAGAAACGAAGAGTAGCCGAGACGGAGGCGCTGCGAAGGTGTTGGACGTCTCATTCACGCGCGAGAAAAGAGCGACTCCCCGGGCGTTTATATTCTCGCTTCTCACTCCCCGACTTCTCGCGCGCGTTCCATCGGCTCGGACGCCGCCGCCGCGCGTACAAAACCGACTCCACATCCGTGACCCCCGTCGATCAGATTTTTTTTTTTCACTTGGTTATTCCTTCCCGTGAATCTTTTGACAATTTAGTCGCGCGCGAGCGACCACCGAAGGAGGGGGAGGGGGAGAAAGGTGGAGGGAGGCACCGAGAGAAATTTTTCGGAATCCGAATAGAAAATTCGTAGCGTTACATTCAGCCCAAAGCAGGCCCTGATCAGGCCCGGGCAGGGATAACACGGTCCTGACCAGGGCCTGAGTCGCGCTAATAATAATGCTGTGAATTTTCTACTAGGGAAGGGCGGGAAACGAATGTCGATCAGAATTTTTTTTAAATCGCTTATTCCCTTCCCGTGAATCTTTTGACAATTTACTCGCGCGCGAGCGACCAGTGAGGGAGGGGTGGGGGAGGTCAGGAAGGTGGAGGGGAAAACAAGCGGAACCGAGCGAAATTTTTTGAGAACGGCGGGAGACGACCGCAGAATATGACTGTAAATTTTTGACTGTAGAATGGGCGACTATACTTAATACCGGAACGAGGAGCCTGGCGCTGACTTCCTCCTGGTCTCCGCGGGGTCCCCATTCACCGGTCGGTCGTGTATGTCTATATAGACGAACGTAGGTGGTAAATGGACCACAGGCAGTTTTTATTTTATTTTTTCTCGACGCATCCTCGGACTGCGACCGGGACGGGAATTTCCGGGAATCCGGTTAGGTTCAATAATCGTAAATGCCACGAGGATTCTCCAACCGGCGAATATGTGAAATATCGACTCGACCGGAGAGCAGTGCCTCCGGACGTGTGATCAATATTTTGAACTGTGAGAGTGAGCATCGTAGTTGTGTGAACTGTGAGATTGATGCATCGTATTTCTGACCCTGAATTTCTGTACAGAAACCACATTCTTTGCAATCTTTTCTGTCTTCGTATTTTCGATATTCTTGTAATTATCCTCGCAAACCTGAAAAAAAATGGTTGCAACATTTTATCGCAAAATAAATAGTAGCCCTAAAATTCAACGCTCATCGCCTGGTCTTCTTATTTCATTTCCAACATTTTTGTAATTATTCCCGCAAATCCTAAAAAAATTGTTCGAATATTTTATCGCAAGATAAATAGTAGCCCCTAAAATTCATCGCAATGCTCATCGCGATGCTCTCTGCGCCCCACAACGAGATCCGTTTTGCCGAGCGCCAGGGCCTCGCGATTTAAAGATATAGTATTTCGGGCGGGGTCCGGGGGCGAGGAGTTGGATCGGCGGTAGCTCGCGCCTCTCGCTTTCGACCCCGACCGTAAAAAACGAAGAAACTCCCTTCTAATTATCCCGGGGGCTACTAGCGGCGGCAGAGCAGCCGAACTGCATCACGCACTCGTACGTGCGTCAAGGCTTTGTGTATGCTCGGCGCGCGCGCCTCCTCGCGTAACTCGTACAACGATCGCGGCGTGTGTATCCCGCGTACATGCTCGCTGTGTAATATCGCTCATCTTCTTCTCCTCTCTCCTCGCTTCTTCCATCTTCGACTCGCTTCACCCGGAGCAGCGACCGGACCGAGCCGAGCGGTCGTCGCGCGAGCGGCACGCGGCTCGCGATGCAACGGAATACATTATAGACTCGTTCGCCTCTCGCATCCGGCCTCCCTCCCCCTCCTCCCCCATTAAAACGTCGCTCTCCTTCGGGGACCGATCGCAACGGGCCTCTTGCTTTAGAAGCACGCGAATCCCGAGGGGGCGAAAAACTGGAACAAAGACACGAGTGAACGAAAACGAGGAACAACGCGCAAAAAATTGTTCGACCCGTGTTGTATCATCGCAACCGAAACGTACAAACACGTCGCGAAAAGATATCTTTGAGGCATTGACGGACTGTAAAAAAAAAATGTGGAGTCGGCGCTCGGTCAGGGTTTTTGAGTGCTAAGGGTTGCGATTCGGGCCAGTAGTATTAATTATAGCTGAATTCGACGACCTCAATTAATTTCTTTTACGGTCTAAATTAATACAAATAAATACTCTCCATAATTTTTTTAGCTAGGTTAACGCGGCTTTCTTTCAAATGTACCTTCCAATGTCTCATTTAAATTGTGGCCCTATTGAAAAAAAATACTGATCAAGTCCGATAGAAATAAACAAAAACCACATAGAAAAGATCCAAAAAAGATCCAAAAGAAATCATAAAAAGAGAGAGAAAGAGATCCAAATAAAATTCTAACAAGATCTATACGGTTTTTCTCCATTTCTATCGGTATTTAAAAATCTTTTTCAATAAGGTGGGGGGGGGGGGGGGGGGGATTCGACAACTTTTAGTCGCCTTTGCGTAAGGATCCAGCTCGGTGCTTCGGATCTACGCAATAACTACGCAATAAGAGGGGAGAGGAGCAGAAGACGCGACTCGCACTACTACGGATACTACGCATTTACTACGCATTTACTACGCATACTACTATACTACAACCGACACAGACTGCTGTGGGCGCTTCCAATTCCACCGAGCGACTTCAACGGTCGCACAGCGCGTGGCTGGCGCGTTCCTTGATCCCCCTCTCTTTTCTTTTTTATCGCTCCCTCGTTCTCCTCGTTGCGGTTCCGTCCCATTCGCGCTTGCGGCCCGGGACACCGGTTTTTCTCGCTCGCGCTCGTACGGGTCGCCTGGCTCGTTCACCGTTCGCCTCGGGATCAGCTCGCGCGCGCACTTCGTCTCGAAAAATTCGGTGGGCCCTCTCATCTGGCTTCTCCGCGCTCTCCCCGCGTTTCCTTCTCGATCCCTTTCACTATATACACTCGCGTCTCTCCCGAGACACCGCCGCCGTATACCAACACCGATATTGAATCCCTCTCGAGCGCGTAATTAAAATAAATATAATCTCGAATACATTATTCGGCCATTAGCCGGTCTCCCATCGACGGATGTATAATGAGAAACCGAAGCCGCGTATTATTTATTCGAATAACAAACGATTTCCAGATCTCGCCGAGGCGGATTCGGAAAAAATATCGAGATTTGGTGCCTCGCATAATTTTTCGTTCGTCAGAAATTTTGTCGGCTCCGCGATGAGAACCGAGGCACTTTCGTTCGGGATCCGAAGATTTTTTTTTAAATCCACCGAGGGTGCAGCTCGAAAACGTTGAAAACACCCCGAGGCCCGAGGGCGAAGGGTGGAGAGAGCGAGGACGGTGCAGCGGGATATTCAGGTACGCGATTCAGGTTCACCGGCGGGAAAGTCACGGGGACTATCGAACCCGGCGAGACACGGAAGGGAGGAAGTAATTGAAGAAAGCCCGAAGATACGCGCGGAAAAAAAAGTCGCGGAGAGCCCAGCAACCCTCCTGCTACGAGTTTCTATAGAGGTGGAGAGTATCGTGGTAATTGAAATAAATGATAATGCTCGTCCGTTGACGCATCGCGTCGGCTTTTCAAGATATATGAAGCACGCACCCCTCGGTGATGCACTGCGAATGGCGTTCAACGCTGAATTGCATTAGAAATGCTATTTATTACGACAAAGTCCGAGGACGGAACGTTTGTTGGGATTTGTTGATTGTTGTTTTTCTGCTGAACACGGTGTAATCAGGGGCGGGGGGGGGGGGGGGGGAGGGAGAGGGGGTGTATAGTGACATCGCGTAAAAGTTAGCAAAGTTGTAATTTAAATCTACAGTGTTATATTGTTTTGCACTATTTTATTGCAAGTAATACGCACGCTTGGGTGAAGGTAAAGTTCGCAGGCGTCTGCCAGGCTGTCACCTCGCCGGGAAAAATGCAATGTGCAACGTTCCCAGTCATCGTCTCTAATAAATAGTCGTTATATGAGAGCTTTTGCTGTAGAAATTAATGATTTACAAATTATACGTAGCATTTTATTCTTTGGAATAAAAAAAAAAAAAAAAAAAAAAAAAAAAAAAAAATCGATTTAACGAAATGTTAAAACCCTATCCGATGGCGAATTTCCCGCTGATTCCAAAAATCACAGGTGTTTGCCCGAAAAATCGAAAATTCGTGGGAAAAAACGTTTTTTTTTCCAATAACCGAACCGAAACTTCGATTTCACGTCTCGTCGCCCGAACCGAGAAAAATAATTTAACGCCGCCGTCATTTTTCACCGGACAACGAGACTTTCCCGTGAAAAATGTCCAACGAATAATCGTCGGTTCTGTAAGTACGCGGCGCACGTAACGCAGGATATAATTGGAGCTAATTTTCCAAATTCCGGGTTTCCTCTTCAACCTCGCAGTTTTTCGTGCGACGAGAAAACGGGGGGCGAGACGTCGGTTTCGGGACGTTTTTCCTTTTCGGCATCCTGTCCGCGGGGCTGGGCGCGCGAAAGCGAATTCGGTTAACGATCCCGAGAGGCACACCGCTCGCGTCATTATCCCTGTCAGTGTCCTCGTGCGGTTTTGTCGAGCAAATGACCGCTCGGGACTCGTCGGACGTAATCGCGGTTCCCGCGCCGCGCGAGGATTCGAAGCGGCTCGACGAGACGTTTTTCGGCTCCTCGCGGACCGCAACACGCCCCGAACTCCACTCGCGGCGCAGGAGAAAAGTGATGAACGACGAGAGAGCGCCGCGCTGAATGAACGACGAACGTCGGGACGGAAGAATCACGAGGAAATAACAGCGGAATATACATCCGACGTCTAAATCCTCTAAACGCTCCGGTCGCCTCAGATTCGTGCCGAGCCCCCAAAGCCCCCGTTTCTTCAACTGCGATACACTATAATAACAGACACCGCGCGAACCATCCTTGCATTTTGAAAACGCAGAAAAAATCAACAAAAAAGAAAGAAAAAAAAATTCAAAGCCCCGAATTTTCGTGTTTGAGAAATATCGCGTGACCGCGCGAAACGAACCGCAATAGGTGACGGACTGTGAGAATATCCAAGGCGCCGCGAAAGTTCGCCGAACGAGAATTCGCCGGGGCAGCTAGCAGGAAGTCGCGCGGCGAAACACACGGCGGTGAATATTAGGGCGAGAAAGGGCGCGAGAGATTCCGGAACTGCGTTACGAATGGGCGATATTCACGAGGTTGCAGCGGCGAGGACGATGAGAGCCGTGTCATTTCCTATGATTCGTGGTACGCCCAATGTTTAGTTCGGCTGTGAGATTGGAGCGCGGTGATCATCGACTTCCTTCCTTATGGACTGTTTATACGGGCCTCTTACGGTTCGATCCGATAATTAAAATTCCTGCCGCTTCATTCGTAAGCTCGTATCCTATGACACATTGGACAGTGTGACGTTCGACGTCACGTTGGACGAGACACGTCTAACGTCATGTCGATGGACAAACTTTAGGTACCTGCCCTATGGTCAGCGCACTGGTCTCTACGATCCGGCAAAAGATGATCATCGGCTTACCAAACGATTCTCATGGACGAAACAAAATAAAAAATATACACAGTGCGCATAATTTTTGTCCACCGCTTTTTCCTGTGGGTTATATCCTGAATGTCATGATACCTTGTAAAGTGCGTAAACGTTATACGTCCAACGTCCATCCATGTAAAAATCTGGGCTGGATGATCGCCGACTTCCCGAACGATTCTTGATGATCGAACCTATAATAAAAATATGCATGGCATGCGTATCCCAAACATTCTGATATAGTTTGACAGCGCCAACGTACCACGTGACACGATCAACGTATCCATCAATGGACAAATTCCGGGTACCCGATGGCTCGTCGCATTGAATACGAGAGACCGTTAAGGTAGGTTAGTAACCCCAATGTTACCTGAACTCTTCTTCTCCGACATTATTCCTCCTCCTCCTCTTTCGCACGTAAACGTCAAAGCGGTTTCGCTGCGCATTCGATTTGCACATTTATAAGTGAATTTTCCCGCAGGGCGCATCGATTGATCGATCGAAGCGCGGCTGCGAAGTCATCCCCCGAGTCGACGTGGTCCGCTACGCCCTCGGTGCAGAAAATATTACCGTTAAAATCGCCCAGGAAGCCCAGGCAGACCCGAGAGTTGGTGAAAATAATGTTACAATGAGAAATTCGAAGGATTTTGTACGTGCGCTCCGAGAGCAACGCTCCGGGTACTCGAAAGGGGCCGATGGTGCCTCGCCGATCGACCGTCGTATTTCGGTTACCTGACTCGTCGTCGAGTCAGGTGTACACGACCGGAGAGTCGAACCATCAGGTGAACCTGTGCACCGCTCTGGCTTTTGCATCTCTCCGGCACCGATATATAAATAAATTGCAGGTCGAGACGGTGCAATGGTGGTGAACGACGACTGTGTATATATATATTTGGCGTGTACCTAGCTGGGTCGAGGGCCAAGCGAGGGATCGGAAGATCCACCGAGGATCCACCGGAGCTTGCCGAGGATCCACTGGGAAGCCACTTCGATGAGTGAAGAGCCGACGCGAAACTTTTATGCACCGACTTACTTCGAGGCTCGACTCTCGATCCTCGCACTCGGTACGCAACTACAATGACCGTAAGGAAATTACCGTACATAGTGTATACAACGTGCAATTAAGCAAGGTGCAATGCGCCCACCTCGTTCAACGTGAGCTCGTCGTTCATTATGACCGCGATCCTCCTTTCTATTCTCTCATGCACACCGTACGCATCTCACCCTTCGGGGGTTTGTCCCGCCGATTGGTGCTATAAAACTTGTGCACTGACTGGTCCTCTTCCAGCACTTCGGTTCTCGTTTCTCCCTTCGAGAGAGTGCAACGGCTCTGTCGAACGGAGAAACTCCTAGGTTCGCAATTCATACTTGTGTTGTGGCGAATCGATGCACCGGATTTTGTCGTCCCGGCGAGTCGTCGTTGGGCGATTTGCCGACTGACTTTTCGGGGCACTGCGCCTCGCTGACTTTTCGCAGTAGACGACAATACCGCGACGACGATGGGTGGACGCGGTGACTTCAAAGGTTGCGAGCTTTCGAAAAACTGCTCCGCCTCGAAGTGGGACGGGATTTCGAAGACGACGAGCCGCTGATCGTTCGGAGCCTCGAAAGTCACACCGGAGGTTTAAAGTCAGGGCGAGACCCGTTTGACAGTAAAGGGACAAACGCTGCACGTGCTCGGTCATTTGTCATTCGCATGTTTTTGTTTTTGCGGCGAAAAGATCGTTGGAATGCAAAATTATGTAGCAAAACGTTAATCTGTGCTATCTCCGTAATTTTTTTTTGAACGTTGCATATTTTTTTGTTCAGATGTCTGATATTTTTTGTAAAAATTAATTGGGTGTGTCTTAGCAAGAAAAAAATAGTTTTTTAGGAAGTGATCGTGGGATAGGGATTAATCGCTGATAATAATGAAAAAATCATGATTTATATGTTCATAACGTTTGTCTCATATATTTAACGAGTCTATCTGTCGATATAATAATTACATTGTTTTAAGGCACTGGCATATTGGATTTTGGGACGAAAATGTCGCACATTAATAGGGTGGTACTTTTAAAAAAATGTGTGTTCGTCTTAGTCTCACCATTTGACAGGGGACTAGAGAAAATTACGTCCATTCGCGGACGTGTTTTCTTCTCCATATACATATACACATATATAATATATATATGCACTATAAGTAGATAAATAACTTACTGAGCGATCGAGGGGCGCGCGCACTTTAACGAGAATGCCTTAGGCATCCTGCTGAATGAAAGTCGATTGTGCTTTATACGATTGTTCGAATCGAGAGTCATTGACTTCTCGTTCGTAGGATTATCAACTCGCGCCTCTCGTCCTTTTTTTGTTCACTCGGTGTCTTTCTTTCTCTCTTTCTCGCATATCATCTTAACATCGTAAAATATCTTAAACGCAACTAACGTTAATATACAATATTTATAAAATTATTTACAACTTTTACGCTTTAACTTCGTCTATCTCAATCTTTTTCTTCCACGCGTCTCTCGCGTCGTCGTACGAGCTTGCTTCATTCTTTTTTACGTTATTTAAAACAAGATCATATTGTTTTGATCCAACGATGAGTGGGATTTTTTTTTACACGCTACAGTCGCTGGAAAATACCCGAGTATCGGATATTTTTTTCTTCTTTTCGCGTGACAATGCCTCGTTGATCGGATCGTCCTTCTTGTAGAGACAGAGAGTTTATGACTAGATCACAGTAGATGGAACAGCCGCCGTTTTTGTCGTCGTCTCGGAATTTCTCGTGCCTCATGGTTGTTTACCATCATTCGTCATTTCTGCAATCAAAAAAGGTGAAACAAACATTAGTATCTCTGTGTACCGTTTTTTCAGGTTGAATTTTTTTGGAGAAACGCACACAGTTGCATCGCACATCAATTCGATTTATCCACGCACATAAAGAAAACGTCGTCGTTCCACTGTCTCGTGGGATTTCGAATGGCAAAAGCGTTACGTTCATCCAGACTTTCAGGGTCGAGACGAGTATCAAGGCTCGTAGGTATAGGCAAACAGGACGAGAATCGCTCGGGAGACAGAAAGAGAGAGCGAGAGAGAAAAAAAAGAGAGGGCGACGCAGGGGATGATTTTCAGGTAAGGGCGGTTTTACGAAGGGACTCACCGGGGTCCCTCGGGCGAGCCCGGCTCAGGGAAAAGGAGCAAAAAGAATGGCGTACCGGTTCAAAAACCGACAAAGAAGGGAGCAGAGATCGGCGGAGAGCGAGAGAGAGAGATAGATAGAGACAAGAGGGAGGAGAGGAGGAAGGGAGGGGCGACGAACCACGACGACTGGTATATCCTGAAAGATGCATTCAGGTTAAACGCAGCGCGCGAGACGAAATTGTCCTCGGTCGTGCAGTGTGTGTGTATGTGTATATATGTCTGTATGTGAGAGGGAAAAAGGCGAGACCGAGTCGGGGTGACCCGGGAATAATATGAGCGTAAGCGCAAAGTATTCCTCGCTGCCCTACGAAGGGAAGAAATAAAAAGACGACGAAAAAAAAAAAAAAAAAAAAAAACGAAAGAGAGGGAAAAAGCGAGGTAGTTCTTTGGGTACCACTATACAATAAGACGAAGACGAAGACGAAGAGGTAGCTGAGGGGACCCTCTGGGTGTTATACTACATCCCCAACGAAAACTGGAAAGATTACGCGTGCGCCGAAATATCTCGTCGAGCCATTGGTTCAATTATCGTGCCGACGAATCGGGTCAAACGGGATTAACGAGCGTCGGGATTTAAAACAAACGTTTACGTATTCGTGAATTCATTAATTTATAAAATTCCAGGGTCAGTTCTTTCGAAAATAAATGTGGATAATAATTATGACTGTTTTTTTTTTTTAATTCTTGAGTTGCGACTCGAGGTCCGATTTACCATTGAAAACACAGGAGCCCCGAAGAAGTGGAATAGGAAGAGGTGGAGGCAAAGATGAAGGAGGAGGACGTCGTCGTCGACGACGATCGAGAAGGAAGGACCGGGGAGACCGTGAAAGAAATCACGGGACAAAAGGTCCGTACGCTTCTCGGATGTATACTTGGCTCGGTTCGCGCGAGCAGCTCTCCGTGGCCTACGGCAAGACTGAATGGAGTCTGCGATTTGAATGGCGCGGCGTTGCCGCGGGGGTTTCGCCGAGGGTTACTCCGCGGGTCCCCCATTGTCGGGGGGCCAAGGTCACAAATCTAGCCGAGGAAAATTTCTTTCAGCTTCCCTCTTCCCTCGGATATATCGCGACGACGTCGAGCTCGCGCTCAACCGAGACGATTCGCGGTGGTTCGTGTAGGTTACGAGGACCATGAGGAGGGGAAGGGGGGGGGGGGGGGGGGGCGGAGGGGGCGCTCGGGAATGGGTGACAAAATTTATGGCTGTGTCGTCGCTGAAAGGCTATACATCCGTGTAGGCCGATAAATGACGAATTGTGCGATGCAACAAAATAAAAAAAAAGTCACGCAGCTAATCACGGAAGTCATTGATCCAACGTCAATGACAACAACGAAAACGAACTAATCAAAACAAACAAACAAAAATCCTCAAAGAAAAAAATACAAACCTTGGGAACAGAAAGACCGAGGTTCGGACGGTGACACCAGTTGGCCTCATTGGCTCTGCTGCCACCACGAGATAACGTCAAGCAGCTCCTCGTCCTCAGGGCTCATCGGCTCGTAATTATCATAGCTGTCGCCGTGCGTCGCGTAGAGGGCACCGTTCGTCGACGTGCTGCCGTAACCCTGGCTACCAGCGGACGACGCCTCGGACACGAAGCTCGGCGTCGGCGAGCTCGACGCCTCGGAACACGGTGGCGGTGCGAAATCGCTGCTCTGTCTCGCATGACGTCCCCCAGCGCTTTGATGATGAAGTTCGGTCGCAGTGGTGTTCCTCAGCTCGGCTCGATGACCACCGTCAGGATGAAGATGATGATCACCACGCGAGCCCGTCGACACGACACTACCGGAGGATCCGCATGTCGACGATGCCGGCGACGAGGTGGAGACGATGCTACCGCCGTCGATGGTACCGTCGTGATCGTCCAGGAGACGCTGAAGGCTCCTTATGTACTCGACCGCCATTCTCAAGGTCTCGACCTTGGACAGTTTCTTGCTACCGGCTCGGGAACCGCCGTGCGTGCCGGCGGTATTGCCTCCCAGCGCCTGCGCCACGCTTTGAGGTATGTGTTGCCTCAACGTCGCGAAACCGTTGTTCACCTGTTTGACCCTATTGCGTTCACGAGCGTTTCTTCGCGCCACCGACGCCGGCTGATGGGGCACCGTGCCGTATGGCGTCGACTGGTACATCTTCGTTCTCTGCTGCTTGCATCCGTGCTGCTGTTGCTGCTGCAGCGACGACTTGAGATCACCTCCTCCGGCTGACGTTAATCCGCCGGTGGACACGATCACGTTGCCGCGATGATTCTGCCCGTTGTTGCCGGACAGCGGTGTCGCGGTGCCGTGAATGCCGGCATGGTGATGGTGATGGTGGTGCTGCTGCTGCACGCTCAGCATCATCGTCGTTGGAATAGCGTTCTCGTCGTTTCTCGTATAAGTTCCCACTAAGGTCATATCACACTCGAGTTCGTCGTTGTATTATATATACGTTCACCGCGTGTTCACCCTGGCCGGTTGCACACCGCCCGAGAGGAGCCCGAGGTGACGGTCACGCGTGGACCCAACACACCGCGCGGAGGACCTTGACGAATGCCGGCACGCGATCGCTTTCAAAGTTTTTTGTTTCGCGACTGTTTCGGTCCGTTGTTGTTGTTTTACCGTCACTGTTATTCCGAGTCCGATAAGAACGATGAAAATCAAAACACCGATAAATGTGGACTGTGATTGGAAGACGCGAGGAAACTTTGTTTTGCTTTTTTTTGCTTTCGAATGTACGTCCGACGTAACGTGTTTTTTTTTTTGAGAACCAAAGAAGCCCGTAGCACCCTCGATGCTTGCGGTACGGTAGTGGCTCCCGAAATGCTTGGCTGTTGAGGGTTCGGGGCCTTATATAGCCGGGTGGGCACGCGCCGCTCCCCACCACCGGGCCCCCGGTGCGCTCGGTATACTCGATCCCGGGGCCCTAAACCCCGGCCTCTTCGTCGTCGTCGTCCCCCCGCTCCCCCACCCCGCCCTCTCCTCTGGGCTTCCGCCGCCGCCGCCACCGCCGCCGCTGAAGCCGCCGATGCGAGAGCAGCGCGAGGACGAGGCGGCTCTCGCACCCTCCTCCTCTTACTCTCTTCGCCCAGCTCACGGAGCCCTGCTCGTCGCCTTTCCCCCACCCCGCGCGCGCGGTGCGTGCGCGCTCTAGCTGCCCCAAAGGCCCTACGAGCGCAGGCCCGAGATTCTCATCTTGACGAAAAAAATCGCTTCACTCCCTCTCGCGACGGCGTCCGCGCTGGTCCGGACGGGGCGAGGTGCTGCTGCACAGCCGTCGGTGACTGAAGTTTTTTCGGTTAACGAGGGTTGCATCTGACTCTGGGATAGAAAGGCTGAAAAAGGCCATCAAAAGTTCTCTAGCATTACAATCGATGTATACATTAAAATGCGGAGAATTCGACAAAGTTCGCGCATGACGACGAATTCGACAGGACGACAAGGATCTGGGTTTCTTTGTTATCAATTGTTTTGCAGATTATTGTGTGATCAACAGATAAGCTGCTGATGAATTATTCCAATCCAATTTTAATCGCTATCGTGATTCACATTTTTGGCTCAAAATGTTGGTGCGCTGGATCACCTTTTTCCTTCGACTCTTCACCTCTGCTGCTTTAAGAAATATATTTCTTAATTCTGAAAATAAAAAAAAAGTTCCCAAAGTACGGAGTCCCGGCTAATTTTGTACAAGGCCCGGGGATTTTTATTCACCGTCGAAAAGCTGTCGAAGGGGGTCCCAGTTTGAGAGACACTGGCCTCTCGGTTCGCAGTACGCATGGAGGGTCCGAATCCCCACCGGGGGCAGCAACAGCAGCAGCGGCAGCCGCCGCCGCGGCGGCAGCAGCATCGTACCAGGCAACGAAATTTGAACAGTTACCGCGCGGGAGAAAAAAGCTTGGTCCGGGCGCGCGTCGCCCCCGGCCCCCCTCCCTCGCCGAGATCTCGCCGAGCTCCGCGAGACGATCTTTCCCCGTCCATGTGTGTGTTGTGCGCATGTGTGCTTGTCCGTCTGCGTGTGCGCGCGCGCCGCTGGACTCATCCATAGGAACGTGAGGGGAGAGAGACCACTGCCGCGGCCGAGACGCGAGCCGTTCTCCCCACTCCCGGACTGTGGCGCACGCCGTACCGCAGCCACCGTCGGGTCCCCCCCCCACTCTTCCGCGACAGCCTCGGGCCATACCGCGTGCGTCCGTACGAGCATCTCTCGATATACTTGCGGGCTCACGGCGCGCGCCCGCGTCGCCCACCTCGCTCTCCCCACTGGCGAGGGAGCGAGACGGCGGATGCGATGGAGCTGCGCGCGCGCTCGGCACTTGGTGGGAGAGAGTGAGCGAGATGAAACGCGTCGGAGCGCGCACGCTCGGCACCGGCTCCGCTTGGTGTGAGAGAGCGAGATGAAACGCCGCACCGGCTCCGTCGGTGGAAGCGAGACGAAACGCGACGGAGCGCGCGCGCTCGCACGGGCCCCGCTGGGGAGGGGAGCGAGATAAATGCGCGGCGGAGCTCGCTCGACGGGCCCTACTGGTAGGAGCGAGATGAAATGTGACGGTGCGCATGCACTAGCCCTACTGGTGGGAGCGAGATGAGACGTAGGGGATCGCGACTTGGCGCTGCCAGTGCGAGCGGGATAAAACACACTAGGAGCACGCGCACCGGCTCCACTGGTGGGAGCGAGACACTTGTGGTGGAGCGCGTCCGACAGGCCCACTGGTGGGAGCAAGATAACATATGACGGTGCGCACGCACACCGGCTCCACTGGTGGGAGCGAGATAAAATGTGACGGAGCGCACGCTCACCGGGCCCACTGGCTGGAGAGCGAGACGAGACGTAGGGGATCGCGCTTACTTGGCTCTGCCAGTGCGAGCAGGATAAAACAACCTAGGAGCACGCGCACCGGCTCCATTGGTAAGAGCGAGATAAAATGTGACGGAGCGCACGCTCACCCAGCCCCACTGGTGGGAGCGAGACGCACACAGTGGAGCGCGTGCACCAGCTCCATTGGTGGGAGCGAGACACGTGTGGCGGAGCGCACCCGACAGCCCGACTGGTGGGGGCGAGATAAAAGATGACGGTGCGCACGCACCTTCCCCACTGGTGGGAGCGAGATGAAATGCGACGGTGCGCACGCACCTTCCCCAGTGGTGGGAGCGAGATAAAATGTAAAGGAGTGCACACACACCAGCCTCGCCGGTGGGAGCGAGATGAAACGTAGGGAATCGCTGGCTCTGCCAGTGCAAGCGAGATAAAACACCTAGGAGCACGCTCACCGGCTCCACCGGCGGCGGAAGCGAGATGGAACATGGAGCGCGCGCGCCGGTGCAACGCGCCGGGGCCGCGAGTGCGTGTGCTTCTTGGCTTATGCGCGGCGCGTCGCCGTCGTCGTCGTTCACTGGCGGCGGCTCGCTTGCTCCTCTCGGACCCGCTCTCCGCTCCGCGCCCGCGCTTCTGTCTCTGTGCGATGTTCGTGTACTTGTCGGACGTGGCGCGTTGTTCGTATGTCGCACGCTCCTTGTCCTCCTTTCCTTCTCTCTCCTCTGTTCGTCCTCTCTTCCTCCTCTCTTTTTCTCGCTCATCCTCCTCTTTGCCTCTTCTTTCTCCCGTCCCAGGCAGAGTCCAGGCAGCATCCGCGTGCGCCGCGTGTGTTGGAGCGCGCAACACTCGGCCTGGGTCCTCGAGGCCTGGAACTGGTATATGACCCGCGCGCTCTGGAACGTCTCGCGTCGCTATCGAAAAAGAGCGCGCGCTCTCGTTGCGTACGCGCGAGCCCGGCGCACGCGCAGGACGAGCGCCGAGCGAATCAGGAACCTCGGCGCTCGCTCTGTGTGCCTGACGACGATTATGTCGTTCGAACTTGTTCGCCCGCTTGCTTTTCGTTCGGGGTGCGCTGTATATACACACGCGGGAGTTTATATCTCTACTTGTGTGTATATGTATATCTACGAACACTGCTCGGCGCCTCGAAAATGGCTTTATCTGTCAGCAGTCGGATTGTTTCGCGTGCAGCAGCAGCAGAGAGAGAGACACATACCGAACTAATCGCAACAAGCTCGAACAATGGACGGTAGTGCAAGATTCTCCGCGCGGCGAATGGGGGGTGGGAAGGGGGAAGGTGAGGTGGAAAGGGTGAAAGGGGGAATGTGGAAAGGGGGAAGGAGGAAGGGTGCAAACGTAACAATCGACGCCGAGAATTCGTTGTTCCGAATCGAGTGACGGTCCCTGGTAAAAAAAAGTTCACAGCGTTATACTCGGCGCTAGTCGGGCCCTGGTGAGGGCCGTGTCAACCCTGTCGGGGCCTGGCCAGTGCCTGGCTTGGGCCGAATGTAACGCTACAGATTTTCTACCAGGGTTTTTTTTTTTTTTTTTTTTTTTTGTGAACGCGGCAAACGCGAATCCAAAGGCTACTATTGTATCGCCCTCGGAATACGTATTCGTGGTATATATTCGTCGGGTGGTATCACACACACCAACTCGTCGCGGCTTTATACGGCGCACGTGGTGCGCAAAAGACATCGGCAAAGAGACGCCGCTCGCCTACCGGTAAGAGCAATAAATCGGATGGCACTCAGAGACAAAAGCGCGGCAGCAGCAGCAGCGCCGGGTGACTCCGCCGGCGATTCAGAGTCAGGAGCGAGTCCCACTCTGAATTCGCCGCCACCGCCGCCGACGATCTTCTTATTCCCGAGGCCTCGCGTTGATTCTCCAGCTTTCTCGTCTCTCTCGTTTTTTCTTATGTTTGGTTTCGTCGTACGCGAGGCGGGGACCGCGAATGATCGCGCGCGCGCGGAAATCGATTGTGACGCAAAGCCTGGGTCGAAGCCTCGGGACGCAGAAGACGCGAAGGGAGAGAATTTCCGAGAGACAATCGCCGCGACACGCCGGTCGTTTGAGATAACGAGATAATAGCGGCAGCGTCGACGGAGGACGCCGAGCGAAAATCGGTGGCCGAAAAATCGTCGTGGTTGTTTAATTTACGATTTTTTTTTACGGAGGACGCCGAGCGAAAATCGGTGGCTGCCGAAAAATCGTCGTCGTCGCTTAATTTACGATTTGCATCGACTTCGGTAATTTCGTTCGCCACGGTTGATAATGGGACGAGCCGGCGGTGCAGTTGGATTCAATTCGGCGCACTGGTTGCACATTGTCCGCGCGAGGTGCGCAGTTCTCGGAACGGGAAAAGTCATTTCGAGAGTCTCGTCGTCGATAGGAAAAAGCAACGCAGTCGTCTAGCTGGTCCGACGCACCGCAGCACCGACCGGTGTCTCACAATGACGGTACCTGCTTTTGCGGTTGAAAATTTGTCGCGCTGCGAGGATCCTTTTCCCACCCCGCGCGCTCGCTATTTCTATGGACGACGGAGAGCGCTCTTCGCGGCCGAGGCGAGACTCGTAAATCTCCGTCCCTTGCGCGCGGAGTTAAAGTCCGGATACCAGCAGCGTCGGTGCAGGGGGAAGGGGAGGGGGCTTCGTATATGCACAACAACAAGTGTGCTTACGCCTCAGTGAATGCACCAGAATGGAAAGTAGAGTTAATTAAACAAATTGTTGAAATTTTATTATTATTGCATGTAATAATTGGATCTTGGCAGATTTTTATTGTTCGTTTGTTTTCGGAATATCGTGATTCGATTATGGACCTCGTCTTGAAAGTTGAATGGAAGAACGAAAAGTTGTATCACAAGCGACGAATTTTACAAACATCGGTCCTGTGCCAAACGTTTGTATGATTCAGTCGCGGCTAAAATGTAACTAAAAAATAGATAAGCCAAAAAAAAATCCGAGAGTCCATCGCGATTTTTCGAGAGCACTATATTTTATTCTATAATTGGAATAAAACATAATAAAAAAAAATTAATCAATTACCCTACATATATTACGAGACCGTTAACGAAACTGTTTCAACAAACAATAAGCTCAGACCTCGATTTTCGAGTCCGCGGCGGCCGAGGAACGAGAAGTTTGCAATTCCGCAGATATATCCGGGTATACTTTCGGGGGACCCCTTTCACTCGTCCGGTCCTCGAGCTTAATATTTATGCACAATAGTTTTAAACAGGGTACCAACGAGGTGCGCCGGACGCGTTACGTGCACCGCGTGGCTTTCGCGTTGCTCGGTATTGCACTTGTCGTCGATCGCCCCGGGTGTCGAGCATTTACGGTTAAACAGATTTGCGAGTAGCGAGAGATTTTACAGGGGCCCACTGCAGGGGGCTCACGGGTCCCGAAGACAACGGGACGGCCGAGATGAGACCAGAGGGGGGACGTGGAGGGGGGGGGCACATCAACGAGCCCCTAATCGCTCGCATTTTCTCGCTGTGAGACTTGTCACTCTCTCGAGGGCTAATTCCGGGGGGGGGGCATGTACTGTGCTAGTACTTTGCGCGTCCCACGCGCGAACTGCGCGTACTGAAGATTCTTTAGCCGCGGACTCGCACAGTACAGGTAATTTGGCTCCGGGAAGCGGCCGCACTCGTACCGAGAATCGAGGTCAGAAAACTCCGCGAGGGACCTGCTGCTAATTACTCGTTCTGCGCACCAGGTCGGACTGTCCGGGATCTGCACGGGCCCCCATTCACGATCGAGACCCTTGTTTCACATTTTACTGGGCGCAGCAACTAATAAAATATTCGTCCATTGTCATCCGGAGCTGCTGATTCTCCAAAATACTGTTAAGATCGTATAAAAAAGAAACTCGAAATAATTGCCAGTACGAGTACAGTTTATTATAGGGAAACTATATATTTTTTTATTGTCAGTGTCATTCGATATTAATTTTTTCGCACATAAAATAATAATACAATCGACGCTGATAATTGTGAGAATCGTACGAATACGGTTTATCGTGGTGAAAATAATGTTTATAGATCGACAGCCTTGCCCTTTTCGATATTAATTTCCTCGTAAAACGATCCGGGCGCGGCAATGATAATTACAAGAATAATAGCGACGGTAATAACGTGCGATTTTTTTTTTTTTTTCGCTCCGGAATACTAGATAAATCATTATTATTCCCACGTGAAGATAATTCGTGTCGAGAGCGTGTGAACTTGAATGTAAAACGAGAACGGAGGAACGAAGAAGAGGAAGATGAGAAAAAAGAAGATGGTAAAAAAATAGTGAAAAAATGGAAGAAAAAAAACAACGAAGATAACGAGGGAAGGAGAGAGGCGCGAGAGACTTTTTACGCTCGTGCATGAATGGGGGGCATTACCTCTCGAGTGTATAACCTACCCTTGAGTCTAGAATTTATACCATAATTATAAAACCCCGTAAAACCGAGAGAAAGGCCGAATACCGTGTGCAGTCGGAGAACCGCGAGAAGCGAACCGGCGACGGCGGCGCGAGACACGAGGCACACACAGCGCGCGCGCGAGCGCTGGCAATTATCGTTATATTAATTACCGGTCGAGTGGCGAGATGAGCGATGCCCCCGACCCCTCGGCCACGTAAACTCCCCGTACAACGTGTGTATGGGTGTCTCGTCTCTGCCGCGTTGAACTCGCGTCGGACACAACTCAGTATAAACGCTTGTGTATACACATATAGGTGAATTTTCAACACAATTTATCGCCTGGAAACTAAAACATGATACATTTGTATTTTTGTATAAAATAAATTTAAAAAATTAAATTTAGCTGAATTAAAAAAAATCAACATGGTAAATCTATAAAATTATATTTTTTATTGTAATAAAACTTACGATTTCGACGTACATTCACCGAAATTATATTTTCCAAAATTTAATTTATGTTTTAGACGCAAAAATATATAAAACATTTCCGCAAGAGAAAACGAAACATCGCGCGATTAATTGTTCGTGTTTCGTCACACTTTTAATGGGGATGACGAAAAAAAAAAAAAAATTGATGAGTTCTGCGGTGCGAAATGATTGCACCTCGCGTGGCAGTACGAATATCGTGCGTGTTCCTCGCACGCGTTGCAGCAGTGTTAGTAGTCAATTAGTACGAGTGTCCGAAAGTACAAAGTACGTTCAGGGCGGCTCGTTACGCCGCACGGCGCAGCGAGAGTGAGTGAGAGAGAGAGGGAAGTGTACCGGGAGGAGAGCACCGAGAGGCCGAAGGGAACGCGCGCCATACTCGATTATCTCTCGGGCTCGTTTATTATTCTCTCGGCAAATTCGCGGTATATTCGCTCTCTCGGGTCCCCTCTCGCCTTTTCGGGACGTTTAATTGCCTTACGAACGCTGTGCCGTCGCGGCGCGTATTCGTTCCCGGGGCCCCCAAGTGGATTCTCCATCGATCCCGAAACGAAGAGTCTTCGCGGCGTCGTCCTCGCCGCCGGAGAAAGTGCCCTCTCATCGAATACGCCGGCACCGACTGTTTGGCGGACGCGCTACTCACGTCGCTACTCACGTCTGGGATGTGCTCGTTGCACGCGTCGCGAAGAGGAGAGTTTATTTTCCGGTACGGCGCGCGAGCAGCGATAAACGTTCGCCGATATCGCCGGAAAGAAATAAAATTATTGATCCGCAACCCAAATGTTTCCATGTTCGTGAATCAGATGGAAAAAAAAAAATCAAGCGAAAAGCATAAAGTTATTGATCCGTAGCAGGTCCAAATATTATCACAGTCGTGAATATGCCGAATAAAAAAACAGCAAAAAATTGCCCGAAAGGAATAAAATTATTGATCCTCAACCCAAATGTCTTTATGTTCATGAATCGGATGAAAAAAATAAAAAATAAATAAATAAAATGAAACGGATAAAATTATTTATCCGTAACAGGCCGAAATATTATCACAGTCGAGAATATGCCCAATAAAAATAAATCAAAATATTACCCGAAAGTAATAAAGTTATTCATCCGCAAAAGTAAAAATACCGCACATCCTCGAATCAGAGGGGAAACAAAATTCAACCCAATTTCCATAAAATAATTTTTCGTTCCGCGAATCAGGTGTGCAGTCTACCTGTTACGTCGGAGTCGGTGGAAGTCGTGCCGTGCAATGTGCCCCGAAATATTGATTTCCACATGTGTACACGCGTCGCCGTATGCGGAATACACGCGGGGGCAACAGGAGCAGCAGCAGAAGCCCGGAGAGCGAAGGGAGAGCCCCGAACCAGCGGGCTGGCTCTCGCGCATCTGTCTCCGGGATAGCCGAGCGCCAGGAGGGCACAGGTTATTCGCTCGCGAGCAGCTCCGGCGTGTTCGGGTATCGTGGGGGCCCGGACGCACGCGGCTCAGCGGTGCTACACACTGAAATATATGTATACATATATGTATACAGGCTTCTGGTAGAGCTCTGTGTGACACAAAGGGGGACACACGGAATAGCAGCACACACGGTGCGTCTATATCGCTCTCGCGCAACTTGTCGCGCATTCGTGGCGTAGGAATTACTACACGGGGTTTCTCGGCGCAACATTGGGGAGGAATGACGTCGAGGCTGAGAGACCCGTAACGTACGACGCATATGGCAGCACCGTCCTTGCTGCTGCTGCCTGTCGCCCGCGCAGCGCAGGTTGTCCGCAGAGTCAGCGTCGTGCAGGTTCGCTGAACGTCGTGCGAACACCGATATTAACATACACTCCCCGATGTCCGTCGTATACATTGTACACGGCGTATCGAAATAACAATTTTTTAACTGCGGAAAACTTATGTGCCACAGGTGTCTTCGCCTCGCAATTTAATGTGTGCACTATAGTATCATTATTTTTGATATTATAATTTTTATTAATTTTTTTGAGGAACGAGACAGAGAGAGAGAGAGAGGAACGAAGCGCTGTGACCTTGAGATGCCGCAGGAGGGATAAGCGTATATTCTCGCGGGGGAAAACCGTCGACAATGCGGCACGAGCTGGTATTCGCGGTTTCGGATTGTATCGACGGAATTACCACCCTGCGTTATGACCGCGGTTCTGTGTTAAACAGCGATTGTTAACATCGGTAATTAGCAGTTCAGCCGCAGCTCGGATCAGCGAGCTTCGAAGGCAGTAGGAAAGGATCTGCGATTTAATTGAATTGATTCTCGAGTTATGTTGCCCGACGGGTCACTAATATCACTGGGTGAGGTACCAAATGAGTTCCTTTTCACATTTTTAATCATTTTTATGATATTAAAAAAAAATGACCACGAGCAAGAGACACAAGACTCGTCGAACCTTGGGACGAACATTTTTGCCGGCAAGTCCAATTTTGATAAACGCAGCGGGCGCCGCGGTGGCCGGGCGACCACGGTGAAAGCGCGCAACGCGCATGCGCGCGCGCGCTCGCAGCTGATTACTGTTTCTCGACACGTAGGATACGCGGCGCTTCGTGCCGATGGCACTCGAGCTGCACGCGCCGGCGCGACCGCCGCGACCTTGCCGGATCCGCGTAAACTGAAAGTCTCACCTCGCTGATGCGCGTGCGCGGTTTCCACGAACGAGGGGGATGCGCGCTTCTTCCGCGAACGTGGAAATGCGGCTGTCGGACTGCATGCGATATCAGCGACGCGCGAGACAACGGCGAACTGTCGTAGCTCGCCACGAGACAATCGGCGATGTGCCGCGATGCTGTTCCGTTTCATTCTTTCCGTCCGATTGTCCGTCCGATCGTTCGAACGGGACATGATCGATGATCGAAGGGATCGAAGGAACGTTTTAATCGTCGTTTAACTCGCGTCGCGAGTCTCGGCTCAGTCAACGGCTCATTGTTGCCTCGTTTCGATCGGATAATTACACGAATCGACGGAGATTCATTTTTCAAGGCTCGGGAGGCGTGGACGATTGACCGCGTGGCGGTGCGTAAGCATTAAGAGCTATTAAAAAAGAATAAATAAAAAAAAATCTCGAATGGGCACGCGATAACTATGGTACCGGATTATAATGCCGCACGTCGTTCGGAGTCCTGCGGGAATCCTTGAACGAGACAAAAGCTCCGGGTACTCGGGTCGAGTCTCGTGACTGCGGGATGTCCAATCCTTTCAACTGACTTCGGCTCCTTCGAACGTTTCTTCATTTTTTTATGTATTTTTTTTGCTGGATCATTTAAAAACCCTTAACTAGGCGCGCGAAGGCCCGCGTTCAACTTCGCGTTTAATCGAAGCCGTGGCATTTTTTTTTAAATTTTTTACCTGTATTCATTAAGCCGATTGGGTATTCATGCAAAAATGCGCTCGTTATGTTACATGAAAATTTTCGTCCAATCCATAATAGGCAAAGTCAGGTATTAAAATCGCTTCTCGTCGGGGAAGTCGTCGAGGATTAAATGCAAAATTCACCCGGACGCCGAGACTGGCGTTCGCCGCGCGGCGTTTCGCCTCGGAACGGCAGACAGAGGTTCTCTATGCGCGAGCGACGAGCAGTACGATCGACAATGCTCCCCATTCATGAATCTCGTTGCGCGCCGCCGCAAGTCGGTGTACATTACGGGATGCGCGCGCGGTCGAGGTGAGACTTCCTTATCGGGGCGACAAACTCGCGCGAACAGATTAAATTATCGATCGGTCTCGACGCCGACGACATATATCTTTTTTTTTCACCGCTGTTCCAGCTCGATGTGCGGATTTACAGGCGTGAAGCGCGTGACGTAAACGTGTGTTTTATGAATGAACTGCGAAAAAATATTTTCAGCGACCAAAAAAAAAGTAACCAATATTGCAATAACCTATATAATAAATAATAATAAAATGAATACTAAAAAAATAATAAGAAGATTTCTAGAAAAGTGACAAATATTACGACAAATGTGTTAATCTATCTATCGTTATCACCAAAATATTTATTTCGCAATTACTTTACTCTTTTCCTTCAACGAGGTGCCTAACTTTCTTATCCTCGTTTTACGACTCTCGAGACAAGTGGAAAGTGAGCTGCGAAAAAAAAGAAAACAAAAAAAATACAACATATATTGTTTGCGGTATCGTATCTTATCGTCCGGTCGCCGTAGCGTTATCAGCGCGAAAAATCGCAACACCGATTCGCCGTTTGCGCCCGTGTAAGCACCGAGAGGAAGTTCAGTGGTTGACCCTGGGCTCTCGCTGTCTGCGTTCGACCATACTACTCGACGCAACGACGACGGCGACGACGGTGGCTGGGTTATCTTAACAGACCGTGGAGGGAAGAAAAGCCGCATCCTCCGCGAGTCTTTGGCGGTGAACCGAGAAGTAATCTCGGATATATCCGAGATAAGTTTAATTACCCGCCGGGCGCATTGTAAAAGGGACTCGTGGTAGCGGTGGCGGATATAGCGGCGCGCGCCGCCGGCGACGCTATATCCGCAGACAGGGAGGGGGGAGGGGGGAGGGGAGGAGGTTCCGTCAACCTGCAACCTGCGAGATATACGCCGCTTGTTCTCCTTCAAACTTCTCTCGAAACGTCCTACCCTTAACCTTAATCCTCGCTCCGTCCTCGTCTCACTCGTCTCACTCGTCTCTCTCGTCGCTCTCTCTCTCTCTCTCTCTCCTTGCGTTCACCTTTCCTGCCATTTATCGCTCCGTCCTTTTTCGTCTCTTTCCTGCGTTTCTCGCTCCGTCCTTCCTTCCGTCTCTCGCTCCTGTCGCGGACCTGGTCGGGCCTCCTCGCGTCGCGTCGGGGCCCCGATCCTTATTATCGTTTTCAATTTATTCTCCGAGATTTTTATACTCGTTTCGCTGCGCGCGCAGCAGCAGTAGCAGCCGTCGAGTCACGCGACTTCGCTCCTTTCCCCCTTAAATTTCCCCGCGGACGCTGATGTCCAGCGGCAAAAGTGCGGCAATTATCGGACACTCATTCGACGCGACCGGTAGTCGTCGTATCATCGATTTATCAACGCGATATAGGCCCCGCGGTTATAATTCTCGTTGAGCGGCTCGACGATACTGCGCCAGCGAATTTTTCGCGCGCGAGTTTCCGAAGGTTCCCGCCGGCTGAACGCCACTCGATGCGGGAGATACGCGAATAATCATTAAAAAAAAAATGTCGCGAGCTTTCAGCGCGTCGATGCCAATTTACTAATTATTTTGTATTTTTTTTCGTGACCTTCAGAAAAAACGTGCAAACGCATTCGAAATGCCAATGTCGAAGGAGTCGTCCACAAATTAACTATTTCAAGTACCGCGCATGCGCCTCGGGCGAGACCACCGGTTGCATATCTTGATTAACCGCGCGATATACTAAGCGGCCGACCGATTAACGCCGCGCAGCGATCACGAGGGCGAGATACCGGGTGTCACGGGGGGAGGGGGTCAGGGGTCACGGGTCAAGGCCGAGCCCGCAGTATTCCGGCGTCCTCGACACGCCGGCTCTGACCCCGAAACCTCGAAGAATCTGCGCGCGCTGCATCGGGTCACGACTGCGAAAAATCTCGCTCTTTTTCTCTCTCGCTCTCCCTGCTGCTGTGAGCCGCCTCTTTATCCATCTCTCTCGTTCACTTTCACGCTCCTTTCGCTCGGGCAAAGCTGCGGGCCCCGCGCTCATTCATTCTCCGAGCTTCGGTTCAGCCCCGGGCGTCCATCCGCCCGAAGATTCAAGAGATCCCGAGGCAATAAAACACTCGATAAGACCTCGCGAAATATCCTTCGTAGCGCGCCGAGAGCTCGCGGCGCGCTCGCCGCAGCAGCCGCTAGTTATCGCTGGAAGCGGCGGCAGCAGCAGCGAAGAGGCGCGTGCGAGGCAGCACGCAAAGTCCATCGTCTCCTCTCTCTCTATCTTTTTTCTCTCTCTCCTCGCTTCGTCTCTCTCGCCCAGCTCATTCTCGAGTCTCATATCGAGTCTCGTGTCTGCCCCAAGCGAATCGTCTCCTCTCTCTCTGCTCGCTCTGTCTCTCGCTCTGTTGTTACAATCTTCATTCTCCGTGCTTTATAATGCGTACTTCTTATTTCTATGTATTTATTGTGGTCAATGCTCTAATCAATACCATGTCAATATCAGTAGGTTATCCTAATGAATTAAGTCTTGTGATAAGGAAAAGTAGGGTAGATGCTCCGGTTGTGGCCATTTTCACTATAATTTATTACAAATTATTGTTTTCCTGTATTTTCATGGTGAAATTTGGAACGTATTCATACAAGTTAACAAGATTATCTATATAATTTTTTTCTTTTTTTAAATACAAATAATCCAGCTGTACTATCATCTTCTTATTCTTGAAATTGTTGTTCCTTGCTCATGTTATATATTGCCCTTTAATTTAACTTAAGCATAATAAAAATCATCAAATCAAATCTCTCGTCAGCTCACTCTCGAGTCTCAAGCGAAACCGTTCGAGTCGTGTCGACTCGACCCGACTCGACTCGACTCGCTCGCTCGCTCGTCCTTCCCCATCCCCCGGTCGTTCTCGTGGTTTGCGCATGCGCGGCGTGCTCGTGTATACCCGGCGCCCGGGCACGCGCGAATCTCGCTTCCCTTCGAGAAGGCGCGCGCACGCGTGATCGGGTGGAATGCAGTTCGCACTTTTGCCGAGAGAACCGCCGAAGCGAGCACGAAGAGAGAAAGATAGGCGCTCGATCGCGGCTCTCGGACGAGGCCCTCATCAGACGAGCCGCCTCGCACCACTGACGCGCGCTCGACTCGCCCTCCCCCCTTCCGCTCGCCCCCCTCGCCATCCCTTCTCCCTCCAGCGGAAGGCCCCACAGCATCCACCAATATTCCAGCGTATATCCACCATCAACTATTTTCGGACTTTATCTTTATTAATTAGGAGCCCGCATTTCGCGACGAACGACCGACGACGCGCTGCGAAGCCCCGGAATACACACCGAAAGAATCGGAATTTACCGAGGGGATTTATACCAGGTGGGGAATCGAGAATCATGCGGACGACGCACAAAGCTTCGCGCGTTTATGTACGCACAATGGAGAGGCGTATAAATTTCGAATGAAGCTGTGGTTTCCACAAGGCTATCGCAATAACACAGCGATTGCGACGCTCGAAAGCGACTCTCGCGCGCGGTCTTCGAATATTATACGTATTGCAATATCGAAGCTGATAAAACTTGGAGAGATCTTAATTAGGGTGTCCACCCTGTTAATCGAACAATTTGTAAGGTTTGACGGAGGCCTCGCTTCTTCTTTGGCTACTAGTGATTTTTTTTTTCAGGTCTATATAAATGTAAAATGTGTGTAGTTTACATATATTTGTATGCAAAGAAGAATGAAACGTCTACGAATACACAGAAAGGTGGATTGACCATTCAAGTCTTGTCTTTTAATTTAGAGAGATCTTAATTGGGGTCTCAACCCTGATAATCGAACAATTTGTAAGGCCTCGTTTTTAGGGTGTTCTACCATTTTTTTTCTTATACACTTAACTGTATTTGTATGCAACGAAAAAAAAAAATCAACGAATATCCACGAAAGCGAATTCGAGGCTCCGCTCACTTTATTGGGTATTGAAAATGTTGTTGACACGAGGCTATGATAATTTTTTGCCTGCAGTCGCGAGTCTTTCGCATTTCGACTGGGATAATAAATTAATGTGGGCCTCTCGCTGATCTCTCTCGCTCTCTCCGTGTCTCCCGACGTTTCGGGCGATCGCGAGCGCGAATGCATCGGTGAATCCGGTTCCCGGAGCGCGTGCGTCGCGCTCGCGCGCGGCTTCCCTGATGAAGACCGCGTCGGGACCACCGGCGAACAGAGTTATCAATCCGGGCTACGAGGTTAATCTATCGTTTCTCCGTTTCTTTATTTCCATACCAATCTTTTTTTCGCATTTTTTCTTCGCCGTCTTCCTCGTCGTCCGCTCTCGTCCCTCTCTCGTCATTCGGCACTGCTGATCGCGTTCTGTGGGGCATCGAGTCCGCTCCGAATTTTATGTGGAAGCCACACTCGTGGGGCATCGCCGGACGACGACGGGAATCGGAATAGAATTTCGGGGACCAATTATACCGGTCACCGGTGGTCGATGTCCGTTCGCGAGACATCTCGACGTCTCGCGTCTCTTCCTCGATTCTGGGAGATAAAAATCAGCCGGAGGAAATAAAGGACGTCGAGTTGTAAATGAGCCGCCGCCGGTCTATTCGACTAGGCGTAGGGTGGTCGTTGTCGTCAGGATGAGTTAAGGAGCGATACGACGAGCAGTGTCGTATCGCCCCGGTTGATAATATATCGCAAAGTTAAACGATTTTACCAGCTGAAACGTTTCTTTGACCATCGGCGAACCGGCGAACTCTGGGGTTTTTTTATCCGCTCGGCGCGGCAAAAATTCATTGTTCCTAAGTAAAAGCTTCTTCGGCCGGTGAATGAATAGGAGCAAAAGCGGAAAAGTGTTGGCGGATAACGCGACATTTTTGCCTCGATAGCGGCAAACCCACAAAACCTCTCCGATTGTGCGCAGGAGTCAAAATGGGCGGAAGGGCCTTTTTTTCCCTGACGTTAGACCCGAGCCGCCCGCACAGAAGCCGAGACCGAGCGGCGCGACCGCGACAAAAGGATGCCGACTGCGCCGACGAGCAGCACCACGAGCAGCGCTCTGAGCTCGACGAACCTTCGGCCCGAGTGAAACGATTTCACGCAAGACGCGACCGCGTGTGAGTTTTTTTCCTCACCGGGAATTATATATCTCGGGTATCGCGGTCTCTATCGCTTTCTCCGGATTATCCTGCGCGATTCTCCGATGCGCAATGTTTTTTTTGTAGCCCATATTTGATACTTTAAAGTAACGTAAATCATAGTAAATTTTTTTTACAATTTTTTATGAACAAATTAATTTCGGTTTTTTTTTTATTAGTTTCCACATTTACAGGATGATAACGATGTGTTGCATATTCCGTCGTTTCAGTTGATCGACCTCACGCAGCTGCATAAAATTTTTCATTCCAAGTAAAAAAAAAAATCTTTCTCTCCGAAACGACCAAAGAAAAAAAAATCATTCAATTTTAATCGATAACCATCTGAACTGCCGCGAAAGTACGATTTTATTCGACAAACTTCCCGCAACCCGTTTAAAAGTAACCGGTCCGAACTGATTTTTTTTTTCTCGCTTGCAACTTCGGTTGCAAAAAAATGGCAGTGGTGTTTCACTCGTGTGTTACACTCGTCGTCGCTGCTTATACAATCCGATAAATCGTTTAATTGAACTTCGAGCCGCATTACGACGTAATTAAAGCGCAATTACATAAAAGGCGAGAGACTCACAAAGGAACGAAGCCGAAAACCCTGATCGTTAAAAATCAAAGACGGGGTCATAGCGATCGATAGATAAAACGGAAACAAAACGCGAGCAAAGTGGTCGGTCGATGTGCTCTCGCGGCTCGCGAGGAATTCGAGGCAAATCGACGAGCGTCATCACCGGTGAGATGACTCTTATGCCTCTTGCGCCTCGAAATACTCGTTCGACTCGCACTCGGCGCCGCCTCAACAGCCGCCGCTTATTCGGTGTTCGGTCTTTGAGCCGCGCCGCGGCTTCGACGCGATTTCGATCGACGGTAATTTCGTAATAGTCCTGACTTATTAACTCGACGGATAATTATGATTGGTCGGTGGGCTAATTAACGAGTCCCTAAGCGAGGAGGCAGGATCTCCTCCATGTGCTGTTGGCGTAGGACCAGAAGATCCAGAAGATCGCAGCGTTGCAGCGTTGAACGCCCGAAGCCGTAGATCCCAGTGATCCGGGCGAAGCCGTAGGATCACTGAAGTGAAAGATACTTAGGTCGCGAGGCCCCCGCGGGTATCTCGAAAATCTCTCCCTCCTCCCTCTTGTGCCCTATTTCTTTCGCCCTCCCTTTTCTCCGCGTGGCCGCCGCCGCCTCTCGCACCTTCCACCCTTCCACCCTTCTCCCACTCCCTGCGACGATCCGCCTGCGACGACCGTCGGACTGGACGACGAATTCCTCGGGACTTCTTCAACCTACTTCAACGAGACGAAGGGACCGTCTCGCTGTCACTCGAGGAGTTCGGCACTGCCACATCTGTATCAATTTAATTATTCGCCGAGCTCTCGGCGAGTCAATAAATAGCCATCAATGTTTCGACTGACGAATGTGTCGTTCGACTTCTTGTCGACTCTCTCGAGGAGACTCGAGAATAACGATTGTGCGTACAGCTTCATCGTCGAATTCCTCGGCCAGAATGCACGGTGAAATGAAGAGATGATTGGGTTAACCGGACCCACCGGTCACCGGCTGTCAAGTCGATGTTTGGTATGGAGCAACGATATTTTTGGATTCTTCGGCAGTTGCTAGGAACGGGCGAACGACATGTGTTTGAGGTGAGAAAAAATATTTTTGAGGTGAGTGAACGTTCATTTGACAACGGGGGACCGCTGAATCCTTTATTCAAATGTTCGTGAGCAACCATTGTTTTCGATTTATAGAGCCTCTGATTGGTCGTTGGGGAACCGACAGTTCGTTGTGAAATATCGCGAAATTTCACAGTTTGTCAGAAAAAAAAAAGATTTTTGCTTTTTTCTCATTGATTTTTTTATTTTTTTGGGCAAACAACAGCGATTTTAGGAATCAGCGGAAAACTTCCCATCGGATAGAGTTTAAAAACTTCGTTAAATCGAATTTTTTTTTGGCCAAAAAAACGGCAAGATATTGTCAATGAAGGGTAAAAGAGTTCAATATAAAACGTCCCGATAATTGCTTCAATCAATAAAAAGTCATGTCCATATTCACCACTTTTACCCCATACAAATAAAATCATTTTTTCTCCAGGGCGAAAAATTCTCGACACGAGCGAATTATGTACATCGGATGTGTCGACAGCCCCGTCTTACATTGGATCGAGTGTCGAATCGAATGGGAACCGATCATGTTCGAGCATCGTGTTTAGTAATACCATCCCCATTACTCATGAGCCGCAGCGGAGACTGGCGCACAAAGCGCCCGGTGCGATCGGGAGCCGCGTATACGCAAAGCGTATAGACATCGAGACGGAGGCGGGAGACGATACGAAGACACAGGCCTTCGAGGTGCACGTGGTAACATCATCGAGCATCAATCTCTCCGTCCTCGCCGCACGAGCTGCTCACTATGTATTCACCTTAGGCCGCGCGGCCGCTTGTAACTCGTCCCGCGTGTCTACAAGCCCGACGATCGGACGCGCGCGCGCGATGACTCCCGCCGCCTAACGATCTCTCCGCGGCGGCCCCGGCTCACCGATCGTTCGGTGTGGTCGCCGCCGCCGCCTCACGTTGCGCGAATCTCGAGAGTCTCGTTGATCGTGATCTCGGCGCACGCTCGTTGTTCCCAAACGATATTGCAAATCGCGAGCGGTGTTGTTTTTCTATCTCGGCTATTCGTTGTTTCGCCACCGGACCGTTTATTTATTCAATCACTTCTTTGCTTTTTTCTCCTCCTTCTTCTTATTTTTTCCCCACTTTGTTTTACACGTTAGGTAGAGGATAGAATAGGAAATGAAAGCTACAAGATACAACAAATCACGAGCGGCGTTGTTCTTCTATCTCGGCTATTCGTTGTTTCGCCACCGGAACGTTTATTTATTCAATCACTTCTTTGCTTTTTTCTCCTCCTTCTTCTCATTTTTTCCCCACTTTTTTTTACACGTTAGGTAGAGGATAGAATAGGAAATGAAAGCTACAAGATATAGCAAATCACGAGCGGCGTTGTTTTTCTGTCTCGGCTATTCGTTGTTTCGCCACCGGAGCGTTTATTTATTCAACCCCTTCTTCTCTATTTTCTCCTCCTTCTTCATCCCCTTCTTATTCTTCTTTCATTTATTTTTTCTCTTTATTTTTTTGCCCGTTAGACACGAGCACGGGATAGAATAGGAAATGAAAGAAACAGTGAAAGATAGAAAAAGGAGGAGTGAATATCGTATAAAGAGGCAGAGAGAGAGAGGCCATGAGAGAGAGAGGGGGGGCGATGTGAGAGAGACGAGGCGAACGAGCGATAAAGAGTCGAAGAAAGACGAGATAAAGAAAGATAGAGGAGAGCCTCGGCCTCGGACGGCGCGCGCGAACGGCAGGTGGAAGTCGCTCGAAATTTACTCGCGTTTCGAGCGAGCGAGAGCCGCCGCTTCGGCGGCGCGCGCGGCGGGGCCCGACGATCGCCGCCCGAGCCGATGCATTTCACGTGCGACGAGCTCCTCTCCACGCTCCTCTCGGTGTATAAGCGGCGCGTGCACCTCCTCTCGTCGCAAGACGTTCACTTTCCGCGAATAAAAAACGAAACAAGCCCGGAGTGTGTATGTATACAGAGAGGGAGGAAGCACGGGGAGCAGGGAGGTTCGAGAGAGGTGGGGCGGGGGGGGGGGGGGGGGGGAAGTTCGGGATACGCGAAAGAGAAAAGGAAATCGATCGATATATATTCGAATATCCTGGCGACGACGACGACGACGACGACGACGACGACGACGACGACGTTTCTCGAAAGTCTTGCCGCGCGATAAAACGAAGTGGCAATAATTATATTTATGTTTCTGCGCACGTGAAGCGCCCCGGAAGGCGCGCGCATGCGCGCGCGCGACATTTCGAGAACGAATGCGAGGCGATTTTTTTCGGCTCATTATTTATTCATAAATCGACGCGTGGTTTATTTGCCGCGAGTCGCAGCGGTAGCCGATCCGTTCGAGCTTCGATTTTCGATCGGTACTTCGTTCTTCCCGCTCGCGTTTATATATCTATACGAAGTGGGAGGCGGAATGGGGATCTGGAAGGGGGGGGGGGGGGGGGGAAATATTATTCACGTCGCGAAATATGGACGGTGCGCATGCGCGCTGTGCACGCGTCGTCGTCGGGGCTCTCTCGACGTTTGGAAATATTAAATACACCCGACGCCCCCTTTGAGCTCCTCGGACGTCCGTAATTCTTCGTTGAGACTTTCCTCTCGTGCGCACGCGCAGGGTTCATCGTTTTTCGATACATCATTCGCGAGGACACCTCACGAAGACGACGACGACGACGGCGACGGCGACGGCGACTACGTCGTCGTCGTCGTCGTCGTCGTCGTCGTCGTGGATGCGATGCGGGCCTTCGAAGCTACCAATTACCAGATCGCAGCTGCCGCCTCGCGAAACGCGACAGAGCGTTTCGATCCTCTCTTCGTGTGCCGACCGACACCGACGACCAACGACGACGACGACGAAAACGATTCGTCGTATGCGCGCCGTTAAACGCTGCGCGCTTGACTTATTGCTCTCTTTCACTCTCTCCCTGATAAATAAATTATCGTCGTCATATCGTCATGTATCTATACATATATCACGTTATCATCGCGCAATGCTATCGAGGAATCGGGGTGAAGCAAATTATTCAGAAATTCGCTAATCCTCGCGATTTTTCTGGGGAGAGTCAAAAATCGTTTCGAGCCTCTCTTTTCGCGGTTCCGACAACGACAACGATTTTTTTTTCTTTTTTTTTCGATTCTTCGGGAGCAAATTTTCGCGATTTTTTTCAAATCGCCAGAATTGGCGATTATTCTCGCGATTTTTCTTTGGACACTCAAAAATCGTTTCGAGCTTCTTTTCGCGGTGCCGACAACGACAGCAATTTTTTTTTCTTTTTTTTTTCGTTCTCTCTTTCACCGTCATTTCGCGCGGCTGTCGGCAACCGTAAAAATCATCCAGAAATTCCCTAATCCTCGTGATTTTTCCGTCGACAGTTAAAAAACGCTTCGATCCTCGCTTCACGGCGCGGCGCCGACGCAGCGACCGCGTGGCGACCAAACGCACTGTCGTGAACGCGCGCCGAATGCGCTGTCGTCCCGCTCTTTTTGTTCACCCTTTGCTACCAGCGGTCGTTCCGCGCGCCCGCGGTTATCGATAACCGCGCGCGTCGAAAAAAATTATTCAGAAATTCCGCTAATCCGCGCGATTTTTCTTCCGAACGCTTAAAAACTCGTTAAATTTCGGGGCGTAAACCTTTGACCGGCGCGCGACTCACGCCGCGCGATTATCACGCGGCGTTCGGGTCGCCGATATTCTCGCGGCGTTCGCGTCGAAAGATAAAAAAATTCCGAGGTTGGGGTCCATGTGTAAAAAATGTCTGTGGGGGCGCAGGGGGAGGGGGTAGACTGTTAAACGAAAGTGGCGATACCGAGGCGCGTTCGGGGATAAATTTCGATGAGGATTAGAATTAAACGCGCGCCGCGGCCGCGCGTTTATAATTCTACGACGCAACGAGCCTCGCTCGGATCTCATCGCGATGGGGTCAACGCCGACGACGACGACGACGATGGAGGACGAACCCCGCGAGCTCAAGAATTATCGGCACTTATTGATCTCCGCTGAGCCCAAAAATGCGATATAACACAACTGTTCACCGGGTACTCGACGCGCGCGTGGGATGACGTAACGCCTCTTCTCGCGGGTCGCTCCGCACAGAAATTCGGATAAAAAGCGACGCGTAAAGCCGCGGCACCGCGCGCGAGCGAGCGACAGGTGCGCCGCCGCCGCCTCGTCGTCGTCGCGCGCAGAAATGTTAATCGAGACGAAAACGACAGTATTTTTTTTAATGAGTAACACGTCTTTCCCTTTCGGCCGCGCGCGGCTGCTGCGGCTGCTGCTGCTGCTGCTGGTGCTGCTGGTGCCGTCACCCGGCTCCGTCCTCTCGGTGCGATCGACATATTTTTCGTGTACCATTCGGCGATAAAGTGATAAGTTGCCGGAGCCACGCGAAGTCGTAAATATACCCGACCCGTACAATGTACGTTAATGGATCTCGTGTTCGTAAAATCGATCCTCGTGTCCCGCATATCAGGCCGCGCCAATTTTTTGACGACGCTATCGGCGGACCGGTGTTCGGTATCGGGTTCAATTTGCATCATGAATATTTTCGCGGAATTAAAAAAAAAAAATCGTTTGTGGCGCGGAAAATGCGGCTTAGTGAATTAAAAAAAAAAATTATCCTGTCCCGCGTAATATTTACAACCATTAATAATTAACTGAAATGTTTTATTATCCCGTAAGAAGGAATTCTTAATTAACGCATCGACGAGATCGGCGGACCGGTGATCGGTATCGGGTTCAATTTGCATCGTGAATATTTTCACGGAATTAAAAAAAAAAATAACTCCATCGTTGTGGCACGGAAAATGCTTCTTAAGGAATTTTGAAAAATTAATCGTTCCTGCCTGATATTATAAGTTATAACCATCAATAATCAACCCAAATTTTTTATTCTCCCGTAAGAAAAAATTCTTACGCATCGACGAGATCGATAATCAAAGACACCGAAGGAGTTACGATCCCGGACGACGAAGCCACGCGACTCCGACCGGTGGAATAGAGAGTTTCCGAGGTGTCGACGTACGTCGCGGGGACCACGCGCTCGGTAGAACGAAAATAAAAGTGCGCGAGACGAAAAGAGTCTCCCAGCCCGAGAGGAGTACAGGTGACGAGTCCGGTGGTCCACTCGGGACGTGTGTACGAGGGCCTCCGGGCCTCTCTGTCTTTTTCTCCCGAATCTTCGGCCCTCGTCGATGTTTGCCGCACCGATCGCTCGAGGATCGCTGCGGCAAACAAGTCGAATTCGTTGTGTTGCGTTACACAGGTAGACGAGCCGCCGCCTGCGTACCTGCGTATTTGAAGTATAAAAAAAATGAGCGAGAAAGAAACTTTCGTGGCTCTGTGTACCACGAACCCGCGGACCTGTGCAACGATATATAAATATATATATACACACTGGCGGAAGAAGCGGAGGCAGAGACGCGCGGCGCACGACTCGGTGCGTGTAAAAGTATTGGTTATAAATACTGTACGCGCGGTGCGTGCGAGCTGCTGACGATGACGCTGGTGATGGTGATGGTGGTGGTGGTGGTGGTGGTGGAGGGCGCGTGGCACGGTGCCCGGCAGTTGCAGCTGCTGTTTCGTCCGGCGCTCGGCGCTGTGTCCGTGTGCGCGTTTTGAACCAGGCGCGCGACTCACCGACACTGCGCGGCAGAGAAAAAATCCCCGCGTCGGTATTAACGAAGTGCGCGCGCCGTCGCCGTGCGCAACAGCCTCCGACTACCACCACCATCACCGGACAGACGCGACCCTCGGGTCTCGTCCGTGTGGCGCGCGCCAAGATTCATTAACGCAAAACTCGTCGTCTTCGACGAAACACTTTCCCGACTCGCGCCGCCGCGTCGATCCCCTCCCCTTCCCCTCTCCCCATCCCCATTCCTCTTTCCCACCTATCGCGCGTTTATATGGAATTATGAAAGCTCACGTGCACCTCTATTAAACATCGAGACCATTTTTCTTCATTACCGACCGCGCACGCTTAATGCCCGACGCGTTTGCTCGTTCTTAGGGTGGAATTGGAATATTGTTTTTGGTTATTTTTAAACAGGATTGTGGGAATTCTTTTTTTTTTGAGCACCTGGCGGATTTAGTTGAAGGTGACGAAGAATCTAGGTTTAGTGTGAATTGATTTTTTTGTTTATTTACAATTAAGTGAATTCATTTGTGATTAGATTTTATAGAAATGTATAAATATTTAAAGACGTTTTTTATTTTTATTTTATTTTTTATTCGCTATTGAGGCATTTTATTTTTTACTTAATTTTTTTTTATAAAAATAAAGAACTAATCCACACTTGTCAATACTGCGCTTTGACGTCAGAAGGTTCGAGTGAATACACCTCACGCTCGGTCGATTCTATTCCACGTGCGATAGGAATGCGTAGTCGGGGCGAGGCCGCCGTCCTGAATTTTAAGAGAAGGCGAGGGAATAATAAGCCAAAACAGCCAGAGTCCCGGGGCCCGTGCGGCCGTCCGTTTCCAAGGCGGAGGACGACGCGCGACGTCGTGTATCACCGTCTCGCCGGGCGCATATTCACACGTTTTCGGTCGCCTCGGCGTTTCTGCTACTGCCCGGCGCGCGCGCGCGCCTGCGCGCTACTTCCTCGAACGATAATTCACTTCCACGGCGTTTTCGCTTCACGCACGCTCCTGTTCTCCCGCTGCGTGTATTTTGCGCGGCGGCGCGTGGAGCGCCGAGAGATTGCGCTGTGAATTATGGCCGAGCGAGCGAAAGAGAGACATCGCGATTGCTACCGGGACCCGCTGAATATCTCATGCGAAATGCTGCAGTTTCAACTGGAATAGATCTGTGATCGCGATGTAACACTAATATAACAAATATATCACACTATGACATCATTTTTTATTTACGTCATTTTAATATTATTAGGCTAATCACACGCGCTGGCGCGCGTGCGCCAGATACTTTTGCGCTGCTGTGCTCTTATGAAGTTTTAAAAGGGTAAATCGCAACTGGAAAACCCTTGTTCAGTTACTTTTGAAAAAAAAAAGGAAATTTGTTGTTTTGCTTGTCAGAAATCGTAGATCTGGCCGCCGGACCGAAAACTGCCCAAATCGGGGTCACGAAATTTATTTTTTCAAAATATCGACTTTTAACCTATACCATCGTTCTCAAGTCGCATATTCTACCCCTGAAAACACTGGTTACAACCCTTTTTTAGTTGATTTAAAAAAAAAAAAATTTTTGGCCAAACAGTTTTTCAGAAATCGTAGATCTGGCCGCCGGACCGAAAACCGCCCAAACCGGGGTCACGAA
>OZ035852.1:0-85503 GCA_964034905.1 Itoplectis maculator | reverse complement strand
TACGTGTTAGCTCGAATAATGCAACAGTGATTCTTTTAGAGAATTAGCTCAGACGCGCTCGACTGATCTCAAGAATTTGCCTCCGCTGCTCGTTGTCTCTAGGGTCGGGGGCCCTCGCGGTCCGCTGGTGGGTCAGAGGTTACGCCCCGTAGGACCCACCCTTAGCCAATCGTCCCTCGGTTCGACGCGAGCGCTCACACCGACGCACGAGCACGCGAGATGCTCGCGTCGAGCGTCCGCGTCAACCCCGAGTAGAAAGTCGCTATTGTTCCTCGGCCTTAAGGGGTCTACCCTAATTAGAATTTTCAAAAAATCGATTTTTTTTTATTGCATTTTTCGAAAGTATACATATTTAAAAGTATCATACTAAACTTTTATGATGATCCTGGCAGTCTACGTGTACTTTTGAGGGACGCCCACTGTGGTACTTGAGCGCGTTAGGGTACGCACCGCAACCCGTTAAGGGCCCATGAAACAGTGAGCGCCGAAAATCTCCGAATGTGCGGTTTGTCGCGAATTATGAACGGATCGAAGTGAAAATTGAAACACAGATGCCAGTAATGAAAGTCTCGGGAATGAATTAGTCAGAATTTTGATTTTAGAAAAAAAAATTACAGATCGGTTACCGACATCAATTTTTTTAATTAAAATCAAAATTCTGACTAATTCATTCCCGAGATTCACATTAGTGGCGTCTGTATTTCAATTTTCGCTTCGATCCGTTCATAATCGGCGACAAACCGCACTTCCGAAGATTTTCGGCGCTCAGTGTTTCACATGGCCTTAAACGCGTTTTTCTCAAAATGACGTTTTTGGACGGCTTGTTGATGAAATCTCCGAAACTATTCAACCGATCCTCACCAAATTGTACCACATGTTCATTATGATTATAGCTAATAGCGCATATCATACGAATTTGAAATTTTAAGTGTAACTATTTTTTTTTCTCAAAAAACGATGAAAAAAAACGTGATATTCGAAGTTTTTGAAAAAATGGCCGCCATTTTGTCATTTTTGATAAAATCAAAAATCGTATGATACGCGCTATAGCCATTTACCTAAGGAATCTAAAACCATTTTAAAATTTTTTTCCTATCATCCATTCCAGAGATTTCATCAACAGCGCACACCCATCTTTTTTTTTACCTGTCTTCTCTTCCATTTTAGTGTACAAAAACTAAGTGAAATAAATATGAAAATTTTTTTTTGTGTATTTTAAGAGTATATTTTTTAGGCCTAACACTTTTTATATCCATATTTATAATTTATACCGGTCAAAAAATTCGTGGAAATAGTACTTTTTTTGGCCGTCTAATTAGGGTAGACCCCTTAAGCTAGGCCCCACATGGCCCACCGTCGAAGTACGGTTGGCCCTTTCGAGTCCGTCTGGCGACCGGACGCGCTTTGTACGTTAAAACAAGGGTGGTCTTGATTTTGGAAAGCGGCTCTTCACGTTTATTTATTACTTTACGAAGAGCGTAGGCAGTTTCTCTTGCGTCCAACGTTTCTTCGCAGCAGGGCATGTCCGCCAGCTGTTCGTGGGAAAATGCCAGTGTCATATATCAATAAATGTTTATATTCTAATAACATCCTTCTTTAGGTAAACCATTATGTTAATATCTATAGCAATAGTCAGCTCGCCCAAGCCGTCATTATTATTGGTCTCCCTATAACTCCGTTTGAATTTACCGCGTTCGGAGTCGCGGCGGTGCTGTCCGTGCGGCGCGCTCGCGAGTCACGAATCAGAATTCGTTACAGGGACGGCACAGTGGCGACACGGCACTGCTCGGCGTGTCGGTACTGTGCCGTTATGTGCGACCGAATGTGACGCGTTTGTGTCGACACGGCGTGGCTAGACACGACGTAGTGACACAGTCACGGCACCGTTGCAGCACTCCGTCGAGTACGGTGCCTACGCCGTGTCGCCACGGTGGAGGCATCGTGGTGACAAGCCATGCCCCTTTCAGAAAAAATAAATTTGTCATGGTCAGGGTTCGAACCTGGGACCTTCTGAGTGTTGCTTTGCGACTTAGCCAACTCGGCTAAGACCTTTAATAGTACGTATTTTGATTGTCTATTTGAAGTTTGATTGTGACGGTGCCTACACCGTGGCGACACACCGTGCCTACACCGTCACAATCAAACTTCAAATAGACAATCAAAATACGTACTATTAAAGGTTAAAATAGCCGTGTTGGCTAAGTCGCAGAGCAACACTCAGAAGGTACCAGGTTCGAATCCTGACCATGACAAGTCCTTTTTTCCGAAAGGAGCACGGCATGTCACCACGATGCCTCCACCGTGGCGACACGGCGTAGGCACCGTACTCAACGGAGTGCTGCAACGGTGCCGTGACTGTGTCACTACGTCGTGTCTAGCCACGCCGTGTCGACACAAACGCGTCACATTCGATCGCACACAACGGCACAGTACCGACACGCCGAGCTGTGCCGTGTCGCCACCGTGCTGCCCTGTGCCGTCACTTTTCTATCTGGGAAAAAAAATAGTAAAAATTCTAATTTTCGCAATAATTCTGATAGGGGATATAGCGATAAGTGTACAGCATATGTGGTTAAAATTTCATAAGGATCCGATCAGTAGATCCTGAGATTTTTTCAACAAGCGGTTCGAAAACGTTGTTTCGAGAAAAAGGCGTTTAAAGTTTCAGCGATATACGATACAGTAGAAGCTCTCACATGTTACTTAATGCGGACCAAGTAAGCATAGTAAAGGACCAATCACGTTCACGAAGCAGCACGCCTGCTCCAATGAGAACACTCGAATTGTCCCCACCACTTGCCAACGTAAACTAGCTGACGTAACATGTGAGAGCTTCCAGTGTATATGTATTTGGGTCATTCCACGGTACTTCAGCCACCTAAATTTTCAAAATTGTATCATCACTGTGAAATTGCGTGAAGTGAAATATACTAAGGCGTGCAAAAAATGCTGACGGAGTTTAGGGCTCCTACTAGCTTCCAGTTTCGAAAAAAGCCAAAATTTCAGTTTTTCGTTGTTTTGACGATGACTTCGCGAGAATTTGTCGGAAAAACATTTATAAAAAACGAAAATTTTTAGCTTTCCATTGTCTTTACAAAAAAAAAAAAAAAAAAATTCTAATTTTTTACGGACGATCATTTTTTTTTCATTTTTTAAAGATTTGTTTTGCTCATTAAAAAAAAAATGCATTTTTTATTTTGCTAAATTTTTTTTGTCAAGTTTGTCAAGTTGAAAACTAATTTTCAGCCAAAGGATGCAATGGCATATTGAGAAGATCTCGAGATATGGGATTTTTTATGGTTTTTTCAAAAATAACAGAATGCGGTAATAACGTAAAAAATTCATATGTTTCACAGGGAAATACCTTTAGAATGCTCTGATCTGTCTGAAATTTTCAGATAATACTTTTAACCCATTAACGTCCAAGCGTCCCGACTTTTTACCAATCTTTCAACGCGATTATTTGTTATGTTATCGGCGTTGAAAAAAATTCGTTTTCAGGTATATCGACGTAGAATTTTATGCTCTTTCAGAATACCGGCTCAAAATTTCGTTTAGACATAAAGAAAAAAAAATATGGCCGATTCAAGCGTGAAAAACGTGAAATTTTTTGAAAAAAACCTTTTTGTGCATTTTTTTTTGCAATGTTACCGCAATGAATTCATACTGTAATCATGATCAGAGGTGATCGGAATAGTTAAAGTTTAACAGGGAATTTTCATGTAATCATTGAACCACTCCTTTTTGCAATATGGCGGCTAGAACGTAAATATTCTACAAAAACATAAGCTAATTTATTTCTCGGAAACTATTGAGTTTAGCACAAATTATCTAAGAACAAAAATATCTTAGAATTGGTCAAAGAATACTCTCAAATTTTTTAAGAAAAAAAAAAAAAAAAAAAAAAAAATTGTCAATTTTAATTATTTTTATATTTTGGAAAAACAAAAATCATCTCAAAAAAATTTTGAAAAATTTGAGGATATTCTTTGACCAATTCTAAGATATTTTTGTGCTTACATGATTTGAGCTAAGCTCAATAGTTTCCGAGAAATAAATTAGCTTATGTTTTTGTAGAATATTTACGTTCTAGCCGCCATATTGTAAAAAGGAGTGGTTCAATGATTACATGAAAATTCCCTGTTAAACTTTAACTATTCCGATCACCTCTGATCATGATTACAGTATGAATTCATTGCGGTAACATTGCAAAAAAAAATGCACAAAAAGGTTTTTTTCAAAAATTTGCACGTTTTTCACGCTTGAATCGGCCATATTTTTTTTTCTTTATGTCTAATCGAAATTTTGAGCCGGTATTCTGAAAGAGCATAAAATTCTACGTCGATATATCCGAAAACAATTTTTTTTCAACGCCGATAACATAAAAAATAATCGCGTTGAAAGTTTGGTAAGAAATCGGGACGCTTGGACGTTAATGGGTTAAATACATAAACTTTCGAAACATCCACAAAAAAAAATTGATTTGAAGAAAAATTCAAAGTAGAGAGACCCCTTAAGCTAGTCCTTGCGCATTATGTCAAGTTGGAATAAGTTTTGAAAAAAATCCGAGAGAATTGCAAGCACTTCTTAGTAATACAAAAAATCTGAAGAAAAAAAAGAATTAATCGATTTTTGAATTATCGACAAGTGTTTGCGATTTGTTGTCATTTTTCGAAAACTTATGTCAACTCGACATCGGGTGCAACAAATACCTAAAATAAAAGATAAAAAAACTGACTCATAATTTTTTGTTAAATATGCTTTTTGTTAACCATAGCAAATTTCTTCATATAATTACGAAGTGTGCGCATTCGCAGCAGTAGCTTAAAGAGAGGCAGAGATTCGGCTATCACTGCTGGAAAATTGGTTTCAGGCCCGGGGGGCTTGAGAACAGTCGATGACAACCAGGTGTAAGGTACCGAGGTGAACAAGTCGATTAAAAAATATCCTTGACTGTAATGTCTGGAAATAAAATAGTCACCGATGATTTATAAACTTTTCTACTTTTATTTATTTTTCATATATTACCTGGCTATTTGCGCGGGGTCGAGAATGATCTCGTGGCCGTCGCCCGATGTGAAGCCGGTTAGAAAATTCATGAAAATATCAATTACGCAAATCGCATAAGCCGGATGAAGAATATCAAGTTTATCGACGCCTCCCTTGCTGCATGCACGATAAAAGGCGTTTACGTAGGGTATCGCGACGAAGAGGTAGAGAAACGTGAGTATCATCAACACTTCCCAGGCGAATCTATGAATTTTTATTACCATTCTCATTTTTTTTTCTACTCGACAATTAGTTTACAAATTTGAAAAAGTGTATTTATTTATTTTTAATAAAAAACGTATTTATTTATTTTTTTTCTTAATTACCTGAAACTGCTGCAAGGATGAATGACCCACCAGTTGGCCTGTCGGCCGTGACGCTTCTTCTCCAGGGCGATGGCCGCTCGGCTCCGGAGGAAAAATCTCGTCAACGGATGTTTCTCCGACACGAGAATAAGCTTCTGAAATTTTCGCTTAAGACGCGACACATTTTTCGCGTTCGGCGGCAATCGCGGCAGGCAACTGTGCGACGTCTGCGGCAACTCGCACGAGTGTCTCGCTATGCTTCGTCCCCTTACGGGCGTATGAGATTCCCTCTTTAAACTATGCTTCATCATAATCGGTCAATTATATGAGGTTATGAAAAAAAAAAAAAAAAAAAAAAAAAAAAAAAAAAAAAAAAAAAATGGTTCAGGTGAACAAATGAACGGAAACGTAAAAAAAACAATATCCTTGACAATTGATTTTTAACAATTACACAAATAATTATCGTTTTTATTTGCCTGCTCTTACTTACCGCCAAGTAATCGTGTTTAAAATGCTGAACCCATTCCGCCCACATTGCCAGCGATCGAGTTTTGCGGGGCTAGTTCCAAAGTCTGCAAACGCCAAAGTCTGCAAAAACTGTAATACCGCCAGAACTTGTAGTTAATCGAAACACTACAGGAGGGCGCTAGCGGTAAAAACCTATTTCGAAAAATGCGATCCTGACTGAAGTTCGCAGCGAAACAGTGGTGCTCAACTTATATTTCTTTTCGTTGATATTGATATAAATTGAGTTGTGAAATATACGAAATAGGCAATAAAAAACATTATTCGATATTCATTGTTTTTTAATATTGTAGTTTAACATTTTTATATTATTTAATATTCTCTGCGATCGTCTAATGCTATGTTATTGTAACCATATATGTACTATGTAACAAAGAGCACTGTCCCGTGGAATTTACGAATAAATAAATAAATAAATTATTGCAAATAATGCGAGATGTTTGTTCTGGGGTGGGATCCTGAGTTTACGATACGGTACGGTAAGATAACCGATACGATAAAACGACCGATACGACAAGCGAGGCGAGCGGGACTACAGACAATTCATCTGTGATACCGTCTCGCGACAGCTGAGTCGTCTGCTAGATCGTCGCCGTCGTCGCTGTGTCAAGTTATGACGATTAACCTGACAATCTTTGTAAAAAATAATTTCTCGTAATTCGTAAGCGAGAAACGACATGTGCGCGAGTGCAATGTTGATTCTTACGGCGACTACGCGGAAAAGGATGTCGATGACGTCCTGCGAACTGTGTTCTTCGCTACCCGGGGGACGACGTTGACGACGCGGAGAAGAGCCACGGCCTATTTCACGGCGGGGAACGAGCGACCCCAAGGATCAGATGCAAACGCTCTTCGGTTACCTGGGTAAAGTCGAGGACATCATCAGGCTGTATCCGACGATCAGAGGGACGTCGACGTTCCCGTTCAGTCCAGAGGATTGCTACATCGCGAGTTTCCACGCTACCAAGGTAGCGTCAAAGAATTTATGAACGTATATACTAGAAGCGCAGGTTGCATGCTTCTCGTGTATATGCTTCTCGACAGAAATTGGGGTCTTCCCATAAAAAACGATGCAAATGCATGGTTTCTGCGCATCTTCACGAGAAGCATAGGATCTGCGCCTCTGTATACGTTCATATTCTTCGGCAGCGTCTCAGTCGCTCAGCACATAGCTTGGTGCGCATAGCTTGGTGAATAATATTTAATAAAAATATGAGGAGCAAATGTGCAAAACTCTAATTTGCATAATTTGCATAACTAACAGGTAACTTCGTTCAACGCCACATCGTCGAGGTACGGCACCCCGGAGGAGCTCAACGAACCGATAGACGAGGCCCATCAGCACAAACTCTACGTCCTCCTTGACATGGATCAGTCGCTCGCCTCGTAGAACACTCTGGACGGCCTCAACATTTTCGACGGCACCGAGGGATGTTTCTTCCACACCGGAAGCCGCGGGCAACATCCGCTCTGGGACAGCCGGTTATTCAATTACAGGGATTACGACATTTTGAGGTTTTTACTGTCCAACTTACGGCGGTACATCGAAGAATACGTTTGCGACGGTTTTAGGTGAGGAATTTTGAGAATACTAATTTTTTTTTTTTTTTTTTTTTAATTCTTCGAAGTCATATGTTGACTCAAAAGTAAGGCCAAAAGTTGACTAAAAATTAAAGCCAAAAATTGACTCAAAACTAAACCCAAAAATGCACTGAAAATCATTTTTAACGAAAATATTAAAAACCTTTGTACCCAATTTCCAGATTCGACGGCGTAACGTCGCGATGCTCTACCATTCTCGCGGTTTCGGCCAAGGATTCAAGCGGCCACTACGACGAGTGTTACGGCCTCAACGTCGACGTCGAGGGCGTCGTTTATCTCACGATCGCGAATTACATGCTTCACAATCTGTATCCCGAGATCGTGACGATCGCCGAGGACGTGAGTGGAATGCCGGGAGTCTGCAGACCGGTCGCCGAGGGCGGCCTCGGTTTCGACTATCGTATCGCAATGACGCTGCCGCCGGATGAGTGGACCAAACTGCTGAAGAACGTGAAGAACGAGGACTGGGCGATGGGCGATATCTCTGTTGGGTGCTGAGCAATCGTCGGTGGATGGAGATAACGGTCGCTTACACGGAATCGCACGATCAGGCTCTCGTGGACGACAAAACGATCGCCTTCTGGCTGATGGACAAAGACATGTACACGCATATGAGCGTCTTTAGCCCGCCGAATCCCGTTATCACTCGCGGTATCGCGCTTCACAACATCATTCGACTGATCGCGCACACGTTCGGTGGCGAAGCTTATCACAACTTTATGGGTGAGCAAAATGAGCGTGACCAAAGATTATCGTCGCATCTTTAATAAGGCCCGCTTATTAAACTCGGTCAAATTATTTTTGTAATCAATTTTATTATGCCGAAAAAAAAATACGGTGATTCTTCCTTGTTGTCGCAGGCAACAAGTTTGGTCACCCGGAATAGTTATCACTACGCGAGGCCAGTGGAATCTGGTGGACAACGATCTGTTGAAGTACAAGTTAATGAACAACTGGGGTCGGGAGATGAATTTACTGGAGGAGAAGCATGGCTGGCTTCACGCTGATTCTGTAAAATAATGACTATCATTTTTTTATTTTTTTATTTTTTATTTTAAACTTACAGAGTAGCAAGGCTAATTTTTTTTTCTTTTCCAGGGCTACGTAAGTTGGAAACACGAGTCGGACAAGGTGATAGTCTTCGAACGCGCCGGCCGCGTGTTCGTCTTCAACTTTCATCCGACGCAATCGTTTCCCGATTACGCCGTCGGCGTCTACTCGCCGGGCGAAGTCGTTTTGAACAGCGACGAGAAGCAATTCGGAGGCGAGGCTCGATTGGACACTAACGTCAGTCATTGCACGAAGCCCGAACCGTACGCCGATCGCCCGCACAGAATGATGATTTATACTCCCAGCCGTACTGCCATTGTTTACGCTCGAGGTGATTTTTTTTTTAATTCGCCAGCCTCAACACACAAATTAAATTCCTCCTCTCTTTTTCTTTTCAGTATCGTGAAGAGCTCTCTAATGTTTGGATCACCCTTCGACAATTTTTGCAGCGTAGAAATTCACAATATTTTCCAGAATCTCGATGTTTTTTATAGAATATACTTCGAAAGTTGAGGCGAATTGCACCGATTAAAACCGACGCTGCCGATAATGAGTTAGTAAAACTCAATAAAAACGATGAAAAAAAATGCAAAAAAATACTCAGAACCGACTTTTCGGTGTAGATCGCCGCGACTTTCGTGAACAACGGAATTAGCGCTTCCACGAGGCGTCCACATGTGATACGCTCAGCGATTGGGCGATATGAAATTATTTTCTCGAATATTTTCTTACGAAATGCATGTGTGATTCACGCAAGTTTGTTTGTGAAAGTTGTATATCACTTTTGAATAGAATATAATTGTTTTAATAACTCTTTTTGTAACTCATGCACGTAATGTCGCACATTTCGTGCCCTCATGTCAACGTAGATAATTTCACGTACACCATCTGGTGCGTGAAGTTATCTACATTACTTCACGTCGTAATCCTTCATCTTCTCTCTCCACATCCACCAAGTGTCCAGAAAACCGACGTCTATTATTCTGTCGTGAAAAGTCAGATATCGCGGCTTCTGATATTTACAAGTTGCTTTGTAGTGCGCCGTAATGCTGTCGTAATTGTCGATCCATATCAATGACGAAGAAGGGGTAAATGCGTTTTTGCGTTTTTTTTTTTCGCTGTGGCTATTCGCACCCCTTTTCTCGTGCCCGGTGTCGCGTGCACCATGACTCGTGGCTCGTTTTTGCGTTTTTTTTTCTCGGAAAAACATTTCGATTTCGCCAAATTTAATAACCCTATCCGACGGGAAATTTTCCCCGCTGATTCCAAAAATCATAAGTGTTGGTCCGAAAAATTGGAAATTCGAGGAGAAAAGCGCAAAAATCGAATTTATTTTTCTGACAAACTATCAAATTTCGCGATATTATAGATAACGAACTGCCGTTGTTTCCTAATGGCTAATCAGAGGTCAAATAAATCGACAACAATGGTTGCTCACGACCTTTTTCATAGAGGATTTATTCATTTATTTGCTAATTTTTATGACAATACATGTTGGCAGCTCTTCCTTTTATCTTCGGGAATCTGAAAGTAAACATAAAATTAACAAACTTAAAAAATAGTAATATTTGGGCAGCTTTACACAATATTGAATATTTTTTAACTCACTACTCCTCACGAGCGCTAATAGCTCTCCACTTCTCGTGTAGCTGCCGGATCCGAGCCGTATATTCTTCGGCCCGTGCATTTTCTTCACGGGCCCAACGTTGTCTCTGCCTCCTTTTCCGTTTTCTCATTTCTTCTTTCTGAAAAAAATCGTAACGATGATTATACAATCTCTTGCACATAGCTTCCTCATCAACTTTTAAATAAAATTTTTTATTATAATTATCTTACCCATGCTTTTTCATGAGCCATTAATGCGTCGAGCTCTGCTCTGGCTCGGCGCTGGCCCTCTTCGGATAGTCTCTCGTATATACCCGGATTATTGCCCACTACTCAGAGATAAGTTACATCAATAACAACAATATTCCATAGACTGGCTATTTTCAATATTCTAAAGTGTTTTACTCACTTATGCTCCAGATTGTCGCTTCAATCAGGTCAAAATACGCCGTTGCTAATAACAAAACACAACTGTTTGTTTACCGGAAGTAATACGCATGTTGTGCAACTTCACAGAATATGAATTTTTTTCTATTTTCTCTTATTGAAATACTGGTGACAGTGTTTCGTATAAATAATAACATTAATTAATAACAACGCAAAACCCGATGGACTAATGTACTTTAAATCGAGTCGACTGAGTCAAAATACAATTTTTCATTACGAATTTGACATTCGTATTACTTCCGGAAAGCGAATGTTTCGCGGCTGTCAGAAAAGTGATAGTCGTCATCGTCTCCCTTGATTATTTAAGTGCACAACAATGAACGACGAAGACGAACATTTGCAGCGGCGTTTACATTTGCGGCAGGTCGCGCTCCGGTTAACGAGTCATCCGTTTTCATTGCTGAACACGCGATTCCGGGATTTATTCCGGCTCAATAAAGAGATGGTCCGTTATCTATTTCAAGAGATCGGCCCACGTCTGTCCTTCTCCAATAAAATTAATGCCATATAACCCCGGAGTTGAAGATATTGGCTGCCTTGGCATTTTATGCCACAGGTAGCCACCAGCGACCAGTGGGACAATCATATCAAGAGACGCGGTAGCGTCTCGACGCCAAGTATTAAACCGAGACGCTAGCGCTACTCTTATTTACAGCAAGCTTGCCCCTTTTTCGTCTGCTACGAAATGTAACTCGAATTATCACAGTCAAAACGTCGCTGACGCCAAGATGTGTCAGGTTCAATATATTTTTTTTTTTTCTCTTTCCAATGAGCCCTGTTTCAATAAAATCGGTGCCCGCAATGCTAATATCTGGTCACTTACAATTCTGAATCGGTCAAAAATGTTTCACCGCACTCACACTACGTCAAACTGCTGATGTGTCCGCCGATATACGTGCATGGCGTGTACCAGCCCGTCTTAACTCGAATTATCTCAGGCAATAGGTCGCGGACGCTAAATGTATCAGCGCCAATATTTTTTATTTTTTTTTCTCTTTTTAATGAGACCGGTTGCGATGAAATCAGATCCCGAAGTGCTGATATTTGGCCAAATTTCACTTTTGTCCGAACTCACACATCGAAACTGATTTGTCCGATCGCATATACGTGTGCGTACGTGTGAAGAAAAACACGCACACATAACACAACTGGTGGCGCGCGGCTCCCGCAGCGGCAGCCCAAAGAAGTTGCACCGACGCGGCAATCGTCTGCCGACCGGCTCGCTCACGTCGTCGATGACAGATGACAGAAAGTGAAAAAAAAAAAAATTGTCATGCGTGATATTTTTCTCTAGCGTAATGACTGTAGTGAGTGAATGTGAGTGATGAAACCGCGGAGAGAGGATTATTTTCTACGACGTTAAAAATGTGGAAGATATTTTCTAACCTCATGAGCAGGTTTTTCAAAAAAAATGTGTAATGTTTATTTTATAAAATATGTTTCTTGCTTCAGTTTTTTGCTGCGACTAATAAATTAATTGACCGAGCCTGTGGATAGTTGTTGCAGCTTGTCGGTGGCAGCAGTAAAATGTGGAGCAAGAAACATTTGTCGAAAGAAATATTCATCAAACTTCAGAAGATTTTGCACAGAATGCTTTCTCCAGTAGACAGATCGACAGCTGTCGTGTCAGAAAGCGCTGTGTGCAGTGTTCCTCCTGTGGAATTTGAATAAACATTTCTTTCGAGAAATAGTTTGCGCTTGATCCTTTCCTGTAGCAATCGACTTAGCTGGAAGAGCAATCCACAGGTACCGTAAGCTTATCGGTATCACCTGAAATCTGTTAAGCGACATAAAATTCATTCCTTAAATCTGTCTCGCTTAATAGTTTTCTACAGTCACCGATAAGCTGACGGAGCCTGTGGATAACTGTCGCAGCTGGTTGGTGGCTGTCGGAAAGAGTCAAGTGAGAACTATTTGTCGAAAGAAATGTTTAAACCCCACACTATAATGACTTTGAATGCAGCGCTTTCTACAGTAGACAGCTGTCAGAGAGCTCTGTGTGTACAATTTTTTTTTATTACTTCATATGTTTATGATCTACTAAGTTTCAAAAAGATATGAAATCCCACAAAAATGTTTTTTTCAAAACAAAAATTGTACGCCAAGTATTAAAAGTTTAGACATCCCATAAAAAAAATTCATTGCCAAAAATATTTTTCAAAAATATTAAACCAAATCCACGACACAACCCAAGTAGAACTATTTCGTAGACGGTTAACAAATATAGATGTTCATTAGAAAAAAAAAAAAAAAAAAAAAAAAAAAATTGGCGTGCCAGCGGCTTGTAGTCAGGAGTTGACGCGTCCGCGTTTCTATGGACTAGTACGGGTGTAAAACGCTGGCACGCCAATTTTTTTTTTTTTTTTTTTTTTTTTTTTCTAATGAACATCTATATTTGTTAACCGTCTACGAAATAGTTCTACTTGGGTTGTGTCGTGGATTTGGTTTAATATTTTTGAAAAATATTTTTGGCAATGAATTTTTTTTATGGGTATCTTCTTTCTATGAGCCAACAGTCGATTGGTCGAGCGATCCGTCAAGTTTCCGACGTTATGTACGGCACAATGGTCGCCGAATGGATACGATTCCCCACGACCATCGAGGAGAAGGAAATGCTGTCCGCGGATTTCCTGCCGAAAATAGGATTCCCAAACCTAATCGGAGCAATCGATTGCACCCATGTAAATATATTGGCTCCATCAGCAGAAGAACATAATTATGGTGATCGCAGAGGGGTCCACTCCAAAAATGTTCAAATCGTAAGTATATACAGATTTCTATTGTTTTATCGTATCTATGCTTGTATCGTAATGTTTTTATCACTACGTACTTTGATAGATCTGCGACTACAACATGAAAATTCTCTCGATCAACGCGCAATACGCGGGAAGTACGCACGATGCTTACATCTGGCGAAATTCGCAAATAAACTTGGAAATGAAGCTCTGTTTCTCCCGGGGAGAACGTTTTTTTTTTAATTGGGGACTCGGCCTACCCTTTGCAACCGTGGCTCATGACGCCCATCCTCCAACCAGCGCCGAATTCTCCCGAAAGCCGCTACGTCGATAGCCACTGTTCCGCGAGAAACTGCATCGAAAGATGCAACATGCTATTAAAAGGGCGTTTCCGGTGCTTACTAGGAGAGCGCACGCTCCGATATTCCCCGGCAGCTGTTGGAAGGATAACAACGGCATGCGCCGTACTGCATAATATCTGCTTGACCGGAAACGTCCCGATCCCAAATTTTGAGGACGCTGCTCCCGCTGAAGATGACCCGAATTTTCGACGACGACGACGACGACGGCGGCGGCGGCGGCGGCGGCAGCAGCAGCAGCAGCAGATCAAGATTTTGTCGACTGCTCTGGGCAGCGATACGTACGCGACATTGCCCCTGGTGGTAATCGGCGTAAATATGCTCCTCGACAAGCTCGAGAGGCTTATAATCGAACATGGGCAAAAGGAGGATCCAACGGTCGTCCAGAATTTGGTGTACGAAGCGCGTGTTTCGGCGAGGGATAAAATTCTCAAACATTATTATAAGTCGTACTGGATCTATTGCGTGACGCTTATTTTGGATCCACGTCACAAAGTGGAAACCTTCCAATTGACGTCTTGGGGCAAGGAGATGTGTGCGGAATCGATCGAGAAGTTTGAGGAAATATTCAAACGGCAGTATTACAACTGGAGACCGCAGGAAACTGGCCTAAATATTTCCGAAGCTCTCCAATCCCCTGAAGAACTGAACGATGATGATTTGCTCGACCTATCATCGCTCTTCGAGTCATCTAGCTCCGCGAGTAGTTCGATGATCGCTACCAGCTCCAACGATAGCTGGCGCCGAGAGTTAGACTCTTATTTTACGCAGAAACGTGCCGATAAGGATGTCGACATTCTTACCTGGTGGAGGACGCACGAAAAAAAATTTCCTGCTCTAGCTGCTATGGCACGAGATTTTTTAAGTACGATGGCAACGTCGGTTCCGGTCGAACGTGTTTTTTCTCGGGGATCGTTAGTCATTCGGAAACATAGGAAACGTCTGACTAAGGAATCGGCAAGGGCGTTGCTGTGTTTGCAATCGTGGACATCGTGCAGTTTGGCACAGGAAATTCAAGTGCAACTGAAAGCGCCCACCTTTTAATAAGTCGACCCTACACGCAGAAAACGGGGGCTGAAACGAAAGGGGGTTTGAAAACGGGGGGGGGGGGGGGGGAGAAAACCAGGGTGTAGCGATTTGTGCCAGAATTTGTGTGCTCAGTGCTGGCCAGCATAGCGATTTAGAAGCTGTTTGGATTTTTTCGGAATTATTACAACGTCGCCTAGTAAAATTTGTCAAATCTTTAGTACTTATTGGCAGACGCGTAGGAAAAATTGTTTTTATCTTAATACTTGTTTCCAAGTTTATAGCGTATTTCAAATGAGTTTGGTATTTATTGTTTATCACCCGAGCCCTGTTTTCTCGGTGTAGTAAAAACTCTGTTACCCTGCGAAAAAATAAAATCTGTCATGACTGTTCAGATATTTATTTCCTTACGTTTTCAATTGTAGACTTAAAAAAAAAGAGAAATCTCTATTCCGTATTGGTTACGTTGTATCATTCACGTGTCGATTCTGAGCCATCATTGACAATCTGGAATTAATTGCCGGGGCGGAACAACCCGCAAAGCGGCTACGGCAGCAGCTCCGGTTTTCTCGTTCTCGGAAGAATCCCTGAGTGACTTGGCGGAGGAAGACCCGCGCGAGCTGGCGCCTCCGCCAAACGCCGCCCTGCTGCTGGAGGAACACACGAGGATACGAACGACGAGCCACCCAGTGCTCGAGACGCGAGTAATCTTCTCGAGAACAGGGCGCCCTGAAGCGCGAGCGGCGAGATCGCGGTGCTCGCGGTTGCTGCCTTTACAGAATCGACAGCGATACGCTCGTGCTTCTCCACGAGTCAGATCCCGAGAGCGCCTTTTTAACGGACCTAGAGAGCGCCGGAATGCATTCCAAGTTGTGCATATTTCGTTGCGAGAGAGAGAGAGAGAGAGAGAGAGAGAGAGAGAGAGAGAGAGAGAGAGAGAGAGAGAGAGAGAGAGAGAGAGAGCGCGGACGAGGGTGCCGGCGTGCGGGCGCTGATTCCCCGCTGACCGTTCGTTTGAGAAGGTCGGTGTCGCTGCTTAAGAGTTCGAACGGCAGCGAGGAAGAATCGGCGTAGGGTCCGGGCGAGCTCGAGCTTGAACGTGAATCTTATAAACCTATAAACCCATTTCGTCCTATAAAATTATCAGAACCGAAAAAATAAGTGTGACTAGCGTAGAATAGGGCAAACTCACGATACTGCCCAATATTCAAGTTTCTCGCTTGATCTCGTTTGACAGGGCGAGATGTTTCGAGACGAGAAATTCCGAGAAAGTCATGTCAAACCACCAATGCGAGATTTTCGAGACAAATGACAAATGCAAGCGAGATCGGTCGAGACTGTCGAGATTCTTGATTCTCGTCGCATCACTAATATAGCGGATCACTACCCTCGCGGAAAAAAATAGTATGGGAAACCCATCTCGGCAAGACTCTCGGCGATGGTCTCGGCCAGAGTCTCGGCAAAAGTCTTGATAAGAGTCTCGGATTGATAAAAAGGAGTCACGCATAGGATCCGATCCCAGACTTTTATCAAGACTCACTTAAATCTGAGGAATCTCGTCTAGACTCTTTACGAGATTTCTTTCGCTGTTAAAATGAATCTCGGCGAGCGTCTTCGCGAGTCTTTTATTTTTTAAATCTGGCGAATCTCGGCGTACGTCTTCGCGAGACTTTCATTAACAAAAATTGAAGATTCTCGGCGAGCGTCTTCGCGAGATTTTTAAATTTCAAAATTTACGGAATCGATAGAAAAAATGAAAGGCCAAAGGATTGGTAATTTTTTTAACTGTCAGAAAACCGATAGTAACTTTTATTATTCAAGCGGAATTGCTACCGTAAACAAAACGTTTTTATTTTTCATTAAAAAAAGAAATTGAAATGTGATGGAACTGAAATTTAACTGCTGCTGTTCACTCCGCGCCATCTCCTTCGTTCTTGTTTTTTTTCGGGTTTCGGAGAGTGCCCAGCTGCAAATTAATTATGCGGACGTATTCCGCTTTCGTCAATTTGAAGGCCCCTTTCTTGTTCACCCAGTCTGAAATATAAGAAAAGCAAGATAAAACAGATGGAAACAAGGGAGAAAAAGACAGCACGTGTGAAATAAGATGAGCATCGAAAAGTCGCGACATCGCTACAATAGCAAAGTGCTTACGGAATACGGCCTCGAATATATCTTCCGGTATCCCTTTCGCCACTTTTCCGTCTTCGCCCTTCTTCGTCTTCGTGCCCCTCGCCGTCATCGTTTTTAATTCTTCGCGACCAAGCAAGCAGAGGAGAAGACGCCGCACCATCTCTCCGGGTCTTTCCCAAAAAGACTCTATCAACCGGAGTTCGGCGTAACAAATAAAGACTCCTGATTTTTTTGAAGTTCAACCTAAAGTTTATAAATATTAAAGGAGGATGAGCAATACTAAAATCAGGGCTTTGTGTACTTTGACTCCGGCCGTCGTGGCAAGATTTTTCGGATCTTAGTAGTACCTGTCCACGTTTCTTCTTTTTTTCTGTTTCACGTCGTTTGTAAGTCGGCGAACGAGAGTGAGAAGCCTCCGGAGTTGGCGAACCAGAAATAGACAGATTGGAGCCTGGCGATCGAGAGCGACGCCGCTTGGGAGCTGGCGATCGAGAGCGACGCCGCTTGGGAGCTGGCGATCGAGAACGTCGTCGCTCGGTTGCTGGCGATCGAGAGCGTCGTTGCTTGGAAGCCGGCGATCGAGAGCGTCGTCGCTTCGGAGCTGGCGATCGAGAGCGTCGTCGCTTCGGAGGTGGCGATCGAGAGCGTCGTCGCTTCGGAGCTGGCGATCGAGAGCGTCGTCGCTTCGGAGCTGGCGATCGAGAGCGTCGTCGCTTGGAAGCCGGCGATCGAGAGTGTGACGCCTCGGGAGTTGGCGAACGAGAAAGGGACGGAACGGAGCCTGGCGATCGAGAAAGGGACGGATCGGAGCCTGGCGATCGAGAAAGGAACGGATCGGAGCCTGGCGATCGGGAACGACGCCGCTTGGGAGCTGGCGATCGAGAGCGTCGTCGCTTCGGAGCTGGCGATCGAGAGCGTCGTTGCTTCGGAGCTGGCGATCGAGAGCGTCGTTGCTTCGGAGCTGGCGATCGAGAGCGTCGTCGCTTAAAAGCCGGTGATCGAGAGTGAGACGCCTCAGGAGTTGGCGAACGAGAAAGGGACGGATCGGAGCCTGGCGATCGCGAGCGTCGTCGAGAGCGTCGTCGCTTGGATGCCGGCGATCGAGAGCGTTGTCGCGTGGGAGCTGGCGATCGAGAGCGTCGCAGATCGGTATTTACCGGAGTTGAGGGCGCAGTCTGAGAAGCAGGGGAAATCGCAGGGAAATTGAAATTCATCAAAAAAGTCGGGAGTAATATAATGAATTTAAATGAAAATGACTTGTGCACTTGTCGGTGATGGCGATCGAGGCTTAAGCGGGGACGAAAATGTCGGCGATCGCATTCGATCCTTGTCTGCAGAGGGACTCGGCGGAAGCGGCAAATGAATCGGCGATGATTGTGGCGAGTCCGCGTGAACTTCACTCGACAGAGCGGGCGAAAATAAGCGAATTCCTCGGCGAATTCCGCTCGTGGAAGCGTGCGAGGCCAGCCGATCGGCGTTCGCCAAAATGGAGAAGGTCGGACGGGTTTCGCTCACCAGAGCCGGCGAGGGCGGTTGATTTTCGCTCGATAGAGCAGGCGAGGTCTGCCGATTATCGCTCGCTACAGCAGGCGAGGTCAGACAAATTCCGCTCGCTACAGAAATCCCCTTCGATGGTTCGCTTTTATCTGTATTAGGTAAAGAATTTATTTATCAGGTAAATGCGTGCGTAAGTTCGTGCACTGAACGACAAAGTTAATCGAAATTTCTGTTTGCATTAGATGATTTAAAAAGTCAGGAAAATGTTATACCTTCGCCAACCCTCTCATATTTTTCTTTCTCTGCCAGCAACGATTTCTCGGCGTTTCTGTTCGTCTGAGCTCTCTTCAATTTATCGCCCTTGAGCACCGGTCTTTCTTTCTTTTTATTTTTTATTCCGAGGAGCTCTCCTGCATCGGACACTTCGAGGTGGTCAAGATATTCGTCGTCTTCTGTTTATATTTTTTATTAAATTATTGCGTGTACTTTGACACGATCGTAATAGTGTTTTACGATACTAGGACGATAAATCTTTTTCTGACGAGTGTTGCTATCACTCGCGTTAAGAAAACACTTATCGCACGAGTATCGTACGAAATTTCACTTAATTATAACCGCGTTACTCGATCCGAACGAAAAAAAAAATCCATAAGAGATACTTTCTAGCAGAATTTTAATTCTACTCACCGCTGAATTCTAATATACGTGCCATAAATTTCTTTTTTCCGTGCGGAACTTTCACCTTTTCGTTTTTTCTCGTACCCGCGGGGATTGTTGACGCATCAACGATGCTCGTTGTGCAGCTCTTCGTCCAGAAGATTAACGCAAACATTTCGGTCAGCCTACGGAACGTAAATTTCGAATAACAGTCTTTATAATCGTGCTCGGATTTTAAATTCATTGATTCGAGCGACCGATAAGCGACGTAAGCAACGTAACGTAAACGTAAACGTTCGTTCGTCTCGTCTCGTTCGTTTGGTTGGTCGGTCGGTCGGTCAGTCGATCGGTCGGTCAGTCGGTCAGTCGTTGGATCGTTCGTTCGTTCGCTCTTTTTTCCGTTGGTCGGGATCCTACCACAGGAAGATAGCGCTACAGATATGAAAAATTACTTACCGGATCGGTCGGGAACAACTTTTTGTCCTCAAGAGACTTTGACAGATTCGCGTTCGTTTTTTTCATACAATCTATAATGTTGCCTCTGAACATCGCTCGCTCGTTTCAATGACACCGCCGAACAGCGCTCGCTCGTCTGCGCGACGTTCAGAGGTGACGTTAAAACATCTGTCAGAATCTGTCAGAAAACAAGCAGACAATTTCTTCGCCTGTCAACGTCTCTGCCAATGTCGACAACATCGCCTCGGAAATTGGTGAACGCAAGAAACTGAAGCGAAATTGCTTCGTCTTTGGTCTCCCAGAGGGTGTCACTGCGGGGCCACGCGTTTCGGATCCTCTGCCGTCGCTACTCCGGGTGCTCCGCCGCGGCCTCGACCTGTGAAGGTCACTCTGCCGTCGCCGGGAGCGGTCTTTGCCGTTTTCCGAGCGACTCGGCTTCTTCGCCAGAGTTCGGAGTTTTCCGCGGTAATTATTCGCTCCGATCGGACGCCGGCGCAGGAGGCCGCGTATCGGCAATTGCGCGCAGAGCTCGCTGAACGTGCCAGCGCAGGGGAGGTGGGGTTACGCATCGTGACGCGGAACGGCGCCCCCGAATCATCGCTGACCGTCGTGGTGCTACGAGTGCTGCGTCTGTCCCATCTGCTGCTGCTGCTGCGCTGCTACTGCTGCTGGGCCCGTTGTAGGCGCTGCGGCTCTTTCTGCTGCTGCCCCGTCTCTGGCTGTTTCGGCAAGTTATTCGTCAATTTCTTTGGCTGCTCAGCGTTCTGCGCCCTCTCATTCGGGAATCCGTACCGGCCGCGGTCCACTATGGCGTGCGGCTGCCCCGGGCGAGCCTCGAGCCAACTATTTCGCTTTTATTTCGCTCATGCTTCAGCTTTATTTTTCAGTAACTCACCCTTATTTGTGCTCGCGTCTTTACTTTTGTTTCTTCGGCTTATGCTTTAATCTGTGCGCATTTCTTGTGAAACTCTGGTCCGGAGGGAATTTTATTCCAGGTTCAATAAAAATTATATCTATTTATCTATCTATCGATCTATCTCTCTCTCTAGTCTCCGTGCTGTTTCTCCTCACAAACAGAACATAACAAAACGTAACTTTTTTTTGTAATAGGTGTTGCCTCGTTGCGAAATCATAAGGCGAATTGAAGATGCCTCGCGGGTGGAAAAGGCTACGCTCGTATTCGAAGAGTGGCCTGAATAAATTAAAAAGGAGATGTCTTCGGACGCCGCGCAACGAACATTCCGAATCTGAGTCGGAGACAAGTAACGATGAGTATGTTCCCCGTCGAAGTGAACGTAATTCCCACCAAAGCGGAAGTAATTCCGAGCAAAGTGATCGGGATTCCGAACCAAGATCAAGGGATTCCGAGAGATGCGTAGGCGATTCCGAGAAAAGCGATGTCGGTTCGGAACCAAGCGAAATAGAATCCGATGACACCGGCTGCGTTTCCGACGGGGGCGAACGAGGTTTGGAGAGAATCGATCAAAATCTGGAAAGAATTGAACCGATTTCGGAGGGAGGCGACCGTAGTTCGTGGCGAAGCAGCGATGATTTCGAAGAAATCGATTTAAATTCCGAGCGGTCAGGCTCGGAAGAGTGCCATGAGTCGAGCGACGAGAGTGAGATCGTCCCGGATGCGAACGTTTTCGACAGCGAATCAGAACTTCAGTCTATTGTCGATGAGTTGGATGAAGAAGAGAGTTCTGCCTCCTCGGAAGATGACGGTGACGTAGATCCTCGAGAGAACGACGAACCCCTGTATGAGGGAGCTTCGTTGACTGTCAAAGAAAGTCTGCTTGCGACCATGTCAATGATAGTGCGACACAATATGAGTAACGCGATGCAGGCCGATCTTTTGAAGTATGCGGAATTGCATTGTCCTCCGGGGAACAAATGCAAAACCACTCTGCATACCGTTCGGAAGCAATTCTCGAAAACTGAAATACCGTTAGTGCGGCACTTTTACTGCACAGTATGCTTCGAGACTGTCGGGAATCAAAAATCGACATGTCCGTCATGTGCAGGGCCATCGAAAATCAGTTATTTTCTAGAAGCGTCGATCTCACGCCAACTTGAATTATTATTCAAGCGCCCAGGCTTCCGCGATTCGCTTCAGTGTAACCGTCGGGCACGTCAGGATTCTGGTAGTTACACTGACATATACGACGGTGCAGTTTACCGAGAGCTCCGAGAAAATGGTGGTTTCCTGGACAATCTGTCGAATATATCGTTTATGATGTATACGGACGGGGTGAGCATTTTTAAGTCCTCCAAATTTAACATTTGGCCAGTGTACTTTGTTATAAACGAGCTGCCCTACTCGCTCAGAATGCGGAAGGAAAATATTTTGCTCGTGGCTTTGTGGTTCGGCGATGAGAAACCTGCCCCAAACATTTTTTTGACACCGCTCCTGGAAAATATCAGGGAGTTGCAGCAAGGAATCGTCGTGCAAGCCCCAAATGACGATAATCCTTTCACTGTTAAAGGCATCGTTATTTGTTGTACTTGCGACCTTCAAGCCAAGGCTCTCTTTTACAATATGAAGCAGTACAACGGGAAATTCGGATGCCAGAAATGTAAACAGAAGGGCGAGAACCTGCCGAACGGACCGGGGCGAGTGTATCCCTACGAGCCTTTCAATTTACGAACTGACGACGAAACTCGCCAGTACGGACTGCAAGCATTCGAAGCAGAATTTCCAGTCTGTGGCGTAAAGGGTCCTACAGTCATGTCCCATATTATGCACAATTTTATTACGGGACTAGCCGTGGACGTGATGCACCTATTTGAAGGTATAGTAAGAAACCTCGTCAGTTTCTGGTTCCTACCGAAATTCTCCGATCACCCATCGTCGATCGCAGGGCGCGTCGATCTCGTCGACCAAAGGCTTAAATCCCTCACTCCACCGTCGTTTGTTCAAAATCTCCCACGAGCGATCAAAAGTCATTTGGCGTATTGGAAAGCCCACGAGCTGAAAGCGTGGTTGCTTTATTACTCCATACCTTGCATTTACGGTGTATTGCAGGAGGAATACTTTGAGCACCACAAACTGCTCGTGCTCGGGATATCGCTGTTGTCACAATCAAGTATATCTCCAGAGGAACTTGACACAGCTTCCGATTCGTTAAACGAATACGTGAGGAGATTTGAAGTCTTGTATCATCGAAGAAATATGACGAACAACGTCCATCAACTGCTACACCTACCTGAAACGGTTCGACAGTTCGGCCCTCTTTGGACGACATCGTGCTTTCCTTTCGAGGATTTGAATGGAAAATTAAAACGGCTCGTTCACAGTAGCAATTCCGCGCAATTGCAGATCTACTCTGGCGTCACGAAATTTATGAATCTCGCAAGCCTAAAAAGCGAGAATTTATTTCAAGGACGACCCACGCACGAGTTTTGTGAAAACCTAGACGCAAAATGTGGTAGAATCAAGCGCCATTCGATAGCCGACTCGGTGTACGTCGTCGGGAAATGCACGGAACTACTACAAGTCCCTCCCGAGATTGTGGAAGTATGTCGACGTGAGAATTTGAACGGATCGAGAATATTTTATTACCAGAGACTGCTAAAACAGAAGATGTTATATTCGTCAACGGACTATAAGCGAAGGAAGAGGACTGATTCCTCATTCGCCTCGTATTCAGCCCAGGACGGGACAACGAGCGTTGGTCGGATTCGGTACTTTATTCGCACCGCAAACTGTCGTTGCCGCGCATTGTGTCGCTGTGCAGCGAACAATTTCGCAATCATGCGCCCGTGCGTGTTGGAAAATAATTTCTCCGTACGTGGAACCGGCGCTGTTCTTTCGAACATACATAAGATTGTTCGTTCCGAGGATCAGGACCATGCAGTGGAAATATCGCACCTAAAATCGGTGTGTTTCTATTGTAAGGTTCAAGACGTCCCTGATATATACGTCATCGAACCGGTTAACTCGGTGGAATTCGAGTGAATATTCGAGAGCAACAAAAGTTTATATTTGCAGTTGATAACATCACGTGACTAATAAAAGTTACGGTCCGGTTTCTGACTGTTTAAGCGATTATCAATTCTTTGGCCTTTCATTTTTTCGAACGATTCCGTAAATTTTTTTATTTAAAAGTCTCGGCAAAAACCTCGCCGAGATTGTTTAAATTTTCGAATGAAAATCTCGCGAAGACGTTCGCCGAGATCCGCCAAATAAAAAGTATGGAAGTCTCGCGAAGACGCTCGCCGAGATTCGCCAAATAAAAAAAAATAAAAGTCTCGCGAAGACGCTCGCCGAGATTCCTCAAATTTATTTTTAGGAGCGAAAGAAATCTCGTAAAGAGTCTAGGCGAGATTCCTCAGATTGAACTGAGTCTTGATAAAAGTCTGGGATCGGATCCTATGCGTGACTCTTTTTTAGCAATCCGAGACTCTTATCAAGAGCTTTGCCGAGACTCCGGCCGAGACTCTTGCCGAGATTGGTTTCCCATACTATTTTTTTCCGCGAGGGTAATGGAAAACTTTTTCCTCAAAAGCCGCAGAAAGGGCGAGTACAGACACGGATCTCGCTATCGGAGCAAGATAATGTAAATAATGTAAATAATGTAAATCATTTACACGCGGTCATTTGACTTCGAGTACCAGTTTGAATACCAACGCTGCGGTAAAATACGAAGTCCGGGACGTTCGAGCGCCTACGCAGCAACATCAAGTATATATCCCGAAATTGCTCCGGATTTGAGGCCGATTTTCAAAGAACTCGTTGATCATGGATTTTTAAATGACCGTAAGTTCAGTTTTTCATTTCATTATGATTCCACGACGCTGAAGGCGTTTTTTAAAGAATTTTCGGATAAATATCAAAGAATCACAGTGAGAAATCGAAAAAAAAGAAGAAATCGAAAATAAAAATGTGTGATTTTTATATCGGACAACCAATAACAAAAAATTACCCCTCTTCAAGTACAATGCCTAACGAATTTTTCTAGATCCAAAAAAACTTGTTTTAAATTATTTTGATTCCGTATTGTCGTAATGCTCCAAAAAGTGTCGCTAGTTGTAAAATTATATCAGAGTGTCGCAAACGAGAACGTTTCGACAATGAAAACTACAAATAGGAAGAAAAATTGTATAATTTATTTTCTATTTATCACTGTGATATGTGTCAAGTTACCGACAGAGGCGATATTCACGTAATCACGAATATCGAGCGACGCGATATTCACGTTGTGACGCCACACATAACCTAATTGTTGTGTGCGCTTTCTTTTTCCGCGTGGCACTCGGTACGCCAATTGTTGCCTGACGAATTTTTATCCTTTGCTCGGCATAATTTATTTTATTTAATATTTTTTATAAAAATGACAGCGATTCCACCTTCCGCCGGAGGAATACGACCGAGATGTCTCCTGATGTCCCGGGAGACGGGAATGTCTGGCGTATCTGATACCTGGAGAGTTACATCAGTGAGTTTCGATTTTTGATTTCAATTGAACCAGGCGATCGAATTATATTTCAATTGAATCAGGTATATATTTCAATTGAACCAGGCTCTTCAGGATAGCCTCGACATTGCGCAGGACCAAGCTGAGCCTCGACGCCTGCTGTCTCACGCTTCCTACCGCCCTGGAGTACAAGGATCCTCACGTGGCCGTCGGGGCCCTGAAATCCCACCTACAAGAATTGCCCGAGCCATCGCTCATCTACAAGTGAGTTCTCCTTTAATTTGAAACATAAACACGATGGTGTAAGTCGAGACGATAAACGTGTCACGGAGATAGGAAGCTCGCCGGGCCGAAGGTCGCTGTGTTTCAGGAGGACGACCAGATAAAGAGCAGCTGCGGCTTCAGCGCGGTGGTCAATAGACGACTCGCGCATCGCGCCGGTTTGTTCTACGAGGACAAGATGGAGATAACCGGAATCGACGAGGGCTGAGGGCCTCGACGTCGTGCCGCCGACGGTCTTAGAGCTTTTGCGCGAGCAGTGTCTCATCGTCCAAAGCTCGGCGAGCAGTTTGGACCGTGCGGCGAGAATCTACGCGAGCAACAGGAGTCAGAATGCTTCGGCGCCGAGCGTCAACACGCTGGAGTTCAACGACGGCGACGAGGTTTCGCTCGCGGCGCTGGATCAGGGAAAGATCGACGGCGGGCAGGCTGAGAGGATGAATCGCGCGACGAGCGGCTTCCATCCGTGAACGTTTTTGCGTGCCAGGGGTCCGCAGTGCAGCGGTGATATTGTCAGGATGATGAGGGCACTTCAGCCGCTTCTTCAGAAAGCCGTGCAGAAGAAATTCACGACGAGGATGTGAGAGGCGCCGTACACGGTCGCCGGGCCGCTTACTTGGAGGCAGTTTTATCGGCTCGCCGGACGCGGGTCTGAGGAAAGATGCGAGCCACAGCCGATACCTGCGCTTATTGTCGGTTACGACAGGGATTGGCTGTCGCTGTCGTCGTACGCGTTAAGCTACTGGGAGAAGGTGCTTCTCGAGCCGTACGTCGGTCCACGCGACGTTGCGTATATCGTCGTCGCGCCTGATAGGGACAGCGTTATCAGCAAAGTCAAGTCGTTCTTCCGTGAACTCTCCACGACTTCCGAGGTGAGGACGTTGTTCGCACGATTGTTTTTTTTATAATTCTGCAGAAAAGTGTTTTTCTAATTGGTTTTGTTTTTTTGTGGCTAGATATGTCGATTGGGCAGACACACGCCGATCTCGAAAGCCGTGCGCGACGGTATACTCCGCGTGGGAAAATCGGCGATACAGAAAGCCACGAAGCAACCGATCGACGAGTGGTTGAAGCTCCTCGGGGAAAATCAAATGGGCGAACTTTTGCGTCTGTAAGCGCAGGTTTGCAATCATCGACTGGCGCCGTACTCGACGCAAGTGATACAGGACCGAAGCTTCATGGATCACGCGGACTCGCCGAGTAAGCAGCAACAATCGCCCGCGGTCCCGACTACTGACTCAATGCCATCGACGCCGGACGGGGTTACCATAAGAAACGAACCTGCCGAGAAGTAAATCTTGATAAATCTTAAATTTTTCACCATCTCCTCGTTGGCGAGATACTTAATAACCCGTTTTTAGGCACTCACGTTTTAAAAAAACGCACCAGGCGTGCCTATTGAATTCGCTTTCCAAGGGTCTAAATTAGGTTTTAAAGGACAAAATATTGATATATTTCAAATGTATTAACTGTTTTTCGTTCAGATATCTTTAACATAGTAAAATACACATTCTTGACATAAAATAATAAGGAAATTGCAGTACTAAAGATATTTTTTACTGCGGACGAGATTTTGTGTTACCCGGACGTCCGTATCACTCAGTGGCTCTGGACTGAACAGACCGAACAAGTTGAAATTTGGAATATTTCTTAGTCTAGCACTGGAAAGTATGCCCATGAAGTATGGTAATTTTCCAATAATTTTATACAGGAGTTTATTTCAAGAAAATTTGGGTTTTTGGGTCTCTAATTGTGTCCGGAGCCCAATCTCCGCTGTTAACCCAAGAATTTGGCTGAAACTTGCTACAAAATTCTAAAATACCTTAATTCTCATACACTTTTTTTAGTTTTTCCCTTACACTTTTTTTAAGGGGTGAATACCTATCACCAAAATTAAAAAATTACATTTTTAATTACGCATATGTGTACAAGTGAATATTTTCCCACTGCGTATTTGACTTTGGCTATAACTTGCAGCATACTCATATTTTATCTCAATTCAGATGTTTCTTCTCTTATATTTGCCATAAGATCATTTTAGAGTGGTAATTACCTGCATTAACACATTTTAATTAATTAATTTTTTTTAATTTGACACTTACGTCAACTAAAAATGTTTTTTCCTGAAAAATCATTACCCGCTGCACATGTTAGAAGTTAGAAGGTCGAAATAATTGATTCCGCAATGATTTCTTCATCAGTATATTTATTAATTGCACTAGTACACTTTAATTGTGAAGATAATTTATATTTACTACACCAAACTGAAATATGAGTGAACATAACCTAAACACAATATTCGTAAAACATGTTGACAAGTACATTATTATCGGAACTATACGCTTGACGTGTATATTTTTTATTAAATCATTTGTTATTTGCTAATTTCCACTGGCACTTATTACTTTTTTCGCTGTTTTTTTGTCTCTTTTCGTCTCTAAATGTTCACTTGTCACTGCAGGTGTATCTCTCGATTTTATTTACGTATTCTAAATCACCACGTAATTACCACATAACAACTGCATTCACGGTTTTCTTAATTTCCTAAATGTTTTTTGCAAAACGACAATGTTTTTACACTTAATTATTAAATTAATTAACTATGTTAAAAAAAATAGAGCCGCAATCGCGTTGACTTTAACTTACCCAGCAAACAAAATGACGGCACAGTTGCGTTAAATTCGCGTCACGCGATAGTACCAAAGAATATGGATAGCATAGAAGCGCAGTTCCAATGGGACCGTTGAAGCAAAACTTTTTGCGACGCAAGCTGCCGCACGGCGGCAGCACGGCGGGCCGATCGATACGCTCCGCCCACGGTGCTGTTGGTAGGGAGCATGTCTCCGCCCAATTTTTAGTCGAGCGAAACTTCGCGGGTTCGCTTCCTACTACCGAACTTTTTTTTTTTTTTTTTTTGGTATACACATGAGAAGGATGGATCTGTAACGGAAAAATGTAATACAGAAAATAAAAAGAACATGCAGCACAAATTTATACTCTAAAACATAAGTGGAGGTTCACAATTTATATACAGCGAGCATAACTACTACGGTATAAGAGCGACTTCGGTGTCGATCGTAGAGTGCTCGCTTGAAGAACGCAAAGTCGTGCGTTCGAGCCCAACTTTTTTTTTTTTTTTTTTTTAATAATAATAATAATAATGATGTTAATATCGTTGATAATATCGTATTGATAAACGATATTAACATCATTATTATTATTATTATTAAAAAAAAAAAAAAAGTTGGGCTCGAACGCACGACTTTGCGTTCTTCAAGCAAGTACGCTATCATCTGCGCCACATTCACTCTCGTATCCTGATAAGCATGCTTATTGTATATAAATTGAGAAATTGAGGATATAATTTGTAGTCGGGAGAAGAAAAAGAATCGCGGAAGCAACGCTTTCGCGGTTTTTGTTCCTTCTCTTCAATGTTAATATTGTTTATACTTGATTTTATCAAAATGCAATTAATACAGGATATTAACATCATTATTATTATTTAAAAAAAACAGGGTTAACTTGGGTTATTGCGTGCCCACTCTTTGCTAATCAATGTTTACGGTGTCCTCGTACAATCAAATTAAAGCCAGAGAAGCATTAGTAGTGGCACATTGAGATAAAATTGTAGGATTTTGAGGAAATACGTAAGCAATGATTACTCGATGGAGACCACGGGAAGGTGGTGGGTCTCTTCCATCGGGAAGGGGAAGCATATGGGAGGGGAAAGGTGGGATAATGACGTGGAGATCTGCAATAAACAGGCTGGCGCACTGCAATAATTAAGAACGGATTATATACAAGAAACGGGATAGTAAAAAAAAAGAACCAGTAGATCTAACAGAAGTTGTGATTTAAAGCAGATATTGCACATTGGCACCACGAACGGACAGAAATGACGATGGGACTATTTTACATGGAAGATTGATTGGATCGAATTAACTGCAACCGGTACCACTTGCTTATAACATCTACTAGAGTGAAATATTTACACTGGCCGATTAAAATGAAAGAAGCATAGAAGCAATAAATCTAGCGACAAATCAAGAAAGTGGCAATCCGCGACACTTTCAGAAAAAAAAAAAAAAAAAAAAGTTTATCACCTTGCACTCAGCCTATGGAACAAAAGGAACGACCGATGACCAAATAAATAAATAAATAAAATGTTGAAGGATGAACGCCGCAGTCGCGACATTCCCATACTATTTATATTCGCTGGACCCTCTGCACCGGCTCATTAAATGAAAAAGTACGAACGACTAATCCTACACGAAACATATAATTAGAAAAGTTGCAATCCGCAAATCTTTTTGCATAAGTTATATTTATCACAGTTCTTTACACTTAGTCGATGAATCAAAGGAACGAAATAAACGGTGATTGTCATATTAAACGTGAAATTCTAAACGATGAATGCCGCAATCCGCGACATTCCCATAGTCGCGCCTTCCCTTAAAAAAACGTATTTACACGTACCCCTCATAAAGAAGGGAAAAACAAAAAAGAACAACTTATCCTAGATACAACAACGTACAGACGGAAAGGCCGCAATCCGCGACACTTATGACAATAACGCTATACTTATGACAATTACGTAAACTCTGATCTTAAAACCAAGGAAACGAGTGATGACTTATACTACCTTAAATATTAAATGCTGGAGGTCGCAATCCACGACACTCCTCTTTGGCGTCTTTGGTTTTGGCAATATACATTATACTATTCGAACGGAAGATACGACAGAGACCGAGAAGTTATAGCAATTATAGAAGGAGCAATAACCGAAATAAAAAGTGCGAGTACCTCAATCGCATTAAGGATGTATGTCAGCGAGACTGTTTTCAACCCGCTCAAAAGTCAAAATCTAGAGGTAAATTCGACCACTTCTCGATAGATTAAAAATCTGAAAAAAAATCAAGCATATAAAAGGTGCTCAAAAGAATGATTTCGCATAATAATAATTCCAAAATGTTATTAACAAATAGGTGAAAAAAACAATTGTTCAACAAATTAGTGGTCAACCTAATTTTTTTTTGCATAAAATTTATATGTATATTTTTCTGAACACATGCATTTTTTCAGAATTTTTTCTAGTCTTCGAAATTTGGTTTTTTGTTTTCATCTTTGGACTGTATTCGCGAATCTATTTGATCAATCTTTTCGAAACTTGCATGGTGTCATGGGCGGTTTTGGAAGAAACACATATCCAAAATTCGTGATTAAACACGCATTTTTAAAGAAAAAAAAATGCTAAAAAAACCAAAAACTTCTGGATTTTGACTTTTGAGCGGGTTGAGAACGATCTCGCTGACATACATCCTTAAATGAACCTACTGATGGGTAACTTTCTGAAACTTTTGACTTTGCTTGCCTTTATACTGACTAGAGGACCTCTTTTTCTGACCTACAGCAACCCTGTTGCACCGATCCCTAAGATCTCGAGAAATCCACTTCAGCCTATTAAAAATGTGAACGCGAACGAACAGTTCAACGACATAATCTCGGTGGACGCGACAGTCTCCCTCAACCGACCAAAACTTCGAGTGACCTTTTGACAATGCGTCGTGGATACTTGTTTCGAGGTGTTTTCTGAGATTTTTCCTCTGTGGCTCGGATGAAAAAGTTCGTGTAAATATATCGTACATCGTTGACGTTACGTTATTAAATTGTTCGGAGGGAACTTTCAAATTACCGAGCTCGTAATTTTCTTTACATTTGTAGGCTTTCCAAAAGATCAAAAGTTCATCTACTGTTTCAAAAGTTTGATTCGATTTCGTCAAAGTCAAACGACACTCGGAGCAATCAAATTTTCGGAGACACTTGTAAGTAAGATATCCGGCCACATATTTCTTAGCACATTTCTCAAGCGTGCACGACTCGATTGACTCGTCCGGTACGATGTCAACTGCCTGCTCGATCGGTTTGTCCTCGCCGCCATTGTCAATTGGACATTTAAGTTTTAGTCCCTCACTGACCGACCCGTCAGATCCCTCAGGAACGACGCCATCATCAACGGTACAAGAATCCGCGATCTCTTCTATATCGCCAACTACGCTCGCTTCTACATCGTCAACTACGCTCGCTCCTACATCGTCAACTGGGCTCGCCTGTCCTACGTCGACCGGTTGTTCATCGACCCAAACGTCGATTTCCTTTCTAATATTTCCTATCTCGGAATCGCAAGTCTTGTCCCTACCATCTAGCAAGGGGAGTAGAGCCGTCGTCTCATCTGGCTCACAATTTGTCGCCGAGGAAGGTTTCATCAAGTTCGCGGTCATAGCGTACTGCAGGCTTCGGCGAAAAGTCATTGCGGATGGTCGGAGATTGTAGCCGCCGCGGCCCCTCACGATGGCGAACAAATTCTCTAGAGGATCTTGATTGATCCTCGAAGTGATCAAATACTGCGATCCCGACTTTTCCATCTCAGCCCACAGTTGAAGAACGCTGCTGATCGTCAACATCAAACCTGAGAAACAAGGCGGTCTTGAGTGACCCTTCACGGTCCACTTTTCAATCCAGAGAAGGCTGTCACGTAGGTATCCTTCTACCTGCGGCTGCGCAGAAGACAGAGCGCGTTTTAATGGATTGGGATCGATCGGGCGCCGGCTGTTCAGGCAATCGAAAATATCGTTGAGTCGCTTGCAGAAATTTGGTTTCTGCAAACCGCTTGATGCTCATCTCGTCCCACATGAAAACGCACTGTCGTTCGTCTTTCGTCATGGTGTCTGCTTTTACTTTGAGTTTATCAAATGCACCAGTATTTATTCCGGGCTCTAAATTTAGCTCATTTATCCACTTTCTGATCAACGTTACGCAAGGCAAAGCAAAGTGCTTCTTGTTCCTGAGATGGACATACGCCTTGGGAGATGTGTAAAACAATGCCAAAGCGAATTGCTTTTCGGCCTCCGACCACGGTTTTTTTTTATATGATTGACCTGCATGTCAATAAACTGTTTCTGGTTAATATTGAGGGCTGCGGCAGATTTAGCGTACGTCACGTCAGTGGAGATCGTCTTCATTGCAGCCTCTAAGCGCCTAACTTTCTGCTTTCGAATTTTGACTTCGTGGCGAAGTTTCTTAATTATTCGCGCTTGTTGACCTTCCTTAGGTGTGATCGATGTTACCCCCTTTCGACGCGATAGTACGGTGGGCCCTTTACGCGGTGGAACTGGAGGATCTACGCACTCGTTGTCGATAGTTGGAGAACAGAGATTTGTGTCGCTAGCTTGGTGCTGCAGAAGATCAATGCCGCTAGCCAGTGGACTCGAAGAAAGATCTAACGTACTGGTGCTGTCACCGTGGATTCCGCGATAATCTACGTTCACAACGCGGATGTGCGATTCGCAACCATTGCTCACAACCTGGTTTGATGAGCAACCATCAGGCTCGACAGACGCGGAAACCGTCCGCGATTCGGGATTCGACGAGAGAGACGAAACATTCACAGACGGAGGAATAGTCGGTGAAACGCTGTTCTGCTCGAGGGTAGATTTGTCCTGGGTCTCGTTGCCGAAAGAGTCATTCGGAAGACTCGTTCTTTTTTATTTTCCGCTTACCTTGGTGACCGTAGCTTTGAAAATCATCGGGGGAGAAGTGACGGCTGCAAATTCTGAGATTTTGGAGCTGCGCGAGAGATATATTGCTCAGTTTCTCATTCTTACACCGTGCAATCCATGCTTCTAGGCTGGAAAAGGATAAAAAAAACGGGAAGGTAATAGGAGACGGTGGGGTAAAACGAGCCCCCTATATGCGAAAAATAGCGAAAGCCTTTCTGATAGAGATGGGAGATGGTGAGAAAAAAAAATCGATGCTAAGAGATTATTTTAAAAAAGCGGTCATGAAGACTCGATGGTTATTGAAAATCATAGGAACATCGGTTATTGTACGGTCGGTACAGTAGACAACGATAAAAAATCAAATCAAATCGTGTAAATAAAGCCGCCCAAGGTCTCAAGCCACATTCAATGAACGCTTGAAGCGAATTTTCTTAAGGGGAGAAATACGTTTAGAATTTTCAAACATTTTTTTTTTTTTTACATATTTCGAAAGTATTTTTTTTATTTATTTATTTCCGTTTCCGAGGTACACCCGTGAGGGTTTTACCTTGCTCCCCCCCTAGTTTTTCCCCTCCTATCACTCCCTACCCGCACTTAGCTAAGCTAACCTAACTTCCGTGCGTCCGCAGCCGACTTAGCTACACTGTACCGCATTTGCCGAGGGCACGGGGAAACTGCGGAAAACCCGTGCCGGTACAGACGGCATTATATATTTCTGATTCTCCAGTGTATACACGAAAGAAACACATGCTTCTTAAGTGCAGACACCAAAGTTTCTGAAAAATGCCTCCCGCTCACTGTTTGATGCGCCAGTCGATGCACGGCTAAGCGGTCACCCATCCAAGTTACGGCCGCAATCAATGCTGCTTAACTCGTGGGACCGCCGAAGCCGCACTCCGACCGCACACCCATCAGTGTCGGTTATTTCGAAAGTATAATACCCAAAGAATATACTGACCAAAGGAAACTCGAAATATTGAATAATTGCGGAGTTACCGCATATAGTCTAGAGCGCGGGAACACTGAAGCGCGGGAGCGCGTTGAAACTTTAAACGCGATTATCTCGAAACTACTTTTTCGAAAACTGCTCGTGTTGTAGCTCAAAAAGTTATCGACCGATTTGTATGAAATTTTGGAAGGTTACTCTCAGTAATATTATCGAAAGGATATACCTACATTTTGAAAGGTAGCGTGTAAATAAATTATTTTTTTGGGGTCAAATATGTCGAAAAAATGGTGAAAAATTCGAACTTTGGAGTAAAAAGGCTCCCAAATTTTCAATTTTGCACTCTTTTATCTTTTTTTAGGTACATCCTTCCCGTTAATATGTCCGTAAACGAATGACACTTATTACATCATTTTCGAAACAACAGAAAAAAATGACAACTGCAGCACTTTTCCATGCCGCAGAAAACTGGCGTCCGAAGACCCTTAATAACGCCGCCATTTTGTTGGTCATCCCAAAAAAAAAATCTTTTTTAAACTTGACAGTTACAATTAACTCATGTCCAAATTTGAAAGTGATCGGATTATTTTATCCCCTCGAAAAAAATTCCCAAGAAATACCTATTTTTCACGCTCCTAAAGGTATTTCTCCCCTTAAACTCGCTGATTATTCTCGTTACTTAGACTAAGTTCATCGCGCACAAAACCCATGCAGCGAGACTACAAGAAATTAACAATTAGAATGAGGATTCGAGAACACTAAATAGCCAATAGGATGATAATTTATAGGGCGGAATAGCAGTTTTGTAGAATGCAAAATTACCGACATTTGACATTTCTATAAAACTGATAAAATATACTGTGCAATACTGCACAGATCATATACTTTTTTCTGTCGATTTTTAATAAATACATAATTTAACATCGATTAATCGGTATTGAGAAACATCGGGGAAAAAATCGAATATTCGAGGAAAAAAACATAAGTCCTCGATTAATCGACAAGCATCGCCCATCCCTACTTTCCGACACTTTTTTTGCCTCTGACTGTATATAACCCCGTAAATGAAGCATTCCCCAATGTAACATACCGCAAGACAAAAATATAATGCAAAAAATAATACAGCATAAAAAAATTTACCTTGTCAGATCACTTGGGAAGCGATGAAAAGTGAGATTGACGTCTCGATTTTGTACGCTTCCACAGCCTCCGTACGCACATAACGCCGATGACGGCATTGCAAATCAGAAACTGACCAAATCTTTCGTACGCACAAAAATCACAGACGTTGCAAATCACCATGCGAAAACCATGCACTTAATCGAATAACAATATTAATTAATACCTAACCGAAATACCAACACGCGACTACCACGTCTCTTTAACGCGGAGCCGGCCTTTAAACGACACATGCGAGACGATCAGCGAGAATGCGCAGGAGCGAGAGAAACGCAAAGTAACACAATCGCGATTCCCGCGATTCTGAGAATGGGAGTGCGAGAGAGACGGCGTTATATCCCCAACTCGATACCGAGAATGGGAGTGAGAGAGACTGCATGTATCCCCAACTCGATACCGAGAATGCGAGTGAGAGAGAGATGACATCATATCCCCAACTCGATAAAGAGGAACGGGAGAAAGAGAGACGGCATCATCTCCCCAACTTTTCAGCCAACCGCTGCGTCGATGAGACAGCGTTGGGCGGAGCCTGCCGCGTGCGTTTGTGTAGCTCTGTGCGTGAGCCACACGCACAGCACACATCCATACAGTGCCACTAGCGACATCTGTGCAGTTGGGGAGATAGCTCGTCCGACCTCCCCAACTTTTCTTGCTTCAACGAAACTGAAGGAACTGGTCTTCTATGCTATCCATATTCTTTGACAGTACGGCATGCCGTCATTACGCAGCCTTCTGCGTCCGCACAAGGCGGCGTAATGACGGCACGGCGTGCACAGGCACAACGTGGCGGCATGTTAACGGCAAGAACACGGCACGGCGTAACGTGGGATATTGCTTCGTGACGGCACGATGACAGCATATTTTCGTCACGCCGTGACGTGATATCGGAGAAGGGGAACCCGGAATTACGGCAACGTCGCGTTTCGTTACTCTGTAGATGGTGATACTGTAACGGCACAATGTCGGCACAATGTCGGCACGTCGTGGCATCCCGTTGTAACGCAAACGTGACGTCTAGTTTGCATCATAAATTTCCGGACAGAATAGGCGTCGATGAAATTTCTCGGGACGCTCCGAAGAAGCAGCAAACGTCGGTCAGAGATTGGCAGAGTCCGAGGAATCGTTGCTCTTTTTAAATTTATTTCTTTTAACTGTCAAATTTTGTTATTGATTTTTATCGGACATTATTTTGTTTCTATAATTGTACGAAATTATTAGTCTGTTGCTTGACTTTCGCCCGACAACGCAAGAGTTTCTCGCGGGTAAAAGTCACGATTGCGTTGCGTTTCGGATTTTTTAGAATGTTCGAACGTACCAATTGTTTTTTGCGTTAAATTTGGGAGGACGTGTGGACTTCTCGAGGCTGCTATTTTTCGTTGGATATGCTGTTCAATATCCGTCGGCTCGAGCCGAGGACGAGACTTACGAGATTTATCTCCGATGTTGCTGTAGATATTTGTGCGACATCTCTTGCTATGTTCTGATGATAGGTGCTCTAGCAGATCCAGCGACCGGCCGAACGACCGAAAAAACGACTGGTCGTTAAATGCAAAAAAAAAAAAAACATTGAAAAGAACCAAACGGCTAAGAAAACGACCAGTGAAATTATTCTTGATTAGTCGTTTCTTCGTCACAAAAAATTGGAAACGACTTTCAATGATTCCGACCGTCGAAACGACCATTTCAATAATTTGTAACCGGCTGTTTTTTCAGTGAACCCGTGAAACGACCCCTTTTTTATCAATTTAAATGTCGGAAAAAAAAAAAATTTGTCATTGTCAGGATTCGAACCTGGGAGCTTCTGATTGTTGCTCTGCGCCTTAAACCACTCGGCTATTCAAACCTTTAATGGTATATATTTTGATTGTCTATTTGTAGTTTGACTGTCTAGTTGGTCGTTTCGACGGTCGTTTTCCGATTTTTCGTAACGAAGAAACGACGAGGCAAAAATAATTTCAATGGTCGTTTTCTTGGTCGTTTGGTTCTTTTTTATTTTTTTTTGCTCTAGACTATATGCGATAACTCCGCAAGTATTCGATATTTCGAGTTTTCCTTTGGTCAGTATATTCTTTGGGTATCATACTTTCGGGGAAAAAAAAAAAAAAAATCGATTTGTTTGAAAATTTTTATGGATTTTTCCCCTTAAGCGATCGGAAATTGCCAAAGGGCATTCAGGACATGTTACTCTACAGATTGAATCTAAAAAAAAAAAAAAAAAAAATGGCAGAAAAAAACGAAAAACATCGATAAATGTATGACGCTTGTTGCAAAAACAATAATAAAAAATTAATTTGTGTACACAGATTTAAGTTCAATCTGTAGAGGAGGTCAATTCTATTAAAAAAAAAATCAAGGCGGTATTTTCATTCGTTGTTGAGAAATCGCGGCAACGCTATTGGAAACTGCTGTTTCGAGAAAAACGCGTTTAAAGAAAAATAAATCAAAACCAGTGTTGCATTGTGTATCCAATGATTCCGAAACTCACTCGATTATGTATTTGATTTCAAACATTTTGTGATCGCCACTCGCGGAAGTTGCGAGTAGTGCCGCCGACTCTGACAATCGCACATTGGACGTATGTATAAATGTATAAATGTTAAGAAACGGTAGTCATATGTCCGTGTGAAAAATATATATTTATTTTAAAAGAGGGATTCTTTATACGAGCATCATTTATTTCCACCTATCATAACAGAGCAAGAGATATCGCACAAATTTCTACAGCAACATCGGAGATGAGTCTCGTAAGTCTCGTTCTCGGCTCGAGCCGACGGATATTGAACAGCATATCCAACGAAAACAAGCAACCCGGTCGCCCCTGCGGGGCGCCGGGTTGTTGTTGGAGGGCTTCGCCCCCCAAACCCCCCGAAAATGACCCTGCGGCAAAAATGTCCCTTCGGGACATTTTTCCCTGGTGTCATTTTAAGGCACTCACGCGGTCGTCGCGCTCCGCGCTCCGCAGGGGGTCGTTTTGACGTCGCGCTTCGCGCTCCGCACAGCGCCGGTCGGACGTCGCGCTTCGCGCTCCGCACGATGCCGTTCGAAAGTCGCGCTCCGCACGATGCCGTTCGAAAGTCGCGCTTCGCGCTCTACACGGTGGCGTTCGGACGTCGCGCTTCGCGCTCCGCACCGTGCCGTCCGGACGTCGCGCTTTGCGCTCTGCACGATGCCATCCGGACGTCGCACTTCGCGCTCCGCACGGTACCGTTCGAAGGTCGCGTTTCGCGCTGTGCACGATGCGGTTCGGACTAGAGACGTGAGCGGTATACATGACCAGTAATTTTACGATTAAAAAACGGTATGTGACCGGTGTTAAATTTACGACATCGGTAATAAAGTCATATAGTCTTTTAGTGATTAAGAATTCTCGTCAAGATACAGTGAATTTACGAAACAACGTTGCTGTAATTTTACCAAAAAAATTGTTACCGGTTATTTCACAACTATATAGACGTAGTTTACCATTTTTTATGGTGAATTCACCAACAAAAATTTGTACCCGGTCAAACTTACGAGAATTTTTCGTGACCGTATTTTCACAACACTAAGATTGTAGAAAAAAAATGTGGATAAAAGACGGTAAAGGTACGGTAGTTTCATTGTTATTTTACCAAAAATAAAAATACCGGTATTTTCATATCTATTAATTCTGTGATGTTCAATGTCGGTCATTTTCAAAAAATAAAAAGTCATTCGAATCAATAGAAAATGACCCATAAAATGGTCAATAGAAAATGTGGAGTATAAATTTATCGCGTTCAAAACGCAGGCAGCGAGACCACAAGAAATGACCAATTACAACAAGGGCCCAAGGCCCTAGGATGTTGAGTTATCGGTCGGTATAGTAGTGATGATAAAATACCGACGGTTGATATTCGATTTTCTTTAGTCGATGTTTCATAAAAAAACAACACCGAACGTCGATTAATCGACGAAGATCGGTTTTGTGACGGTCATTTGAACGTCACAAAACCGTTTGGACCGTCACATGACGCTTGTCGAAATGACCGTCATTTTTACTTCGACCAAATAGGCAAAAAAATGACGTCACAAAACCGTCAAATGACGGTTATTTCTTGGTCTTCTGAACTGTTATAAAAATTACCGTTATTTCAAATCTCTATGTGTGTCAATCGAAATGAGGTAAAAAAACACGGTGTCTCCAGTAAAAGGGTCTTAGAGCGTCTCGTCTCGGTCGGTAAGGTAGTGGAAATGGACTTGTCTCGAGACGCTATCGTGTCTCTTGAAAAGGCGTAAATCGTCATTAAGTTCTACATTCTTATTACAGTTAAATCATTTAATAATAAAGTGTAAAGAAGGGTTATCGTTAAAAAAATAAAAAAAAGATATAAGAAATTAATAAAACCGCCCTAGCAGATCAACCAACCACGAAAAATCCAACCAGGTCGGTTTAGAACACGAAAACAACCAGTATTTTAAAGAAAACAACCACCGACAAACCGTGTTCTCAACTAAATCTCAGTTGGTCGGTGGTTGGTTTTGATGAAATACTAGTTGATCCCGTGTCCTAAAACGAACCGGTGGGCATCATAGTCGGTATACGGTTGGACCGAACTGTTAGGGCGTGAACGCAGTTGTAATTTGGTGATTACGATTGTTTTATGATAAATAAATCAAATCGAGAGATACATCAGCCACAGTGACAGGTGAACATTCAGAGACGAAAACAGACCAAAAAACAGCGAATGCAGTGATAAGATCCAGTGCAAATAAGCAAATAACAAATAATTCAATATAAAATATACATTATTCATTTATATTACCGATGTGTGTCAATCGAAATGAGGTCAAAACACGGTGTCTCCGGTAAAAGAGTCTTGAAGCGTCTCGTGTCGGTCGGTAAAGTAGGTTTTGTCTAAGCTGGAACCTCTTATAGCGCACACCCTCATAACGTACATTGGGAAACGTATCAGCGCTGTGATTGGATGATTTCGCGAGAGAGAGTGAGAGGCACGAACGTTTCGCGTGCCTGATTGGCTCTTCACTTAGCGTACATGTCCCCGCATTTCGAACGCTATGAGAGGTTCCACGGTACTTGGACTTGTCTCGAGACTAGAGATGTGGAATTACCGTAAAATCCTGGAGCGGTAAACTTACCAAAAAATTACCGTATTTTTACCGTAAAATGACGTTATTTTTTTCGCGCAATCAGGTGTTGTGGAATTACCGTCACACATTTTTTCGATAAACATACCGTAAGAATATGGTAAATCCAACTATTTAGATGTGGAATTACTGGTCACTTTTCTTTTTGGTAAATTTGCGGTCACAAAAAAGTATGACCGGTCATTTACAACTAGATAGGTGTACAGCTCGCAATTTTTTTTTTTTTTTTTTTTTTTTTTCATGTATTATTATGAAATGCTGTATTCAAAGATAATTAATTATTCATTTATTGTTTACACGTTTATCCAATACGTATCTTATTGTTCAATCACAAATTTATGGAAAGATAATTGTATATAAAGTTTTTTTATTAGGCCACATGCGCGCCACAGCTGTGAAATTTCAAATCACCACGACCATATGATTTTGTGACCGATGTGGTCATTTTGGAAACGAGCTCTATAAAGTTGACTATGAAAGTGACCATACAACTTTAAGGAAAAAATTTAAAAAAAATACTGGTCGTTTGGTGATGATTGGTAAATCAATTTCATCGTTTGGAGATCAATTGTTTAATTACAATAATTAAAAAACTAAAAAAGTCCCAAAGTTAGCCAAACATTTTTTTTTTATTCGAATCGACTCTAATAGGGCTCATTCAATGCGGAATCGTTTGGCGGTTACGAATAACGCAATTAAAACATTTGGAGATCCTTAGTTTTCGAGAGAAACTAATACAATGAAATTCCAGTCGACAGAGCCGGATGAAAACATGTGGACAAATATTTATGTTCGGCAAAGCAGGTATTTTTGTCAAAAACGCTATCCGGTGTTTTTCTAATGCACTTTCGTCGGCACCGTCGCGGATATTTCGGCTACGTCGCCATGTTGTTTACAATCGCGTAAATAGAAGGAAGTTGAAGAACAGCCTGAAAAAAAGATGTATTACAAATCGGTTCAGAAATACCTGCTTTACCAACCATAAACGTTTGTCCACATGTTTTCATCCGTCTCTGTCGACTGGAATTTTATTTGATTAGTTTCTCTCGAAAACTAAGGATCTCCAAATGTTTTAATTACGTTACTCGAAACCGCTAAACGATTCCGCATCGAATGAGCCGTATTAGAGTCAATTAGAATTTTAAAAAAATGTTTGGCTAACCTTGGGACTTTTTTAGTTTTTTAATTATTGTAATTAAACAATTGATCTCCAAACGATGAAATTGATCTATTAATCACCACCAAACGACCACCAATCGACTAGTATTCTTTATTTATTTTTTACCGACCGTAAACCTTTGTCCACATGTTTTCATCCGGCTCTGTGGACTGGAATTTCATTGTATTAGTTTCTCTCGAAAACTAAGGATGTCCAAATGTTTTAATTGCGTTATTCGAAACCGCCAAACGATTCCGCATTGAATGAGCCCTATTAGAGTCGATTTGAATAAAGAAAAAAATGTTTGGCTAACTTTGGGACTTTATTAGTTTTTTAATTATTGTAATTAAACAATTGATCTCCAAACGATGAAATTGATCTACCAATCACCACCAAACGACCACCAATCGACCAGTATCTTTTTCAAATTTTTTCCTTCAAGTTGTATGGTCAACTTTATAGAGCTTTGGAAACGGTCACGTACCGTATTTTTACGGTAAAAATACCGTAACATTACCGGTCACATTAACTGCTTACATCTCTAATTTTAACCTGATCAAGAGACGCGGCAGCGTCTCGAGATATGTACATTTACCTACTTTACCGACCGAAGACGAGACGCTCCAAGACTAGAGATGTGGAATTACCGCAAAATCATGAAGCGGTAAAATTACCAAAAAATTACCGTATTTTTACCGTAAAATGACGTCATTTTTTTCGCGCAATCAGGTGTTGAGGAATTACCGTCACAAATTTGTTCGATAAACATACCGTAAAAATATGGTAAATCCAACTATTTAGATGTGGAATTACTGGTCACTTTTCTTTTTGCTAAATTTACGGTCACAAAAAAGCATGACCGGTCATTTACAACTAGATAGGTGTACAGCTCGCAATTTTTTTTTTTTTTTTTTTTTTATGTATTATTATGAAATGCTGTATTCAAAGATAATTAATTATTCATTTATTGTTTGCACGTTTATCGAATACGTATCTTATTGTTCAATCACAAATTTATGGAAAGATAGTTGTATATAAAGTTTTTTTTTATGGGCGACACGCGCGCCACAGCTCTGACCAGACCACTGAGAACTGACTCTTTTACTAGAGTAAGTTAAAGTCAACGCGATTGCGGCTCTATTTTTTTTAACATAGTTAATTAATTTAATAATTAAGTGTAAAAAACGTTGTCGTTTTGCAAAAAACATTTAGGAAATTAAGAAAACCGTGAATGCAGTTGTTATGTGGTAATTACGTGGTGATTTAGAATACGTAAATAAAATCGAGAGATACATCTGCAGTGACAGGTGAACATTTAGAGACGAAAAGAGACAAAAAAACAGCGAAAAAAGTAATAAGTGCCAGTAGAAATTAGCAAATAACAAATAATTTAATAAAAAATATACACGTCAAGCGTATAGTTCTGATAATAATGTGCTTGTCAACATGTTTTACGAATATTGTGTTTAGGTTATGTTCACTCATATTTCAGTTTGGTGTATTAAATATAAATTATCTTCACAATTAAAGTGTACTAGTGCAATTAATAAATATACTGATGAAGAAATCATTGTGGAATCAATTATTTCGACCTTCTAACTTCTAACATGTGCAGCGGGTAATGATTTTTCAGAAAAAAAACATTTTTTGTTGACGTAAGTGCCAAATTAAAAAAAAATAATTAATTACAATGTATTAATGCAGGTAATTAACACTCTAAAATGATCTTATGGCAAATATAAGAGCAGAAACATCTGAATTGAGATAAAATGTGTATGCTGCAAGTTATAGTCAAAGTCAAGTACGCAGTGGGAAAATATTCACTTTGTACACATATGCGTAATTAAAAATGTAATTTTTTAATTTTGGTGATAGGTATTCACCACTTAAAAAAAGTGTAAGGGAAAAACTAAAAAAAGTGTATGAGAATTAAGGTATTTTAGAATTTTGTAGCAGGTTTAAGCCAAATTCTTGGGTTGACAGCGGAGATTGGGCTCCGGACACAATTTGAGACCCAAAAACCCAAATTTTCTTGAAATAAACTCCTGTATAAAATTATTGGAAAATTACCATACTTCATGGGCATACTTTCGAGTGCTAGACTAAGAAATATTCCAAATTTCAACTTGTTCGGTCTGTTCAGTCCAGAGCCACTGATGGATACGGACGTCCGGGTAACACAAAATCTGGTAGGCAGTAAAAAATATCTTTAGTAATGCAATTTCCTTATTATTTTATGTCAAGAATATGTATTTTACTATGTTAAAGATATCTAAACTAAAAAAAGTTAATACATTTGAAATATATCAATTTTTGTCCTTTAAAACCTAATTTATACCCAGGAAAGCGATTTCAATAGGCACTCCTGGTGCGTTTTTTTAAAACGTGAGTGCCTAAAAATGTGGATAAAAGACGGTAAAGGTACGGTAGTTACATTATTATTTTACCAAAAATAAAAATACCGGTATTTTCATATCTATATAATTCTGTGATTTTCAATGTCGGTCATTTTCAAAAAATAAAAAGTCATTCGAATCAATAGAAAATGACCCATAAAATGGTCAATAGAAAATGTGGAGTATAAATTTATCGCGTTCAAACCGCAGGCAGCGAGGCCACAAGAAATGACCAAATACAACGAGGACCCAAGGCCCTAGGATGTTGAGTTATCGGTCGGTATAGTAGTGATGATAAAATACCGACGGTTGATATTCGATTTTTTTTAGTCGATGTTTCATAAAAAACAACACCGAACGTCGATTAATCTACGAAGATCGCCCATCCCTACTATGTAGAATGCTATCCATTTTTTCGATTTCGTCAATTGACAAAAAAGTGGCCGTCACGTGACCGTTACTTTCGTGTTTCCGAATTAGGCGAGATGCATTTTGTGACGGTCATTTGACCGTCACAAAACCGTTTGGACCGTCACATGACGCTTGTCGAAATGACCGTCATTTTTACTTCGACCAAATAGGCAAAAAATGACGTCACAAAACCGTCAAATGACGGTTATTTCTTGGTCTTCTGAACTGTTATAAAAATTACCGTTATTTCAAATCTCTATGTGTGTCAATCGAAATGACGTCAAAAAACACGGTGTCTCCAGTAAAAGAGTCTTAGAGCGTCTCGTCTCGGTCGGTAAGGTAGGTAAATGGACTTGTCTCGAGACGCTATCGTGTCTCTTGAAAAGGCGTAAATCGTCATTAAGTTCTACTTTCTTATTATAGTTGAATCATTTAATAATAAAGTGTAAAGAAGGGTTATCGTTAAAAAAAAAGATATAAGAAATTAATAAAACCGTGAACGCAGTGGTAATTTGGTGACTACGATTGTTTTATGATAAATAAATTAAATCGAGAGATACATCAGCCACAGTGGCAGGTGAACATTCAGAGACGTAAACAGACCAAAAAACAGCGAATGCAGTGATAATATCCAGTGAAAATAAGCAAATAAGAAATAATTCAATATAAAATATACATTATTCATTTATATTATCGATGTGTGTCAATCGAAATGAGGTCAAAACACAGTGTCTCCGGTAAAAGAGTCTTGAAGCGTCTCGTGTCGGTCGGTAAAGTAGGTTTTGTCTACACTGGAACTTCTTATAGCGCACACCCTCATAACGTACATTGGGAAACGTACCAGCGCTGTGATTGGACGATTTTGCGAGAGAGAGTGAGAGGCACGAACGTTTCGCGTGCCTGATTGGCTCTTCACTTAGCGTACATGTCCCCGCATTTGGTACGCTATGAGAGGTTCCACCGTACTTGGACTTGTCTCGAGACTAGAGATGTGGAATTACCGTAAAATCCTGGAACGGTAAACTTACCAAAAAACAATGTCAGTGAATTCGTACACAAGTGACGCGGAATCGTTTGATAGTTTGTAATTAGTGTTTGTTAGTGATTAATAGTCCACGATATTTATTTGAATTTCCTTCGTAATAAGTATCAAATTAATAAAAATTAATTTATTAAAATGTATTAATGTAGGTAATTATCACTCTAAAATGATCTTATGGCAAATATAAGAGAAGAAATATCTGAATTGAGATAAAATATGAGTACGCTGTAAGTTATAGCCAAAGTCAAGTACGCAGTGGAAAAATATTCACTTGTTCACCTAAGTAGAGTTCTTCATTACCGACACATGCAGCTAACTGTGTCGGTATATTGGAGTTCTCTAGAATTCAATCTATAGCCGCCTCGTTCACAGATAGTTTTCGCCTCTTAAGGGGCTGCTGGAGTAGGTTTTTTTACCGACTGGTCGGTAAAAAAGTACGGTTTAGTAGTTTATGGTTTACGTCGTTATTGTATTACAAAAATGTCTCAAATTGCACAAGATTATTATATCAATGTAAGCGCATCGGCGTAGATTCTCGTTTTTCGTGTGGGATTCCTGGAAATATTTATATAATACGAAAAAGGTGACAGTTGACAGTTCTAGCGGCCATATTGGTTTTCGATAGACTTACAAATTTACGATTTTCTTTGTTTTTCAAGCGTTTTCACCCAAAATTCGAGTCTACGCTGATGCGCCTATGTTGATATTATAATCCTGTGTAATTTGAGACATTTTTGTAATACAATAACGACGTAAACCGTAAACTACGAAACCGTACTTTTTTACCGACCAGTCGGTAAAAAAATCTATTCCAGCAGCACCTTAATATTTACCAGTCGATATCCACATGATGTAATGATTATTAAGCTTATTAAGAGACGAAAACTATGTGTGGACGAGGCGACTATAGATCGAATTCTAGAACTCCAATATACCGACATGGTTAGAAGCATGTGTCGGTAATGAAGAACTCTACTTAAGTGAAAAATATTTTCTGTCAAAATCCCATTCGGGAGAACGGACTTTCGAGTGTTCGATACATTCAGGCAAATGGTGCATTCGGGAACATTACAATTCTGTTGAAATGAAATTCGGTATTTTCATCCGTTCGGCATAAAAACTTTTCGGCGTTTTCACCGTTCGGCTAATAAATATTTCGGTATTATGACTCGTCGGATCTTTTCTCATTCGGGTGAACGGTCAATCGGCATTTATAAATTCGCGCGTTTAGTACGTTCGGCAATCGTATTTTTTGGTCGAGTGACGGCAAGCCGTCAGCGCGATTGCGGTCGCGGCGTGAATTATGAATCAGGTGACAATCGTGAAACACCTGAATTTGTTGGGTTCTATTTTTTTATAGTAGTTAATTAATTTAATAATTGAGTGTAAAAAAATGTTAGAAATCAATAAAATCATGAATGCAGGTGTTATATGGTAATTACGTGATGATTTACAATGAGTAAATAAAATTGACAAAAACATTAGCAGTGACAAGTGAAAATTTACAGACGAAACCAGACAATAAATAGTGAATACAGTTATGAGTGCCAGTGAATAAAAAATAACGAATAATTTAATGAAAAATATACATTTCAAACATATATAGTTCCGTAGAGAAGGTGTCAATATGTTTTACGAATTTTGTGTTTAGGTTATGTTTATACTCATATTTCAGTTTGGTGTATTAATTATGAATTAATAATACAATAAAACTGTATCAGTGCAATTAATAAATATAAAAATTGAAAAATCATTTCGGAATCAATTATTTTGACATTATAATATGTGGAATGTACAGCGGATAATTATTTTGAAGAGAAAAATATTATTGTTATCATAATTGTGAAATTAATTAAAATTGAATATTTTGATTCTATTATGGTAGGTAATCATCATTCTAAAATGATCTAAGGGCTAATATGAGGAAAGATACATTTGAATTAAGGTAAAATATGAGAACGCTGCAAGTTTTAGTCAAATTACTTTATTGACTGCGAAGACTGACAGCCGGACACAATTTTCAATTTAATGATTTGAGTGTCTTAGGTATTCACCACTTAAAAAGTGTGTAAGAAAAAAACTAAAAAAAGTGCATCAAGATTAAGTTGAATTAGAATTATGCAGCAAGTTTCAGCCAAATTCTTCCATCGATGGCCAAGATTGAGACCCGTATACAACTTGACGACCAAAAGTGCCAAATTTCTTCAAGTGAACTCCTGTATAAAATGATTGGAAAATTAACACACTTCATGGGCATACTTCCCAGTGCTAGACTAAGAAATATTCCAAATTTCAACTTGTTCGCTCTGTTCAGTCCAGAGCCACTAAGTGATACGGACGTCCGGGTAACACAAAATCTTGTCTGAAGGAAAAAATGTCTTTAGTAATGCAAATTCCTTATTATTTTATGTCAAGAATATGTATTTTAGCATGCTTAAGAAATGTGAACTAAAAAGTAGTGGATAAAATAAAATTATATTAACATTTTCCTTAAAAAACGTATTTACACCCTTGGACAGCGAATTCAATAGGCACTCTTGGTGCGTTTTTTTAAAACGTGAGTGCCTAAAAAGCAGCCTCGAGAAGTTCATATGCCCCCCCAAATTTAACGCAAAAAACAATTTGTACGTTCGAACATTCTAAAAAATCCGAAACGCAACGCAGTCGTGACTTTTACCCGCGAGAAACTCTCGCGTTGTCGGGCGAAAGTCGAGCAACAGACTAATAATTTCGTACAATTATAGAAACAAAATAATGTTCGATAAAAATCAATAACAGAATTTGACAGTTAAAAGTAAATTAAAAAAGAGCAACGATTCATCGGACTCTGCAAATCCCTGACCGACGTTTCCTGCTTCTTCGGAGCTTCCCGAGAAATTTCATCGACGCCTATTCTGTCCGGCAATTTATGATGCAAAATAGACGTCACGTTTGCGTTACAACGGGATGCAACGACGTGCCGACATTGTGCCGACATTGTGCCGTTACAGTATCACCATCTACAGAGTAACGAAACGCGACGTTGCCATAATTCCGGGGGCCCCTTCTCCGAATATCACATCACGGCGTGACGAAAATATTCTGTCATCGTGCCGTCACGAAGCAACATCCCACGTTACGCCGTGCTGTGTTCTTGCCGTTAACATGCCGCCACGTTGTGCCTGTGCACGCCGTGCCGTCATTACGCCGCCTTGTGCGGACGCAGAAGGCTACGTGATGACGGCATGCCGTACTGTCAAAGAATATGGATAGCATAGAAGACCAGTTCCTTCAGTTTCGTTGAAGCAAGAAAAGTTGGGGAGGTCGGACGAGCTATCTCCCCAACTGCACAGATGTCGCTAGTGGCACTGTATGGATGTGTGCTGTGCGTGTGGCTCACGCACAGAGCTACACAAACGCACGCGGCAGGCTCCGCCCAACGCTGTCTCATCGACGCAGCGGTTGGCTGAAAAGTTGGGGAGATGATGCCGTCTCTCTTTCTCCCGTTCCTCTTTATCGAGTTGGGGATATGATGTCATCTCTCTCTCACTCGCATTCTCGGTATCGAGTTGGGGATACATGCAGTCTCTCTCACTCCCATTCTCGGTATCGAGTTGGGGATATAACGCCGTCTCTTTCGCACTCCCATTCTCAGAATCGCGGGAATCGCGATTGTGTTACTTTGCGTTTCTCTCGCTCCTGCGCATTCTCGCTGATCGTCTCGCATGTGTCGTTTAAAGGCCGGCTCCGCGTTAAAGAGACGTGGTAGTCGCGTGTTGTATTTCGGTTAGGTATTAATTAATATTGTTATTCGATTAAGTGCATGTTTTTCGCATGGTGATTTGCAACGTCTGTGATTTTTGTGCGTACGAAAGATTTGGTCAGTTTCTGATTTGCAATGCCGTCATCGGCGTTATGTGCGTACGGAGGCTGTGGAAGCGTACAAAATCGAGACGTCAATCTCACTTTTCATCGCTTCCCAAGTGATCAGACAAGGTAAATTTTTGTATGCTGTATTATTTTTTGCATTATATTTGCTGTATTATTTTTTCTGTGACGTCGATAATTACCGAGTTATTTCGGGTGGCAGCGATAAAAAGGACACCCTGTATATCAGACACACGCCGATCCAAGGGAATCGAAGCGATATTTTGGTGTCAAGTTAACCAAGTTAACCAAGGGAAGGGAAGCGATATTTTGTCCTTTAAAACCTAATTTAGACCCTTGGAAAGCGAATTCAATAGGCACTCCTGGTGCGTTTTTTTGAAACGTGAGTGCCTAAAAACGGGTTATTAAGTATCTCGCCAACGAGGAGATGGTGAAAAATTTAAGATTTATCAAGATTTACTTCTCGGCAGGTTCGTTTCTTATGGTAACCCCGTCCGGCGTCGATGGCATTGAGTCAGTAGTCGGGACCGCGGGCGATTGTTGCTGCTTACTCGGCGAGTCCGCGTGATCCATGAAGCTTCGGTCCTGTATCACTTGCGTCGAGTACGGCGCCAGTCGATGATTGCAAACCTGCGCTTACAGACGCAAAAGTTCGCCCATTTGATTTTCCCCGAGGAGCTTCAACCACTCGTCGATCGGTTGCTTCGTGGCTTTCTGTATCGCCGATTTTCCCACGCGGAGTATACCGTCGCGCACGGCTTTCGAGATCGGCGTGTGTCTGCCCAATCGACATATCTAGCCACAAAAAAACAAAACCAATTAAAAACACTTTTCTGTAGAATTATAAAAAAAACAATCGTGCGAACAACATCCTCACCTCGGAAGTCGTGGAGAGTTCACGGAAGAACGACTTGACTTTGCTGATAACGCTGTCGCTATCAGGCGCGACGACGATATACGCAACGTCGCGTGGACCGACGTACGGCTCGAGAAGCACCTTCTCCCAGTAGCTTAACGCGTACGGCGACAGCGACAGCCAATCCCTGTCGTAACCGACAATAAGCGCAGGTATCGGCTGTGGCTCGCATCTTTCCTCAGACCCGCGTCCGGCGAGCCGATAAAACTGCCTCCAAGTAAGCGGCCCGGCGACCGTGTACGGCGCCTCTCACATCCTCGTCGTGAATTTCTTCTGCACGGCTTTCTGAAGAAGCGGCTGAAGTGCCCTCATCATCCTGACATTATCACCGCTGCACTGCGGACCCCTGTCACGCAAAAACGTTCACGGATGGACGCCGCTCGTCGCGCGATTCATCCTCAAAGCCTGCCCGCCGTCGATCTTTCCCTGATCCAGCGCCGCGAGCGAAACCTCGTTGCCGTCGTTGAACTCCAGCGTGTTGACGCTCGGCGCCGAAGCATTCTGACTCCTGTTGCTCGCGTAGATTCTCGTCGCACGGTCCAAACTGCTCGCCGAGCTTTGGACGATGAGACACTGCTCGCGCAAAAGCTCTAAGACCGTCGGCGGCACGACGTCGAGGCCCTCGGCCCTCGTCGATTCCGGTTATCTCCATCTTGTCCTCGTAGGACAAACCGGCGCGATGCGCGAGTCGTCTATTGACCACCGCGCTGAAGCCGCAGCTGCTCTTTATCTGGGCGTCCTCCTGAAACACAGCGACCTTCGGCCCGGCGAGCTTCCTATCTCCGTGACACGTTTATCGTCTCGACTTACACCATCGTGTTTATGTTTCAAATTAAAGGAGAACTCACTTGTAGATGAGCGATGGCTCGGGCAATTCTTGTAGGTGGGATTTCAGGGCCCCGACGACCACGTGAGGATCCTTGTACTCCAGGGCAGTAGGAAGCGTGAGACAGCAGGCGTCGAGGCTCAGCTTGGTCCTGCGCAATGTCGAGGCACACCTGGCTATCCTGAAGAGCCTGGTTCAATTGAAATATATACCTGATTCAATTGAAATATAATTCGATCGCCTGGTTCAATTGAAATCAAAAATCGAAACTCACTGATGTAACTCTCCAGGTATCAGATCCGCCAGACATTCCCGTCTCCCGGGACATCAGGAGACATCTCGGTCGTATTCCTCCGGCGGAAGGTGGAATCGCTGTCATTTTTATAAAAAATATTAAATAAAATAAATTATGCCGAGCAAAGGATAAAAATTCGTCAGGCAACAATTGGCGTACCGAGTGCCACGCGGAAAAAGAAAGCGCACACAACAATTAGGTTATGTGTGGCGTCACAACGTGAATATCGCGTCGCTCGATATTCGTGATTACGTGAATATCGCCTCTGTCAGTAACTTGACACATATCACAGTGATAAATAGAAAATAAATTATACAATTTTTCTTCCTATTTGTAGTTTTCATTGTCGAAACGTTCTCGTTTGCGACACTCCGATATAATTTTACAACTAGCGACACTTTTTGGAGCATTACGACAATACGGAATCAAAATAATTTAAAACAAGTTTTTTTGGATCTAGAAAAATTCGTTAGGCATTGTACTTGAAGAGGGGTAATTTTTTGTTATTGGTTGTCCGATATAAAAATCACACATTTTTATTTTCGATTTCTTCTTTTTTTTTCGATTTCTCACTGTGATTCTTTGATATTTATCCGAAAATTCTTTTAAAAACGCCTTCAGCGTCGTGGAATCATAATGAAATGAAAAACTGAACTTACGGTCATTTAAAAATCCATGATCAACGAGTTCTTTGAAAATCGGCCTCAAATTCGGAGCAATTTCGGGATATATACTTGATGTTGCTGCGTAGGCGCTCGAACGTCCCGGAGGACTTCGTACTTTACCGCAGCGTTGGTATTCAAACTGGTACTCGAAGTCAAATGACCGCGTATAAATGATTTACATTATTTACATTATTTACATTATCTTGCTCCGATAGCGAGATCCGTGTCTGTACTCGCCCTTTCTGCGGCTTTTGAGGAAAAAGTTTTCCATTAGTGATCCGCTATATTAGTGATGCGACGAGAATCAAGAATCTCGACAGTCTCGACCGATCTTGCTTGCATTTGTCATTTGTCTCGAAAATCTCGCATTGGTGGTTTGACATGACTTTCTCGGAATTTCTCGTCTCGAAACATCTCGCCCTGTCAAACGAGATCAAGCGAGAAACTTGAATATTGGGCAGTATCGTGAGTTTGCCCTATTCGACGCTAGTCACACTTATTTTTTCGGTTCTGATAATTTTATAGAACGAAATGGGTTTATAGGTTTATAAGATTCGCGTTCAAGCTCGAGCTCGCCCGGACCCTACGCCGATTCTTCCTCGCTGCCGTTCGAACTCTTAAGCAGCGACACCGACCTTCTCAAACGAACGGTCAGCGGGGAATCAGCGCCCGCACGCCGGCACCCTCGTCCGCGCTCTCTCTCTCTCTCTCTCTCGCAACGAAATATGCACAACTTGGAATGCATTCCGGCGCTCTCGAGGTCCGTTAAAAAGGCGCTCTCGGGGATCTGACTCGTGGAGAAGCACGAGCGTATCGCTGTCGATTCTGTAAAGGCAGCAACCGCGAGCACCGCGATCTCGCCGCTCGCGCTTCAGGGCGCCCTGTTCTCGAGAAGATTACTCGCGTCTCGAGCACTGGGTGGCTCGTCGTTCGTATCCTCGTGTGTTCCTCCAGCAGCAGGGCGGCGTTTGGCGGAGGCGCCAGCTCGCGCGGGTCTTCCTCCGCCAAGTCACTCAGGGATTCTTCCGAGAACGAGAAAACCGGAGCTGCTGCCGTAGCCGCTTTGCGGGTTGTTCCGCCCCGGCAATTAATTCCAGACTGTCAGTGATGGCTCAGAATTGACACGTGAATGATACAACGAAACCAATACGGAATAGAGATTTCTCTTTTTTTTTAAGTCTACAATTGAAAACGTAAGGAAATAAATATCTGAACAGTCATGACAGATTTTATTTTTTCGCAGGGTTACAGGGTTTTTACTACACCGAGAAAACAGGGCTCGGGTGATAAACAATAAATACCAAACTCATTTGAAATACGCTATAAGCTTGGAAACAAGTATTAAGATAAAAACAATTTTTCCTACGCGTCTGCCAATAAGTACTAAAGATTTGACAAATTTTACTAGGCGACGTTGTAATAATTCCGAAAAAATCCAAACAGCTTCTAAATCGCTATGCTGGCCAGCACTGAGCACACAAATTCTGGCACAAATCGCTACACCCTGGTTTTCTCCCCCCCCCCCCCCCCCCGTTTTCAAACCCCCTTTCGTTTCAACCCCCGTTTTCTGCGTGTAGGGTCGACTTATTAAAAGGTGGGCGCTTTCAGTTGCACTTGAATTTCCTGTGCCAAACTGCACGATGTCCACGATTGCAAACACAGCAACGCCCTTGCCGATTCCTTAGTCAGACGGTTCCTATGTTTCCGAATGACTAACGATCCCCGAGAAAAAACACGTTCGACCGGAGCCGACGTTGCCATCGTACTTAAGGTAGTATGAGCACGAACCTAAAAATCAGAGAAAAAATTGATTTTTTAATATGCTAGAGAATAGGCTTAGAGAATGCTGTCTGTAAAATTTAAACACGCGTTACCGACCATTTATAATAATTATTAATGTTTAAAATTGACAAATTTAGCACGTGTTATATGGGGGATTCGTCCAGATAACACTTTGAGACAGAAATAATCATGCTTAACGATCAGCCACCTTTCTAAATAAAAGTTCCAAATATCGAAAAAACTGTCACGAACACGTACGTCCCTTAAAAAAAGTATGTTACCGAATATCTCGAATAGATATCATTGATTAAATTGACGAGTTTTCGTGATCACTCCCCGCTTGTAAAATGGCGGCTGGGACGATGTAAATTTGGCAACGCCGCGTGACGTCTGACGCGCTCAGATCCCCAGCTGGAGGCCAAATGGTGGCGGCAAATTTAAATACTGTATATTCAGTTGTATATAAATAAGGAAATTCAAGCGGGAAAAGGGTAAATAAAATCGGTTAAACTGTCACATTTATAATGCGGTACGTTTATTATCACAGTCGCTCTGATTATACATAAATTATAATAATTTTGAACCAGCAACTTCAACAATCAATCTTCTTCATCAATTGTCCTTTTTCGAGATTCTACCCAATTTTTGTGACCGTCGTCTTTTCCACATGAGCCACAATAGCTTTAAAGATTTTATTGTTTTTGGTAACTCGCGGTTTCCCGTTAACGTCTTCTCCAAGGAGAATCCGAATTCCTTCTGCTCCAGATCTCACATAAGCTGTTTCCAGCACCTGCATCGTGATACCAGTCTTTGCCATTTTACCTATCATACCAGCTGATACGGTTTCTTTCATTGCAAGCAAAGATTGTTTGTTCCGGGCTTGCGTAACGGCTATCTCCTCCTCATATAAAATGTCGCGCGTCGTCTTTGCGTTACATTTAATATCATCTTCGCTTATTCCACTGGCAGAAACTAGTTGACTTAACATTACTACATCCTTGACGGCGTTGTGAGCACCCTCCGCTGCATTGGAGCCCAAAATATCTTCCGTGAGAGCTGTTTGACTGTACCCTTTGCTCTCTTTTTTTCGACCCGGAAGGTGTTCACGAAAAAGAGGCAAGGTATCAGCAAATCCTTTCACGACCGATTGAAATTGGTCCAGCAACCCGTACTCTCTCATCGTACGAAGAATCTTTGGAGCATCAAACCTAATACAAACCATTAAAATTGTTGAAAAATATGTTGATGTGTAAACGTGTAAAACCACAAGAAACGATGGTAAAATTATTGCCCAACCTTCCAGGTCGAGCAATAATCATCCAGATGAATAGTCGAGAAATCATCATCCTGTGAAATAATTGTTAATGATTACTCAAAGTTTGACATTAATAAGACTTGGCAATGTAAATTGTAACTCGATGAAGAGCAAATCGGTACCTAAAACCATTGTGAGCAACCAGAATTACACCGGGACCGATACTGCGTAGATACTCGATGAAATTTTGGAGCGCCATTCGCGGCGGTGTGGTATCCACTCGAGCGTCATCCAAATACATCTCGCCACCACAAACTCGGAGCCCTGTCACTGTTGCTGCTCTGCTGGTCATGCCTTTTGAGGGTACTATGTACGCGTTGAAAACTTCGTTGTTGTAGACCGCTGCGATTTGACAAATTTCTGCCGCCTTCGAGAGTCCAGTGGTCTCTAAATCGAAGATAACTAGAGCGTTATCGTGCAAATCTTTCTGTTGCTGCGTGTCGCCGTCTGAAACACAACAAATGTTTTCAATATATTTTTATGGGTCTTTAAAAATGTGATTCAATCAATTTCATAACGTACCGAAAGCAGACGGATTATCGTTAATGAGTTCGGCGGCACAAGTCAAACCGCTCCCAGTTTCGTACGTTATCCCTTCGCTCCGTTCAGCCGCGGCTCCTTTCGTCGATCGTTGATTTTTGTGGAACAGTCTTCGTCTCTTCATTTCTACCGTCTTCGATTTCCGGATTTTCGATTTCCGCGTCTGTTCCTTTTGGGCTCGAAAGCGTTTTGTTATCATACCGGGGGATAGCTCCAGTATTTTGTTCAGCGTGTCGACGTACGTGACTCCAATGTTCTTCTGACACACGGATGCTGCGACTCGAAAATTGAGTGATTCCGAACCAGCGTAAAACTTCGACTTGGGAGCTTTGCTTGCTACGGTATGATTGAAAGACTCGTTGGCCTGGCTAGAAGCACACGGCGCTAGTTTTTCCGAGTTTTGAGCAAACCGCGAGAATATCCGTGTCAGCGAATCACGAAGTCCGGCGTCGGTGAGCGGCTCACCTTTGGGAAGCCCCTTGTGCTTATAGTTTTCTTGCAAAATCTTATGTCCGCACCAATCACCGCAGTTCTCGTGTTCGCCAAATGCGTGGCAGGTGATGTTTTTGATGGCTTCTGCAACGGCTATAGGGTCTCCTTGATTTTGTTTTACCGCAGAAGTAAAGCAGCGCGAAAGATACCCGATTACTTTGGTGGGCAAATGTAAACCGTACAATGCATTGTTTAGAGCTTTCGACGCGTGGTTCAGATCGGACCATTTCTCGACTTTCGTGGTCAATTCTCGTCGTACAGCCGAGATCGTCGACGAGTCATCGTCTCCTATGAGTACCGCAACTCTGACGTTTTCTTCTTCCAGTAATTTGTTCTTACCGATCACTTCGACGGCCATATTGGGCTCCATGGACTTCGCGCTTCCCTCGAAATTCTTCCGACAGTCGTGGTCATTCGGATCGCGCCCGCGAGCGCACGAACTGCAAGCTTTACTTCGCACGGCATAGGACAGGATTTTCTGCGAACGGTGACCAATCAGAGACAGATGACCTGCAAAATCGAAGAAATTCTATACTCCAAATCATTTTATAACTATCATAGTTCACATCATTATTACATTTATATTTAAGGTAGCTGGAGCAAGTGATATATAGATAATACAATTTGAGCACTAAATATTCATTCAGACAAACAATACCAACCAGAGAGGCTGTTGTAGGCACGACCTGTCCCTCGCTTCTGCCATCCAGCGTCAACCGATGCAGCAATATCGACCGGTCCCTCAAAATCATTTTCATCGTCGATCGGCTCTCTAAAACAGTGGAATATTGAAGTTCTTATGTCGCAAACGCAGTACATTCGACTGGTGCAAAAAAGGCAAATATTTTTTATTTTGTTATCGCCTGCCGTACTCACTCAGTTTGTTCTTCGTGTTCACGCCGAGCTGCAATGGTCATCGCTTTTTCCAGCTTTATGCTTTCGTGGCAACTATCTTCAGCAGCCTTTTCGAATGCGGGGCCAACGTGTCGCTCATAACGTTTCAGAATCGTTCCTGTCAAAGCCGGTATATTCAAAGCCGATAAGACGGTATTGAATTGGGTCTCTCCTATACCCGCATCGATCATAGCTGCAAAATATTTTTACAAAATGTGAATTTTGGGTACTAATGTAGACCTAAAAATAAAGCCCGTGGCCAGAACTCAAATAAAAATACTCACCTATAGCAGCTTTGCTGTTGACATCGTACAACCGATTGTTTTCACGACGTTTGTTGGTTTCAACAGTATGGTTTTCTTTGCACTGTTCACAAAGCACGTCCAGCCTGCTTGCCAGCCCAAACCTCTCCTCATGCATAACATTTCGAAGTGATAGAGGAACGTTGCAAATATCGCACCAGAGATCTTGCGCGAGAGTGCCAAAATCGACGACGCGTCGTCCGGAATCGACGTACGTTCTCGCGCTAACCTCACTTCCACCATCACCACTTTTTTGCCGCGATGCACGTAGATTTTGTTTCCAGTTGAAAACTTTTTCGGACACGAATCGCCCCTTAGTACGTCCGTGATTAGAACGTACACTGTGGCGTACGATGTTCATCGTATTACTACTAAATGTTCACTTCGCGGAAACGGCATAAATCCGCATCGGAGCGAATTTTAGCCGAGGAAAAAAACTGAAACCTTTCAGGTTCTGGACCCGAAGAACGACAAAAGCGGACGACTCGTCGAACGACGACGAGGACTCGGATTCCGAGGGCGATAACCACGAGGACGACAACCACGAGGAAAACGACGTTCGCCGGCGTACATCTGATTGCAGTGTTGCCAAGCGTATTCCTTGAATCACGAAATGGCGTCCGGCTAGACAATCGGAGTCAAATCAGACTCTTTTAAAAACTACTACCGCTTTATAAATGTACACACATTATCATCACACATACTTCTTAATTTGTATCTCTTTGTATTTTGATTTTTAATATATCGAAATATGTGATCATTCGCTTTTTCCTGATAATTAAAAATATGGACTTTCTACTGACTAGTCACTCCGCTCATACTACCTTAAAAAATCTCGTGCCATAGCAGCTAGAGCAGGAAATTTTTTTTCGTGCGTCCTCCACCAGGTAAGAATGTCGACATCCTTATCGGCACGTTTCTGCGTAAAATAAGAGTCTAACTCTCGGCGCCAGCTATCGTTGGAGCTGGTAGCGATCATCGAACTACTCGCGGAGCTAGATGACTCGAAGAGCGATGATAGGTCGAGCAAATCATCATCGTTCAGTTCTTCAGGGGATTGGAGAGCTTCGGAAATATTTAGGCCAGTTTCCTGCGGTCTCCAGTTGTAATACTGCCGTTTGAATATTTCCTCAAACTTCTCGATCGATTCCGCACACATCTCCTTGCCCCAAGACGTCAATTGGAAGGTTTCCACTTTGTGACGTGGATCCAAAATAAGCGTCACGCAATAGATCCAGTACGACTTATAATAATGTTTGAGAATTTTATCCCTCGCCGAAACACGCGCTTCGTACACCAAATTCTCGATGACCGTTGGATCCTCCTTTTGCCCATGTTCGATTATAAGCCTCTCGAGCTTGTCGAGGAGCATATTTACGCCGATTACCACCAGGGGCAATGTCGCGTACGTATCGCTGCCCAGAGCAGTCGACAAAATCTTGATCTGCTGCTGCTGCTGCTGCTGCTGCCGCCGCCGCCGCCGCCGCCGCCGTCGTCGTCGTCGTCGTCGAAAATTCGGGTCATCTTCAGCGGGAGCAGCGTTCTCAAAATTTGGGATCGGGACGTTTCCGGTCAAGCAGATATTATGCAGTACGGCGCATGCCGTTGTTATCCTTCCAACAGCTGCCGGGGAATATCGGAGCGTGCGCTCTCCTAGTAAGCACCGGAAACGCCCTTTTAATAGCATGTTGCATCTTTCGATGCAGTTTCTCGCGGAACAGTGGCTATCGACGTAGCGGCTTTCGGGAGAATTCGGCGCTGGTTGGAGGATGGGCGTCACGAGCCACGGTTGCAAAGGGTAGCCCGAGTCCCCAATTAAAAAAAAAACGTTCTCCCCGGGAGAAACAGAGCTTCATTTTCAAGTTTATTTGCGAATTTCGCCAGATGTAAGCATCGTGCGTACTTCCCGCGTATTGCGCGTTGATCGAGAGAATTTTCATGTTGTAGTCGCAGATCTATCAAAGTACGTAGTGATAAAAACATTACGATACAAGCATAGATACGATAAAACAATAGAAATCTGTATATACTTACGATTTGAACATTTTTGGAGTGGACCCCTCTGCGATCACCATAATTATGTTCTTCTGCTGATGGAGCCAATATATTTACATGGGTGCAATCGATTGCTCCGATTAGGTTTGGGAATCCTATTTTCGGCAGGAAATCCGCGGACAGCATTTCCTTCTCCTCGATGGTCGTGGGGAATCGTATCCATTCGGCGACCATTGTGCCGTATATAACGTCGGAAACTTGACGGATCGCTCGACCAATCGACTGTTGGCTCATAGAAAGAAGATATGATTGTCCCACTGGTCGCTGGTGGCTACCTGTGGCATAAAATGCCAAGGCAGCCAATATCTTCAACTCCGGGGTTATATGGCATTAATTTTATTGGAGAAGGACAGACGTGGGCCGATCTCCTGAAATAGATAACGGACCATCTCTTTATTGAGCCGGAATAAATCCCGGAATCGCGTGTTCAGCAATGAAAACGGATGACTCGTTGACCGGAGCGCGACGTGCCGCAAATGTAAACGCCGCTGCAAATGTTCGTCTTCGTCGTTCATTGTTGTGCACTTAAATAATCAAGGGAGACGATGACGACTATCACTTTTCTGACAGCCGCGAAACATTCGCTTTCCGGAAGTAATACGAATGTCAAATTCGTAATGAAAAATTGTATTTTGACTCAGTCGACACGATTTAAAGTACATTAGACCATCGGGTTTTGCGTTGTTATTAATTAATGTTATTATTTATACGAAACACTATCACCAGTATTTCAATAAGAGAAAATAGAAAAAAATTTATATTCTGTGAAGTTGCACAAACATGCGTATTACTTCCGGTAAACAAACAGTTGTGTTTTGTTATTAGCAACGGCGTATTTTGACCTGATTGAAGCGACAATCTGGAGCATAAGTAAGTAAAACACTTTAGAATATTGAAAATAGCCAGTCTATGGAATATTGTTGTTATTGATGTAACTTATCTCTGAGTAGTGGGCAATAATCCGGGTATATACGAGAGACTATCCGAAGAGGACCAGCGCCGAGCCAGAGCAGAGCTTGACGCATTAATGGCTCATGAAAAAGCATGGGTAAGATAATTATAATAAAAAATTTTATTTAAAAGTTGATGAGGAAGCTATGTGCAAGAGATTGTATAATCATCGTTACGATTTTTTTCAGAAAGAAGAGATGAGAAAACGGAAAAGGAGGCAGAGACAACGTTGGGCCCGTGAAGAAAATGCACGGGCCGAAGAATATACGGCTCGGATCCGGCAGCTACACGAGAAGTGGAGAGCTATTAGCGCTCGTGAGGAGTAGTGAGTTAAAAAATATTCAATATTGTGTAAAGCTGCCCAAATATTACTATTTTTTAAGTTTGTTAATTTTATGTTTACTTTCAGATTCCCGAAGATAAATGGAAGAGCTGCCAACATGTATTGTCATAAAAATTAGCAAATAAATGAATAAATCCTCTATTAAAAAGGTCGTGAGCAACCATTCTTGTCGATTTATTTGACCTCCCAGTAAACACGGTATTATAACAGCAACGTAACGGCTATGTAACTCAATGTAACAAGTAATCTCACGTGTAACTTACATGTAAGTTACACGTAATTTACAATTTCCCACTCAGCAATGTTACCATGTTATATAACATGTGTTACGTAACTGTTACAATTGAGTTACGTTGCCCGTATATTTCGTAGTGTAACAGATATGTAACATGTCACATTCAAATGTTATATAACGTGTGTTACATAACCGTTACGGTCTTTCAATGTTGGTAGTGTGTTGCAGGATATTACTGCAAGGTAACAGCAATATAATCAAAAAAATTGTCTGTAACTTACATGTGACTTACATGTAATTTATTATTTCCCACTCAGCAATGTTATCGTGTTATGTAACGTGTGTTACGTAAGCGTTACAATTTAGTTATATTGTAGTATTATGTAAAATGAATTATACAGCTGCGTTACTGATTCATTATATTGTCGAACTGTAGTCATATTGACAATACGTTGACTTTTTTGCGGGCTGAAAGCCCGGAAAAGAACTTCAAGGGTTGCTAAATCGCTACCCTTGAGAATAAAAAAATAAGCCCCCAGTAAACACAGTTATGTTGCGGTAATGTAACGACCACATAACCGAATATAACGCGTAATATTGCATAAACGTTACATGTAACTAACATGTAAGTTACAATTTCCGACTCAGCAATATAACATTGTTATATAACGTGTCTCATAACAGATATGTAACTGTTACATTGCAAGGAAATATAACATCAATACAACCGTTTTGTAACTGCAATGTTACAGTTACAGCACTGTAATATTGTAGCAATGTAACTGTAATATTAGTTATAGCACTGTAATAATGCAGCTATATTACTGTAATATTACAGTTTCAGCATTGTAATAATGCAGCGAATAGAACTGGTAGGCCTGGCAGTAATAAGTGACAACTAATAATAGTTAGTCTTTGCGTCTCATTTATTGTTTAAAAATGGACTTATCCATTGATAACGTTAATTAATATAGTAAAAGCGCCGCAAAGACTATAACTATTAAAAGTTATCACTTATTAGTACGTTATTACGTAGTACGTAAATTTATAAATTTATATTTATTTTAGAAAATTTGGCTTTATTATAATAGGAACTTTCAACTAATAATAAAACAGGTCTTTCATAAAACATCACGATTTGCCATATTCATTTCACATTTCCTCTTCTGGCTTCGTCCCGGGTTCGACGCTGCTTCGCAAATCGGAACCACTCGGCGACGGTTTCTTCAAAATCAAGCTCCTTTGTCGCCGGGTAAGTTTCCAAAATTGCACCTGTAAACAAAGCATATAGGGTTCAGATTATACGAAAAAAAAAAAAACAATTTTTTTTTAATATCAACGTAAAATCTAGATAATCCCTGAGATAGATAGATAAAATAAGTTTTTACTCACTTTGGATTGCTTTCGTGAGATATAATTCCTCGATACAGAAGTTCAGCTTACGCCCTTTCCAGGAGCATAACTCTGCGCAGGAATTACTGAAGACCTTCTTGTAAATCCTTTGTATGTCCTCGCGGGCTGTACGACCTCCTATCTTTCGTACAAATGTATTCTGCAGCAAAAAGATTATTCTTCATTTATAACGGTTTTAATTTGCTTCGACATACGGAAAGTCTGTTGTTATGAATTATTTGTTTAGGTTTTTACTAATGGATATGGCTTTGTAATAAATGGAAATTAAAGAGTGTGCAATGGGCAAAGATGTTCTTTGTTTTCCTTTGTTTCATCTTTCTTATATTCAAAGGATACTTACAAATTGACCTTTCAGTTGAGCATTGTCTCGGATACTTTTCTCGAAATCTTTAATATCGTCGATTGATTTTAACGGCAAAAATCCCTTCACGACGCTGGTATCACCGTCAACTTCGGCTGGTTTGCGGCGTTCAACTCTCTGCTTCAGATCGGCGATGTCCACTTGAATTTTGGCCAGCATCCGAATTATGATTTTTGAGTATTCTGCGTTAGAATAAAGAGTACCGGGTAGGAAAAAAAAACAAATGCTGATGTTAAAAAAAAGTCCAGTAGGCCCGGGCAGTTCCACCTTCCATAGATTTTTCCTGCAGTAAAACGTTCGCGACGATTCTTGGTCGCGGTGCAACTTTCACTGTCTCTTCCCCGTGAGCTTCGGCCAGCTCAGATGAAATCATATCAGAATCAACAACACTTCTGTCCTCGTCCCATGGAACTTCCTCCACTAAACATAAAACATAATGTCTGTCTATAAATGGTATTTAAAAAATCGTGAATATTGAACAACCAGATGGTCAATGAGTAGAGCCTCTTTAAAGACACGCAATGAGAGAATATGAAAAAATTGTTCAGCTACGAAAATAACCGTTTATCACTAAGCATTTTTAAAAACTGATAACCGAAACCTACATCCACGTAAAAAAAATTCATCATAAAAATGTTTACTCACCACATGTCGCTGCTTTATCCTTGGCAGTCATGCTGCTCCCTTTGATCATTTTGCGATTATCTCCCAAATTCGCTGTCTTATCGACGCTGTGGGATTTGTCGCTCTTTTTTGCTGTCGTTGCTTCACCGACGGAGTTCGGGTCTTCGTCCCTATCGAATTTTTTTGCCATATGGATATTAGAACTGCTACATGGAGGCAATTTCTCGCTCTCTTTCAAAGGTTGAGAACTGCTTGGCGTCAGTGGCAGGTCAGATGATATGTCGTGTTCACCTGTATTGCATATATTTGACTTTCGGTAAGGATTTTTCTCAATAATGTTTTTGCTGTGTGAAAATTTCAGAACCTGACACACACACACGCACATACAGACACGCGCGCACGCATGCATACATGTTCAGACAGACGCGCACTCGCACAAATCTCCTTAAAATCGTTTTCACGAAAAAAAAAGAGTAAGAAAAGTGTTCAACTTACGCTTCGCGTATGCTTGTGATTTTAGTCGTTTGTATACTGTAGATGGACGTTCATTTTCGTCTTCATCATCGGAAGAGCTATACACAGTCTTAGTGACTTTTCTTCGCCCTTTCCCGAGTTTGTCGTCGTCAGTAGTGAGATAATCTATATCTTCTGCAGTTTTTCGAGCCTTCATGAGAGAAGCTGAAAATAATAATTTTGTTAAAATATAAATGTTGCGAAATTCCAATGCGATATTATGTTACAAATACGCACAGCAGTATTTCTCGACAACAACAGGAAGTAACGTCCAAGTTTTCTCGTTCGGTTCAGCCTGTTTCGATATGAGCGAAGTGATATTTTTGCTATTCTTCGGCCACCAACAAGACGTTCCTTCATCGTCGCTATTTTCCACGACCCATATGGATGGCACTTCGGAAACATCCTTCTCTTCGATAAACGTTACGACTGCATAATCCATTTCTGCCGCAAATCGTATATGAATAGCGTCCATGTATTGAATAGGAGAAAATTATCGCTAAGGAACAGTTGGGCAGAGGATGGGCGGTGTATTTCGAGGACTGACTTCTACCCATCAGTAATTATACTGCAGCAAAGGAATCCAAGCACAAAAGTTTGTTTCTACAGAATGCTTTAATTTCAAGCACTTTCTTTGTACTCGCGATGCTAGCAAATTTATCTGTTCAGATGCAGATCTCTCATCAACTAAGTACATTCCATATTGCTTAGAATCGCATGGTATTGAAAAAAGTGATCTTCTCTCTGTGTACCTGCATCCTCTTATGTAAAGAACTTTATGTCACTCCGTGCGTAAAACGCGATATTACGCACGCTTCGCGTGCGTAATACCGCATTTTCCGACGTCGTAAAATAAAATTTCGTACGATACGCATGCGAAAAACCTTTTTCGGACTCGTGTGATTGCAGCACTCGCCTTCGGCTCGCGCTGCAAACTCACACTCGTCAGAAAAAGTTTTTTCGCACTTGTATCGTAATGTACTATTATTTATGCTGAGAATCTTCGTAACGATAAAAGTTGAACAATCATCCAATTCGCAGCAATTCTCGTAATCGTTTCTTGAGATGGAAAATCCATCAAACTCTAGACGCTCAATCCTTGTTGTAGCTCTCAAATAGTGTGCGACGGGGTATGTTTTCCGATATTGGGTTTGAATAGGGATCGAATTATCTTCCGTTATACGATTAACTATTTGATGTAGTGGTCGTCGTGAGTTCTTAACTTTTTTCTTTATTGTCTGTAAATAGTTTTCGAATTTAAACGCACTAAAGTTATCTAAACAGCCAAACCGTAGTACGTCATCAGCGAGATGCACGAGGTTGTGGACATTATAAGAAATGTGTTCCAAACCGTACAATCCTCCATAATGGGAAACAAACCAGCGCAATAAACATTGAGCGTAATGATTCTGGGTCAAGCACAGTTTTTTTATCAGATAAAATCCGTATCGCCATGCTCAACGCGAGAAAATGATTATACAAATCTGTTGGCAAAACTGATTGCAAAACCACGGGACCTGTATACAGAAGGAATTGTCGCAACTCAGTCGCCTTCCACCTATCAATATCACCGAGACTTCTTGGCTTTCTGCAGAATTCTTTAGTTATAAATACCTTCATTGACTCTAAATTTTCTGATAAGGTACGGATCTCATCTTTTGTTAATCGAATATTTTTTGGACCACTAACCCAGAAACGTAGAAGGCGCTTGGTAACTCCTAAACATACAAGGTGCATATAATCCAAAGCAACTTGAGAAACCATACCGATATTTAATTCGAGTAAATCAGAGCGACCCCGATGATGCTCTGGCTGTTGCTGATATCGAAAAGAATGATCTGTCCTCAAGTCACAATTTATCTCAGGGAAAGTAGTTCGTTTACACACTACATCTCCTTCTTGGACACACTTTGAGCACCCAAAGTACCCATTGTGACCTTTCGTGTACGTAAGAAACGCTTTTGCCGGAGCATCGCAAACAATTGCCTTGATGGATACATGACACTTGTGACTATCTATACTGAGGCCATTGGTCAGAATCTCGGTCATGTCCACGATAAATTCCCTAAGATAGACATTAGCATCATCAGGTTTTTTGTCGCCGTAATATATACCAACCACAATAGGCTCAGTGTGGAAAACCGTTTCAATTGAAGCTAGAATTGGCCAGAATTGACCTCGCGAACTTCTAAAAAGAGGTAAACCATCACAGTTTATATTTATTTCTATGTTGTTCGGGATAACTGGGAAATAAGTTGCAATCGAACGTTTCAGCCCTTCGGCTACTCCGAAATGTACGTAATGACCGCCATTAAAAGAGTGGATCTTATTCGACACACTTTGAGGTGTTTTCATAAGAGTTCGAACGTCGGTTGGTAGGTCGGTATGGCCGTGCTTACGAAGAATTTTTAACAATTCTGTTACTGTGTTGTGTGACATGTCATTGCGTATAGACCAAGAGCGCAACTCATCGGCTAAGTTATTATTACTATCAGAACTAGGTAGTTCAAGGAAATTGCTTCCGACATGGGACTCTTCGCCACTAAAACTATTCGATAAATTTTTATGAACCTCTAGAGGTATTGGACTAGCTGATTCTGCTGATTGAACAACTGATTCTACCATACGTTCTGCGCAGATATTAGTATTAGCATCGTTTATCTGTGTAATGACATTATTTTGAGTCGTTGAGCTATTAACAATTGATGAAAAATCAATAAGCTGATAGGTATTGTGTTGATTACACGCTGAAGGTGTTGCATGAAAAGAAGATGACCGATTATGAACTGCACTGTATCGTTCGATGTGAGCGTGAATCAACTGATTTTGTCTACGCTTAGACAAACAAGAAATATCTTTCGGCATTTTTTTTCGCATCAAGTACACTATCAAAACATATTAATGATTTGAAATTGATGGGTAGAGATAGGTTAATGAGGGCGTTCGGAAAAAAACCTGGAGAAACAAGTGTAATAATAATATTAACTTATTCAAATTGTTATACATTAAATAACATATATAATCAGTAATTCTCTATTGGTGATTCTAAAATATTTCTGCAGTGTTTAAATTTCTGTCGTTTTCAATAATTTTTCAGAAAATAAAAATTACAATATTTGATTTGTAATGAAATATTAGAAACATTTCTGCAATATTTTGCGTTGTAATGAGGGTATACTTACTTAAGCCAGAAACGCAAGACTGTCATTCCAGAATTGTCGATGTCCTGTTCCCATTTATCGCATACGGAATTAGTTGCAGTATCTGCAAAAATAATTTACATTACTGTACGTCCACTGACAAGTGTACTATTCGACAAGTTCATCGGTGTCAATATTTCCAACTTTTTTACACTTGTCGTTAGACCAATTAATCCAATGACCAGTTCATCGGTGCAAATATTTGCTAATTTCTTACATTTGTCGTTGGTCCAGTTGGTGTTACGACATGTGTGTGTATGAGAAACAAATATTTGCACCGATGCACTTGTCATTGGACTAATTGGTCTGACGACAAGTGTAAAAAACTTGTAAATATTAACACCGATTAACTTGTCGAATAGTGCACCTGTCGTTAGACCAATTGGTGTAATGACAAGTGTTAAAGAGTAGCAAATATTTGCATCCAGGAACTTGTCGTTGGACCAATTGGTCCACCGACAAGTGTACTATTCGACAAATTCATTGTCGTCAATATTTCCAACTTTTTTACACTTGTCGTTAGACCAATTAATCCAATGACAAATTCATCGGTGCAAATATTTGCTAATTTCTTACATTTGTCGTTGGACCAGTGGGTGTAACGACACGTGTGTGTATGTATGAGAAAAAAATATTTGCACCGATGCACTTGTCGTTGGATTAATTGGTCTGACAACAAGTGTAAAAAAGTTGCAAATATAAACACCGATGAACTTGTCGAATAGTGCACCTGTCGTTGGACTAATTGGTGTAGTGACAAGTGTAAAAAAGTAGCAAATATTTGCATCGAGGAACTTGTCGTTGGACTAATTGGTCTGACGACAAGTGTAAAAAACTTGTAAATATTAACACCGATTAACTTGTCGAATAGTGCACCTGTCGTTGGACCAATTGGTATAATGACAAGTGTTAAAGAGTAGCAAATATTTGCATCCAGGAACTTGTCGTTGGACCAATTGGTCCACCGACAAGTGTACTATTCGACAAATTTATCGTTGTCAATATTTCAAACTTTTTTACACCTGTTGATAGATCAATTAATCCAACGACAAGTTCATCGGTGCAAATATTTGCTAATTTCTTACATTTGTCGTTGGACTAGTTGGTGTAACGACATGTGTATGTATGAGTAACAAATATTTGCACCGATGCACCTGTCGTTGGACTAATTGGTCTGACGACAAGTGTAAAAAAGTTGCAAATATTAACACCGATGAACTTGTCGAATAGTGCACCTGTCGTTGGACCAATTGGTATAATGACAAGTGTAAAAGAGTAGTAAATATTTGCATCGACGAACTTGTCGTTAGACCAATTGGTCCACCGACAAATTCATCGATGCTAATATTTCCTAACCTTTTACGTTTACCAAGTTGAATGAGCTTGGTACTTACATATAAGCAGAATCCAATCGCTTGCGATCCAGCGAACTATCGTGGATTATTCTTCTCGCACTCAATTGGTGCACTATAACAGAACAAAATGTACACGATTAGAATAATTCATTATGATGCTAATTTATACATGAGGTTATAGAATTCAATTTTCAGGTTAGATTCACCTTGTATACGAGTTTATGATAAAATTAAGCTAAAAATGAGCGTAACTCTCCTCTTAAAGACTAAGAGAATATAAGAAAAAGGTTATTAAGTTTATTTACAATGATCTACATACCTTTATTTATTCCGAAATAGTTGGAAAAAGCCGTAGTGTCGAGCGACGTCGGATGCCGGCCGGTGCTTCATTTCCACTGATTCCCACTCGCGCTAACACGACGCTCGAATCATGAGATAGACTGAGTATTCCTTCAAATTTTCTTGAAATCTAACGGAATGCTCTACCATGATAGGCCGGTGCAAATAGGCCGGTAAAGATAGGAGCGTGAAACACTAGGAACCGACTGGACGTATGAAGAGCTTCTTGGTAATCGCCTTTGTTGAATCGCTTTTCGGGACACCTGTCCCGTTACCCGATTAAGCATTACAGAGAAATTTCAATAAGTATGATTATCATACTTATTATAAACGCTAGTTACGTCAGCAAAATTACACCACACTTTATAATATTAACATAACGTGCATATATATGTCACTAGTTTTGTCTAAACTCGTTCTAATAACATGTAATATTATAACTGTTACCCAGATAGGAAACCGTGCCGTTGAAATGGAGCCTAACGGCACGGGGACGGCACGGTGGCGACACGGCTCAGCTCGGCGTGTCGGTACGGTGCCGCCATGTGTGACCGAATGTAACGCATTTGTGTCGACACGGCGTGGCTAGGCACGTCGTAGCGACACAGTCACGGCACCGTTGCAGCACTCCGTGGAGTACGGTGTCTACGCCGTGTCGCCACGGTGGAGGCATCGTGGCGACACGCCTTGCTCCATTCGGAAAAAAAAAAAAATTTGTCATGGTCAGGATTCGAACCTGGGACCTTCTGAGTGTTGCTCTGCGACTTAGCCAACTCGGCTATTCTAACCTTTAACAGTACGTATTTTGATTGTCTATTTAAGGTAGCTATATCAGAACAGTCGAGTCAAATCACTATCTCGGAAAAATAAAATTGTTCGTGTATGAAATAATACATATTTGGTATCGTTGGATTCGTTGTACGCTGAAACTTACAGAAATATATTGATATAATGAGATATTGACTTGCTTTATGCGAAATTAATGGATAATAAAATATCTTGACCGCTAGTACCAACTTCGAATATACAAAAAAAAAACTTTCATAAAAGTGTAAAAAAATGAAAAATGCTGGTTTGACCGTCTATATATTGCAATAATAAACATAAGAAATAGTTTTCTTCAATAATAAATCATTATTCGTGGCAAGAAAATAAATTCAATTGATGTCTCAATTATGGGTGAAACATGGCAACGTCGTAAATTTAGACGGTTGGCAGCGACGCGGAGAGTTTGACTAGCGCTGTGTACGAGGCTTCCCGCCGGCAGTTGTTTTCACGCCGGTAACCTCAAAAATGGCGCCGGCCGAACGAGTTCGTGACAGCTCCGGCAAATTTTCTACGAAACGAAAGCTTGCGTGGAAAACGAATTTGGCAATCGCGACAAAGCGAAGAAAAATTGAGAGAGAGAAAACCGTGCCAAGCAGCTTAGAGGGCCGTCGTATTGTCGAGCGCGACATGCTAGCTGCAGAAATGTGGTGTTCTCGCTGTGACGTTCCCTTATCGTTCCGATACCTGGAAAAGGAAATTCGCGTAGGGCTCGCAAATATTTTCACCATTCGTTGTCACGTCTGTCTCACTCTTCACAAAGTGCATAGCAGCAAGTGGAACGCAAATGAGAATACCAAGAGAGTGTACGATGTGAATGTGAAAGCCGCCGTTGGTAAGTGAAAAAAACCCCATTTTATCGCACAAAATCGTAGAACATAATAATTATTATACCACTATTTATGGTGTTATTGTTTTTTTTTAAGCTTTGATTACAATTCTTTACAGCTGCTCTCGATGGAGGAATCGGTGTGACACAATTGAATACCATCTTGTCGGAATTGAATATTCCTGTCGTTCACCCAGCGTTTTTCAAACGGTATGAAAGGCAAGTCGGAAAAGCAATCGAAGAGACTGCAAATGAAAGTTGCAGAGATGCACTGAGACTTGAAAAGTCATTGACTGAATTAGCAGAACGGTAACACACATTTGTAATATAATAATTTTTATAAGAATTTTCAATTAATTAAAAAATAAAAACTTTTAAGGAAAGTAAATTGTAATTGGCATTTTCACACAGAGTTTTTATTGTTTCACTAGTAGTATTAATTCTAACGATTATCATGAAAAAAATATAACGTGAAAAATTGTTATTAATTATACTTTTTTTTAGGTTTTTAGGTCACAGTTGACGAGATCATTTCGTAATGATTATTGCATCTTCAATCAAAGAACTATCAACATGGGGGACTAAAAGCAGCAGATTTTTTTTTTTCAGAATTTTTCCAGCAATGCAGGTTTAAAGTTCATTGTGTGTCCATTGTGCGATCTGACTGTGTGCGATCTGGCTGTCTGCAATTTGGCTTTAACTTATGTTTATCTGATATTATTACTTCGATATTTATCCTTGACACAACATTTTGACGGCATAACTCTTCATTTTGCATGTTTACTTTATAATTTATATTGGCTTTCATCGGTATAATATTTCCTACATCCAGGTAAGATTTTCTGGTTTCACGATTGCTGTCGGGCTGCTTAAAACCTTTTTAATAATGCACTTGCCTTGTTTTATTATTTTTTGTTCCGTTTGATGAGACCTGCACTGAGGCAATGCGAACCCGCCTGGCTTCTGATAATAACCATGCCGGCCAATATTCTAATAATGCACTTACGATTTATTTTACTCATATATTGCCATAATTACTGTGCATGTACTTTTACTTCGTGCCTATTATTTCATTTTCTATAACGTCTGGTTTTGGTTTGTCCTACACCTAATTTCACAGTTCGACGAGTCTCGATGTGCAAGATGATTCCGTCAGAAATAGCCACAGCGATGAGCAACTCCGCGATGAAGCGGGACAGAAGGCTACAACTGAGATCAAAATCTCGTATGATGCCGGGTGGCAAAAAAAAGGCTCAGGCCGCTCGTACAACAGCCTCACAGGTATTGTAATTTTTGTCCATAGCATACAAATTTTCTCCTCGATCGTTTTAATATGTACAATGTCATATATACGTATATTTCAGGACATGCAATTGGCATCGGTACAAGAAGCAGCAAAATCGTGGCTTATGCTACGAGAAATAAACGATGTGTTTTGTGCGAAAGAGGACATAAGCAAGATGATCATGATTGCAGGGTAAATCATACGGGCAGTTCCAAATCTATGGAAGCAAGCATGGCCGTGGAAATTGTCACGAAGAATCCTATGCTTCAAGAGGAAAACGTACTTATTAGTACAATCATAGGAGATGACGATTCCACCACCATTGCGAACGTGCGACGAGAGGCAAGTCACCCGGTTGAAAAAGAGTCCGATATTAATCATGCGACGTGTACCCTCAGCAAGGATATGTGGAGCCTGAAGATCCCCGCCAAAATTATTGATTATATGAAATATTGCTTTGGCTGCGTGTTGCATAAAAACAAGGGCCACGTTGAGAACGTGAGAGCTGGCCTTTTAAACATTGTACCTCACGCGTTCGACGATCACACAAACTGTGGTGCGTGGTGTGGCTTCAGTGCTGACCCGGTCAACTACAAGCACAGGATTCTGCCCGGAGGAAAGGGCCTCACGGACGTGAATATGAAAGCGTCTCTCTCGACGATATTTGAAAAATTTGCGCGACATGCCGAAAAACTGGCACCGTGCGGTTCCACACAGGGAAACGAATCATTTCACCATCAGGCTGCAAGCAAAGCTCGGAAATCTATACATTATGGAGGGTCCGAATCCAATGATTTCCGTATAGCGTCCGCTGTTTGCCAGAAGAATTTGGGAACATCTTATGTGTTGAACGTCCACAAAAAACTGAACGTTTCTCCAGGCAAACACACATCAGACCATCGAGCTACGAAGGATCGCTATCAAGAGAATCGAGCAGCTGTAGCGAAACGTTCACAGTCGAAAGCGAGGCGACGATTTCTTTTCCAAGGGCGAAGGAATAAAAACACAAACGCGGAAAGCCGAGAGGGCATCACCTATTCATCCGGATGCGGGTTAAATGCAGTTAACATCGATACCGCAATGATAACACCTCAAGAAGTAATCCATGATGACAGCGTTGTAATATATTTTGATCTCGAAACCACCGGCCTCAACTCTACGTCGGAAATCGTTCAAATATCAGCAAAACGCGGCCCGGACGAATTTAATGCCTATATTTTGCCTACGCACGATATATCTCGTGGCGCGTCTCTGGTCACTGGTATGAATTATACATTTTATACATGCATTTTGTGGAAACATAATCGAATATTTTCTAACGAAATCTTTGTTTCAACATTTTTATAGGACTAACAATCGATAACGGGGAACTTCATCTACATGGACAGCAAGTACCTACTATCCCTCGTAGAGTCGCCATGCAGCGATTTATAGCGTTCTTGAAGCCAGGTCCAGCAATCCTTGTCGCTCATAACGGTCAACGTTTCGACACTCCTATGATACTCAAAGAAGTACGCAGTCTCGATGTACTTGATCAATTTCAAGCAGTCGTGAGCGGTTTTTGTGACAGCTTACCTGTTCTCAAAAATAAACTTCCCGAGAGAGTCGCGGCTAAGAAATCGTTCCGCTTATCGATTTTGGCGGACGAACTGCTCAGTGATGATGGTTCTGTAGGAGCTCACAATGGAGTCTATGATGTGAGGATGTTGGAAAATATCATTCGAATTACCGGCATCACTGATGATGAGCTTCGAAAAAATACGGTCACCATTAAGTCCACTCTAATTTCCGAAGCGCAGGCCGCTCAAACTAAAATAAATAGAACCAGTTTCGACTGTATAAAAAAAGGAGTTTCCGCCGGAATGATCACAAAACTCGCTACCGCTGGTTTAACACTAGATCATTTGAAGGAGTCGTTTCTCATGGAGGAGTAAACGCTGTAACTATCCTGTTGGCATCGGATGTCAACGGACGTCCTCGAGTTACGAACAATAAAAAAGTGATTCAGAATATAATTACGGAAATAAAGTTGTGCGTTGAGCAGCCATAATTAAAACTATTATAATACAGTGCTCTGCGAAATCATAAATAATATTGTAACGGAAATAAAGATGTGCATTGAGAAACCACAATTGTTATTGTTGTTGATTGTCCCGCTTATTTTCCTTCCAAACAAACCTATTTTTTAAATCCTAGAAGGATGGGCGCTTTTCAACGGGTACTATGAGTGTAGACATTATCTTGACGGACTTCCTCGATTCGAATTTTCGCGCTAGTATTCATGTTAGGTTAGGCGGGTGCGATGTTGCCAAGTTTCTCCTTCGATTTACGTGTGTCGTCTGCTCAAGTAAATTTTATTCAATAAAAACATTAATATTTTTTTAAATATATGGTCAACGCATGTTTTTCTTCCACAGAAAGATTCAGCATACTTCAATTTTCAAGGATGTATATTTTTTTCTCCTAAAAGTGCTCTTTGAATGAGAGAAAAATGCCAAGAAATATCAATTTTGATACTTCTCGTATATTCTGCCCTGTAAAACATAGCAACTTAAAATATTTATATCTCGGTAATTAGGTGGTCAATAATTCTCAAATTGCGAGGAAAAATGTTTTGTACCACACTGAACAACATATTTAAAAGGCAAAGTTTAATCTTTGATTTTGTCTAACGGTATAGCTACCTTAAAGTTTGGTTGTGACGGTGCCTACACCGTGGCGACACACCGTGCCTACACCGTGGCGACACACCGTGCCTACACCGTGGCGACACACCGTGCCTACACCGTGGCGACACACCGTGCCTACACCGTGGCGACACACCGTGCCTACACCGTGGCGACACGGTGCCTACATCGTGGCGACACACCGTGCCTACACCGTCACAACCAAACTTTAAATAGACAATTAAAATACGTACTATTAAAGGTTAGAATAGCCGAGTTGGCTAAGTCGCAGAGCAACACTCAGAAGGTCCCAGGTTCGAATCCTGACCATGACAAAATTTTTTTTTTTTTTCCGAATGGAGCACGGCGTGTCGCCACGATGCCTCCACCGTGGCGACACGGCGTAGACACCGTACTCCACGGAGTGCTGCAACGGTGCCGTGACCGTGTCGCTACGACGTGCCTAGCCACGCCGTGTCGACACAAATGCGTTACATTCGGTCACACATGGCGGCACCGTACCGACACGCCGAGCTGAGCCGTGTCGCCACCGTGCCGTCCCCGTGCCGTCATTTTTCTATCTGGGTACAAGTTATTACTAATATAATATGATGTAACCAATGTAATGAACATGTTATGTACATGTTACGTAATTTCGTTACGTTACAGTCTAGTACTATTACCTGAAGATCACCAAAGTTATAATAACATTGTTACAAGGATGTTACGTAACGATTACACAACTTCTGTTATATAACAGCAACGTAAAAACAGCATATAACAGTTACATTACTTGCACGTTACAAATATTACATAACATGTTACTCCCGTGTTAAATACCCTCTACATATCTCGAGAGTAACATCGTTATGTAACATGTAACTTCCCTGTTATATAGCCGCTATAATACGTGTTTACTGGGCCGCTACTATTAAAAGTAGAACAAGCTATTGGCAAATGATGCCAACCGGTTGATACCTCCGAAGAGTACCACTCCAGTTTGTTTATGAAGCTGCGCCGTCGCGCTGTTTTATACACGTTGAAGACACGAATCGCTTGCGAGAAACGTTTGAGTCGTAGGCCATCTATCGGACATCACATCGTTATACACATGTTACGTAACAATAACTTATTTTTGTTACATGACTGTAACGGAACTACGATTTCATGTTCTTAATGCTACTTAACCAGTGTGACATGTATGTTACGTACATGTTACATATTTTTGCAATGTTCTTGTAACGTTACCACGTTATATAATTGAAACATGACCGAATCATCGCCACAGTTACATTACAATTGTTACGTACGTGTTGCAGTACAGATACTCACTTTGGTTACCTAACTGCAAGGGAACTACGGTATATAACAATTACGTAACGTGCATGTTCGCTACGTTACATAACCACTGTGATATGCATGTTACGTAAACGTTACATATTTTTGCAACGTTCTAGCAATGTTACCACATTACGTAACTGTAACATGAACGAACTATCGCTGAAGTTACATTGCAGTCGTTACATACATGTTGTATTACAGTTACACACCATCGTTACCTAACAGTAACGAAAATACGACATATAACAGTTACATAACGTGCATGTTCACGATGTTATATAACCACTGTAATATACATGTTATATAGCTGTTATATACTCTTGCAACAATCTTGTAATGTTGCCACGTTACATCACTACAACATTGCAATCCTGTGACGAAAGTGACGTCCCAATTGTTACTTGCACGTTGCGTTGCAGTTTTATAACATCTGTTATGCAACTGCAACATAAATATGTCACATAACGGTAGCATTACTTCCATGTAACAAATGCAACATTGCAAGTTACTCCTACGTTACATAACCTCGACATATCACAAGGGTAACATTGTTACAATCACATGTAACTTCCAGGTTACGTTGCTGTTCAGAAACGTGTTTACTGGGCTCTGATTAGCCATTAGGAAACAACGGCAGTTCGTTATCTATAATATCGCGAAATTTGATAGTTTGTCAGAAAAATAAATTCGATTTTTGCGCTTTTCTCCTCGAATTTCAAATTTTTCGGACCAACACTTATGATTTTTGGAATCAGCGGGGAAAATTTCCCGTCGGATAGGGTTATTAAATTTGGCGAAATCGAAATGTTTTTCCGAGAAAAAAAAAACGCAAAAACGAGCCACGAGTCATGGTGCACGCGACACCGGGCACGAGAAAAGGGGTGCGAATAGCCACAGCGAAAAAAAAACGCAAAAACTCATTTACCCCTTCTTCGTCATTGATATGGATCGACAATTACGACAGCATTACGGCGCACTACAAAGCAACTTGTAAATATCAGAAGCCGCGATATCTGACTTTTCACGACAGAATAATAGACGTCGGTTTTCTGGACACTTGGTGGATGTGGAGAGAGAAGATGAAGGATTACGACGTAAACGAGGAGGAATTTGCGAATCAGTGACGAAATTGTTGGGTTTTCGATTGCTGTGAGTCATCGTAAAACGTGTATAATAGTACTTTGTGATACAAGGGCGAGAAAGCGGCCGTTAGGCGCGGAGGTTAGGAAGCGGCGCACTCGCCAAATCGAGTGCTACAACGGCACGAGGCGAAGCCGAGTGTTGTTTGTAGCACGAGAGGAGGCGAGTGCACTGCTTCCTAACCTCCGCGGGACTGCCGCTTTGTCGCCTATGTATCACATACTACTTTTTGTAACGAATGTCAACGTGATGTCGCACATCTTCGTGCCTGCAAAGCGTGCGTGAGATCATTTTGTAGATAGTTCCACGCACGCCAATATGTGCGTGAAGTAATGTAGATAACTTCACGCACCAGATGGTGTACGTGAAATTATCTACGTTGACATGAGGGCACGAAATGTGCGACATTACGTGCATGAGTTACAAAAAGAGTTATTAAAACAATTATATTCTATTCAAAAGTGATATACAACTTTCACAAACAAACTTGCGTGAAACACACATGCATTTCGTAAGAAAATATTCGAGAAAATAATTTCATATCGCCCAATCGCTGAGCGTATCACATGTGGACGCCTCGTGGAAGCGCTAATTCCGTTGTTCACGAAAGTCGCGGCGATCTACACCGAAAAGTCGGTTCTGAGTATTTTTTTGCTGGCGAAGTCGCTGTTCAAATCGCCCAATCGCTTTTTTGGGCGAAGTCGCTGTTCAAAACGACTTCGCCCGGCGAGTAGACGCCGACGGCGTAATCGGGAAACGATTGCGTCGGATGAAAGTTGAAGACGAACACGCGGCCGGCGCGTTCGAAGACTATCACCTTGTCCGACTCGTGTTTCCAACTTACGTAGCCCTGGAAAAGAAAAAAAAATTAGCCTTGCTACTCTGTAAGTTTAAAATAAAAAATAAAAAAATAAAAAAATGATAGTCATTATTTTACACAATCAGCGTGAAGCCAGCCATGCTTCTCCTCCAGTAAATTCATCTCCCGACCCCAGTTGTTCATTAACTTGTACTTCAACAGATCGTTGTCCACCAGATTCCACTGGCCTCGCGTAGTGATAACTATTCCGGGTGACCAAACTTGTTGCCTGCGACAACAAGGAAGAATCACCGTATTTTTTTTTTCGGCATAATAAAATTGATTACAAAAATAATTTGACCGAGTTTAATAAGCGGGCCTTATTAAAGATGCGACGATAATCTTTGGTCACGCTCATTTTGCTCACCCATAAAGTTGTGATAAGCTTCGCCACCGAGCGTGTGCGCGATCAGTCGAATGATGTTGTGAAGCGCGATACCGCGAGTGATAACGGGATTCGGCGGGCTAAAGACGCTCATATGCGTGTACATGTCTTTGTCCATCAGCCAGAAGGCGATCGTTTTGTCGTCCACGAGAGCCTGATCGTGCGATTCCGTGTAAGCGACCGTTATCTCCATCCACCGACGATTGCTCAGCACCCAACAGAGATATCGCCCATCGCCCAGTCCTCGTTCTTCACGTTCTTCAGCAGTTTGGTCCACTCATCCGGCGGCAGCGTCATTGCGATACGATAGTCGAAACCGAGGCCGCCCTCGGCGACCGGTCTGCAGACTCCCGGCATTCCACTCACGTCCTCGGCGATCGTCACGATCTCGGGATACAGATTGTGAAGCATGTAATTCGCGATCGTGAGATAAACGACGCCCTCGACGTCGACGTTGAGGCCGTAACACTCGTCGTAGTGGCCGCTGAATCCTTGGCCGAAACCGCGAGAATGGTAGAGCATCGCGACGTTACGCCGTCGAATCTGGAAATTGGGTACAAAGGTTTTTAATATTTTCGTTAAAAATGATTTTCAGTGCATTTTTGGGTTTAGTTTTGAGTCAATTTTTGGCTTTAATTTTTAGTCAACTTTTGGCCTTACTTTTGAGTCAACATATGACTTCGAAGAATTAAAAAAAAAAAAAAAAAAATTAGTATTCTCAAAATTCCTCACCTAAAACCGTCGCAAACGTATTCTTCGATGTACCGCCGTAAGTTGGACAGTAAAAACCTCAAAATGTCGTAATCCCTGTAATTGAATAACCGGCTGTCCCAGAGCGGATGTTGCCCGCGGCTTCCGGTGTGGAAGAAACATCCCTCGGTGCCGTCGAAAATGTTGAGGCCGTCCAGAGTGTTCTACGAGGCGAGCGACTGATCCATGTCAAGGAGGACGTAGAGTTTGTGCTGATGGGCCTCGTCTATCGGTTCGTTGAGCTCCTCCGGGGTGCCGTACCTCGACGATGTGGCGTTGAACGAAGTTACCTGTTAGTTATGCAAATTATGCAAATTAGAGTTTTGCACATTTGCTCCTCATATTTTTATTAAATATTATTCACCAAGCTATGCGCACCAAGCTATGTGCTGAGCGACTGAGACGCTGCCGAAGAATATGAACGTATACAGAGGCGCAGATCCTATGCTTCTCGTGAAGATGCGCAGAAACCATGCATTTGCATCGTTTTTTATGGGAAGACCCCAATTTCTGTCGAAAAGCATATACACGAGAAGCATGCAACCTGCGCTTCTAGTATATACGTTCATAAATTCTTTGACGCTACCTTGGTAGCGTGGAAACTCGCGATGTAGCAATCCTCTGGACTGAACGGGAACGTCGACGTCCCTCTGATCGTCGGATACAGCCTGATGATGTCCTCGACTTTACCCAGGTAACCGAAGAGCGTTTGCATCTGATCCTTGGGGTCGCTCGTTCCCCGCCGTGAAATAGGCCGTGGCTCTTCTCCGCGTCGTCAACGTCGTCCCCCGGGTAGCGAAGAACACAGTTCGCAGGACGTCATCGACATCCTTTTCCGCGTAGTCGCCGTAAGAATCAACATTGCACTCGCGCACATGTCGTTTCTCGCTTACGAATTACGAGAAATTATTTTTTACAAAGATTGTCAGGTTAATCGTCATAACTTGACACAGCGACGACGGCGACGATCTAGCAGACGACGCAGCTGTCGCGAGACGGTATCACAGATGAATTGTCTGTAGTCCCGCTCGCCTCGCTTGTCGTATCGGTCGTTTTATCGTATCGGTTATCTTACCGTACCGTATCGTAAACTCAGGATCCCACCCCAGAACAAACATCTCGCATTATTTGCAATAATTTATTTATTTATTTATTCGAAAATTCCACGGGACAGTGCCCTTTGTTACATAGTACATATATGGTTACAATAACATAGCATTAGACGATCGCAGAGAATATTAAATAATATAAAAATGTCAAACTACAATATAAAAAAACAATGAATATCGAATAATGTTTTTTATTGCCTATTTCGTATATTTCACAACTCAATTTATATCAATATCAACGTAAAGAAATATAAGTTGAGCACCACTGTTTCGCTGCGAACTTCAGTCAGGATCGCATTTTCGAAATAGGTTTTTACCGCTAGCGCCCTCCTGTAGCATTTCGATTAACTACAAGTTCTGTTGGTATTACAGTTTTTGCAGACATCTGCGTTTGCAGACTTTGGTACTAGCCCGACGCTTCAAGACTCTTTTACCGGAGACATCGTGTTTTGAACTCATTTCGTTTGACACACATCGGTAATATGAATGAATAATTATATATTGAATTATTTATATAAGAGAATATATATAAGATATATATAAGAGAATAATTTTATATTGAATTATTTGGAATTTGCTTATTTTCACTGGATCTTATCACTGCATTCGCTGTTTTTAGGCACTCACGTTTTAAAAAAACGCACCAGGAGTGCCTATTGAAATCGCTTTCCTGGGTCTAAATTAGGTTTTAAAGGACAAAAATTGATATATTTCAAATGTATTAACTTTTTTTAGTTCAGATATCTTTAACATAGTAAAATACATATTCTTGACATAAAATAATAAGGAAATTGCATTACTAAAGATATTTTTTACTGCGGACCAGATTTTGTGTTACCCGGACGTACGTATCACTCAGTGGCTCTGGACTGAACAGACCGAACAAGTTGAAATTTGGAATATTTCTTAGTCTAGCACTGAAAAGTATGCCCATGAAGTATGGTAATTTTCCAATAATTTTATACAGGAGTTTATTTTAAGAAAATTTGTGTTTTTGGGTCTCAAATTGTGTCCGCAGCCCAATCTCCGCTGTCAACCCAAGAATTTGGCTGAAACTTGCTACAAAATTCTAAAATACCTTAATTCTCATACACTTTTTTTAGTTTTTCCCTTACACTTTTTTTAAGGGGTGAATACCTATCACCAAAATTAAAAAATTACATTTTTAATTTCGCATATGTGTACAAGTGAATATTTTCCCACTGCGTACTTGACTTTGGTTATAACTTGCAGCATACTCATATTTTATCTCAATTCAGACGTTTCTTCTCTTATATTTGCCATAAGATCATTTTAGAGTGGTCTGCATTAATACATTTTAATTAATTAATTATTTTTAATTTGACACTTACATCAACTAAAAATGTTTTTTCCTGAAAAATCATTACCCGCTGCACATGTTAGAAGTTAGAAGGTCGAAATAATTGATTCCACAATGATTTCTTTATTAGTATATTTATTAATTGCACTAATACACTTTAATTGTGAAGATAATTTACCCAGTAAACCAAACGTGCTGTGAGTGCATGCAATGACGGCACAGTTGCGTCAACTTCGCGTCACGCGACAGTACGGCATGCCGTCATTACGCAGCCTTCGCGTCCGCACAAGGCGGCGTAATGACGACACGGCGTGCACAGGCACAACGTGGCGGCATGTTAACGGCAACAACACAGCACGGCGTAACGTGGGATGTTGCTTCGTGACGGCACGATGACAGAATATTTCCGTCACGCCGTGATGTGATATTCGGAGAAGGGGCCCCCGGAATTATGGCAACGTCGCGTTTCGTTACTCTGTAGATGGTGATACTGTAACGGCACAATGTCGGCACAATGTCGGCACAATGTCGGCACGTCATGGCATACTGTTGTAACGCAAACGTGACGTCTATTTTGCATCATAAATTGCCGGACAGAATAGGCGTCGATGAAATTTCTCGGGAAGCTCCGAAGAAGCAGGAAACGTCGGTCAGGGATTTGCAGAGTCCGATGAATCGTTGCTCTTTTTCAATTTACTTTTAACTGTCAAATTCTGTAATTGATTTTTATCGGACATTATTTTGTTTCTATAATTGTACGAAATTATTAGTCTGTTGCTCGACTTTCGCCCGACAACGCGAGAGTTTCTCGCGGGTAAAAGTCACGACTGCGTTGCGTTTCGGATTTTTTAGAATGTTCGAACGTACAAATTGTTTTTTGCGTTAAATTTGGGGGGACATATGAACTTCTCGAGGCTGCTTTTTTTCGTTGGATATGCTGTTCAATATCCGTCGGCTCGAGACGAGAACGAGACTCATCTCCGATGTTGCTGTAGAAATTTGTGCGATATCTCTTGCTCTGTTATGATAGGTGGAAATGAAAAATGCTCGTATAAAGAATCCCTCCTTTAAAATAAATGTATATTTTTCACACGGACTTATGACTTCCGTTTCTTAACATTTATACATTTATACATACGTCCAATGTGCGATTGTCAGAGTCGGCGGCACTACTCGCAACTTCCGCGAGTGGCGATCACAAAATGTTTGAAATCAAATAATCGAGTGAGTTTCAGAATCATTGGATACACAATGCAACACTGGTATTGATTTATTTTTCTTTAAACGTTTTTCTCGAAACAGCAGTTTCCAATAGCGTTGCCGCGATTTCTCAACAACGAATGAAGATACCGCCTTGATTTTTTTTAAATTGTTCATAGGAAAAATAAAACCCATTAAATTTGGGTCACTTCGATTATTGTCATCTTGTGATAAAAGTTGTGAACGAAAAAAAAAAAATGTTTTCTTTCCGATTAGAAATTCTAGAGAAAATTCGTGAGGCAAACTACAAAAAAAAATAGTTTTATTCCTGGTATAAGTTAATCAAATATGATGTATTTTATTTGCGTAACTATTGTGATCGCGACTCGTGAAAGTTGCTAGTAGTGCAGCCGACTCTGTACAATTGCACATTAGACATATGTGTAAATGTATAAATGATAAGAAACGGAAGACATATGTTCGTGTGAAAATTATTCACACGAACATATGTCTATCTCTCTATCTCTATCTCTCTATCTCTATCTCTCTATCTCTATCTCTCTATCTCTATCTCTCTATCTCTATCTCTCTATCTCTCTATCTCTATCTCTCTATCTCTATCTCTCTATCTCTATCTCTCTATCTCTATCTCTCTATCTCTATCTCTCTATCTCTATCTCTCTATCTCTATCTCTCTATCTCTATCTCTCTATCTCTATCTCTCTATCTCTATCTCTCTATCTCTATCTCTATCTCTATCTCTCTATCTCTATCTCTCTATCTCTATCTCTCTATCTCTATCTCTCTATCTCTCTATCTCTATCTCTATCTCTCTATCTCTATCTCTCTATCTCTATCTCTCTATCTCTATCTCTCTATCTCTATCTCTCTATCTCTCTATCTCTCTATCTCTATCTCTATCTCTCTATCTCTATCTCTCTATCTCTCTATCTCTCTATCTCTATCTCTCTATCTCTATCTCTCTATCTCTCTATCTCTCTATCTCTATCTCTCTATCTCTATCTCTCTATCTCTATCTCTCTATCTCTATCTCTCTATCTCTATCTCTCTATCTCTATCTCTCTATCTCTATCTCTCTATCTCTATCTCTCTATCTCTATCTCTCTATCTCTATCTCTCTATCTCTATCTCTCTATCTCTATCTCTCTATCTCTCTATCTCTATCTCTCTATCTCTATCTCTCTATCTCTCTATCTCTCTATCTCTATCTCTCTATCTCTATCTCTCTATCTCTATCTCTCTATCTCTATCTCTCTATCTCTATCTCTCTATCTCTATCTCTCTATCTCTCTATCTCTCTATCTCTCTATCTCTATCTCTCTATCTCTATCTCTATCTCTCTATCTCTATCTCTATCTCTCTATCTCTATCTCTCTATCTCTATCTCTCTATCTCTATCTCTCTATCTCTATCTCTCTATCTCTATCTCTCTATCTCTATCTCTCTATCTCTCTATCTCTCTATCTCTATCTCTCTATCTCTATCTCTCTATCTCTATCTCTCTATCTCTATCTCTCTATCTCTCTATCTCTATCTCTCTATCTCTATCTCTCTATCTCTATCTCTCTATCTCTATCTCTCTATCTCTATCTCTCTATCTCTATCTCTCTATCTCTATCTCTATCTCTCTATCTCTATCTCTCTATCTCTATCTCTCTATCTCTATCTCTCTATCTCTATCTCTCTATCTCTATCTCTCTATCTCTATCTCTCTCTCTCTATCTCTATCTCTCTATCTCTATCTCTCTATCTCTATCTCTCTATCTCTATCTCTCTATCTCTATCTCTCTATCTCTCTATCTCTATCTCTCTATCTCTATCTCTCTATCTCTATCTCTCTATCTCTATCTCTCTATCTCTATCTCTCTATCTCTATCTCTCTATCTCTATCTCTCTATCTCTATCTCTCTATCTCTATCTCTCTATCTCTATCTCTCTATCTCTATCTCTCTATCTCTATCTCTCTATCTCTATCTCTCTATCTCTATCTCTCTATCTCTATCTCTATCTCTCTATCTCTATCTCTCTATCTCTATCTCTCTATCTCTATCTCTCTATCTCTATCTCTCTATCTCTATCTCTCTATCTCTATCTCTCTCTCTCTATCTCTATCTCTCTATCTCTATCTCTCTATCTCTATCTCTCTATCTCTATCTCTCTATCTCTATCTCTCTATCTCTCTATCTCTCTATCTCTATCTCTCTATCTCTATCTCTCTATCTCTATCTCTCTATCTCTATCTCTCTATCTCTATCTCTCTATCTCTCTATCTCTATCTCTATCTCTCTATCTCTATCTCTCTATCTCTATCTCTCTATCTCTATCTCTCTATCTCTATCTCTCTATCTCTATCTCTCTATCTCTCTATCTCTCTATCTCTATCTCTCTATCTCTATCTCTCTATCTCTCTATCTCTCTATCTCTATCTCTCTATCTCTATCTCTCTATCTCTATCTCTCTATCTCTATCTCTCTATCTCTATCTCTCTATCTCTATCTCTCTATCTCTATCTCTCTATCTCTATCTCTCTATCTCTCTATCTCTCTATCTCTCTATCTCTATCTCTCTATCTCTATCTCTCTATCTCTATCTCTCTATCTCTATCTCTCTATCTCTATCTCTCTATCTCTATCTCTCTATCTCTATCTCTCTATCTCTCTATCTCTCTATCTCTATCTCTCTATCTCTATCTCTCTATCTCTCTATCTCTCTATCTCTATCTCTCTATCTCTATCTCTCTATCTCTATCTCTCTATCTCTATCTCTCTATCTCTATCTCTCTATCTCTCTATCTCTCTATCTCTATCTCTCTATCTCTATCTCTCTATCTCTATCTCTCTATCTCTATCTCTCTATCTCTATCTCTCTATCTCTATCTCTCTATCTCTATCTCTCTATCTCTATCTCTCTATCTCTATCTCTCTATCTCTATCTCTCTATCTCTATCTCTCTATCTCTATCTCTCTATCTCTATCTCTCTATCTCTATCTCTCTATCTCTATCTCTCTATCTCTATCTCTCTATCTCTATCTCTCTATCTCTATCTCTCTATCTCTATCTCTATCTCTCTATCTCTCTATCTCTCTATCTCTATCTCTCTCTCTCTATCTCTATCTCTCTATCTCTATCTCTCTATCTCTATCTCTCTATCTCTATCTCTCTATCTCTATCTCTCTATCTCTATCTCTCTATCTCTATCTCTCTATCTCTATCTCTCTATCTCTATCTCTCTATCTCTATCGCTCTATCTCTATCTCTCTATCTCTATCTCTCTATCTCTATCTCTCTATCTCTATCTCTCTATCTCTATCTCTCTATCTCTATCTCTCTATCTCTATCTCTCTATCTCTATCTCTCTATCTCTATCTCTCTATCTCTATCTCTCTATCTCTATCTCTCTATCTCTATCTCTCTATCTCTATCTCTCTATCTCTATCTCTCTATCTCTATCTCTCTATCTCTATCTCTCTATCTCTCTATCTCTCTATCTCTCTATCTCTATCTCTCTATCTCTATCTCTCTATCTCTCTATCT